>NW_019091561.1:91684-147036 GCF_001949145.1 Acanthaster planci
GAAAAACATTTTCAGCAAAAATGTTCTGGCCAGCTTATCCACATTGTTATTCTAATTTGCACACTCTAAAAATGTGCCGACTTGTTTTCATCAAATTCCAGGAAGAAATCTGCCAAGCGATACAGATATTCCATCTTGTCCTCTCAATTTCACCTTGAAATCCAGAAATACTAGACGTGCTGTGGGTAACAAACTGTTTATTAAGTTAGGGGGCAATTACCACTTGGTTTAAGTTTCAGAAAATATGACATGTTGGTTTTTGTGGGTGTGTATCCCATGGTGGATAGCCAACCTGCAACTAAAGTCATGTCTAATTTGGAGTATACAGCAGATTTCATCATAGGTATCCCACATTCAAAATAATGTTGAATCAGTTCGTCTCTTATGAAAACTATTAAGGAATCAAATATTGTAAATAATCTATTATTAACATTCCGTTATGTGGGATACCGTGCAGGGACAGACAGAAATATTACATAGGCTAATAGACCTAAAGTCGGGCTGTTAACAAGTGAAGTTACGTCTTGAGTAACTAAGTTATCGAGAAAAACAATCTACCCCAACAAAAGTCTATTTTGTTAATTTATTTATGTAGCCAAAATGGTAGTATTTCAAATTAACGTTACTGAACTGATGTCAGGATATTATTTCTTCCTTCAATTGGAGTTTTGCGCAACTGCAAAGACGAATACATGTACATCTTCTAGTTCTATTGCTAAAATGAGACATGTACATGTGAAGCGATCAAGGGTCAAAGTTAAAAATACCACTGTGCAATCGTGAAAAAAAAAACAATGGGTGACACACGACAGGCGACGCACGTCGGGTGATGCGCGATGCACGACGGGTGATGCGTGATGCACGACGCACGACGGCAGATATGGAATTCCAAACTTCCTTGATAAATGGTACATAAACGATTCCCTGTTCACAGTTGTCAATAAAAAGATAACATTGCTGATCTGATCACTATTTTACCCCCCTCCCCTCCCTCTTCCCTCCCTGGAGGTTGGCCACGGCAGTGGGCAGAGTTGCCCACATCCAGAGACTCTGGCGGCCTACTTCATCCAGTATCCCTTCTCCTTCTCCCCTCTCTAAGCCTGGCCTGAGTCCAAGGCAGCAGCTCGCCTCGGGGAGATATGGGTCGTAGTCCCTCTGCCTCGTGACTTAGGCCCTCCACCTCTCCCTTTCAGTAACCCTCCCTGATGAGTTACATAGAATATTTGTTTTAATTAATTTGTCAATAGTGTATTTTTCCTACATGTATTGTATAATTTTCCTAATTTTTTGCTGTAGACTTGACTGTGTTTCTCTTTGTTTACCCTACTTATACTTGTAGATTTTTTTCTTGTCATAATTTCAACTGTTTACAGTTATTATCAGTTATATTGCATTTCTTTATACATTCTCCTGTTTGGGTTTTTTATTCACTTATGTTAAAACAAATCTTTTATCTGTAAATAACTTAATTTTCTTTTAAGTTATGTTATTTTTGTTAATTGCAATGGAGCAAAATAAAGTTTCCATTTGAAAAGTCGAAAAAAAGTCTTCTTCCCATTTCTTTTGTACACTGTTTTTCTCTGAAGCACTTTAGTCTCTTTGCAAGGGTCAATCTTCATCAAAGTTGCCTCAAGCAAAGGCCCTATGGCAAAAATATGCCGCCAAACATGACGTCATGATGACGTCATCATCTGATTTTTTATTGAATTTTGAGTATTTTTTTTTTCCATAGGTTTCGTACATGTTTTTCAACAGTCCGGCTTCGGCACTTTTATCAATGTGACTGATTATATATTAGGTGCATACTCTTCGTCCACCAGCTAGAGAGGGTCCGTCAAGAACATTGTGATCATTACGTCATCAGGTGTCACATGACGGGGCATTTAATATGCAAATGTTGAAGCCCTATATCTCCTGAAATGAATATCCCATTGAGATGAAACTTTGCAAACATCCAGAGGGGAATGTGTGATACATGAAAATTGACCTCATGGAATGATGACCAGTTCAGAAAACATGTGACATTAAAGGTGCAACCTTTCAAGCCCTCTATCTCGTAAATTGATTGATTGTCCTAGCAGGTTGAAACTTTGCAGATATCTGGAAGGGAATGTGTGATAGACGAAAAATTGACCTTAATGGATGATGACATCATCAGTTGACAAATCACAAACAAACCATGGTAGAATGGACAAGAACTGGTGTCCCACACACTGCGCAGTGGTTTCTCCTCTTCACTGGTCTCAGCTATTGGGGTGTTCATAAATCTGGAAACTGAATAGCATTACTGTACTCCAGGGATGGTCCAAGGTGCTGTGTATGGGTAGTTCCTCATCCACTTTGTGGGTATCACTGGCGGAGCTTAATGACTGTATGGGTTAACCCACATCGGCATAACAAGAACAGGGGGTTTGGTGCCTGCATGGGGTACATCTGCGGTGGGGTAAGTGAAACTGCATCTACCTGTGGGTACATGCTGTGCGTAGATGGAATTCCCAGCTGGTCATACTCAAATATTCTGGGTGGATGCCGATTGCGTGTTGGTCTTTCTTGGACCTCCGGGTGGGTATAGTCCTCAGGATCGGCAAGGCCCTCAGTGGAAGGAGTAGCATCATCTGCTGTGGTGTCAGGGCTTTCTGGTTGTAGTGTAGCTGTTGGCTGGATGTCTGGAACTGCATGGTTGCTTTCAGGAGCTGCATCGTGTGTTGCAGAGTCAAGACCAGCTGGATCATGTCGTCCACATCCAGCCCGGTTGGGGCCCGAGCAAAGGGCGCAGCTTCTGGATTGAGTTCCTGGTTGACATCTAGCTGACCTGTCGGAGTGGCCATCACTAGGTGGGGCTCATCATCGGAGCTCTCATCTGCATCATCAAAGCGCTGGTGGGGGTCAGGTGGCCATTGCCGGGCTCTCTTTGTTCGTGCTGGCTGATGAGTTCACTGGGGGCATCCTCCCATAGCACACTGTCACAGGGCAAAAGGAGGTTGCGACGGATGACCCAGGATTTGGTACTACCTTGCTCAGCCATCACCTCGTAGACCGGAGAATCTTCCCCTCTCCACCGCTGCACCACATATACTTTATCCTCCTAGTATGACCACAGTTTGCCTGGACCTGGATGGCATGCGGACAAGCACTCTGTCACCAGGCTGAAGGACAGAGCTGTGGACCCTCAGCTCATGATATCTTTTATTTTGCTCACTGGACTTTGCTGAATTGTGGGCTGCCAGGGCATAAGCCGCTTTCATCTGTGTCTTCCAGCGGCTCACAAAGAGGTTATGATCGTCAGCTGCTGGACCTTCTTGTTGATCCAACCCGAATGCGATGTCTATGGGCAAGCAAAGTGATCTACCGTATAACAGGAAAAAGGGAGAGAGCCCGGTTGCTGTGTTGCTTGTGCAGTTGTAGGCATGCATGACCTTCTGCAGTGAGTCTTTCCAGTTGGACTTTTGTTCCTCTGTCGGGGTCCTTAGCATCCCTAGTAGCGTTCTGTTTAGCCTCTCACTCTAACCATTCCCTCCGGGATGATATGGGATGGTTCTGGAAAACCTGATCCCTACCAACTCTTGTAGTCTCCGGAAAAGCTTGTTCTCAAACTCTCCTCCCTGGTCGTGGTGGATCTTTGATAAGTAGCCAAACCGAGGAATAAAATCATTGAAGATTTTATTTGCTACGGACTTTGCAGACTTATCTCGGGTAGCATAAGCAACAGCAAACCGTGTGAAGTTGTTAATTAGCACCAGAATGTACTCAAACCCACCCTTACTATGTTCCAGGTGCAGAAAATTGACAGAGACAACTACAAAGGGGGCAGTTGTTGTGATAGTGCCCAAGGACTCTTTGTTATGGCGAGCAGGGGGCTTGTCCTTTAGACACTTGCAGACTTGTAGTGCTCCACATCTCGCTGCAAGTGAGGCCAGAAGAATTGATCCCTTATGAGCTGGAGGACTCGTCCAGAACCCAAATGACCCATGTTGTCGTGAAGTTCTTGGTAAAAGCGGGGCCTTAACTTAGCTGGGATGACCATCTGGGAGCAGCCGTTGATCCTGCGGTAGAGTACTCCCTTGTCTAGCTTGAGATGTTTCCACTCATGGAGTAGGGCAACGGTGTCTGGTAGGTCTTTAGCTACCATCGTTTTCGTGGGTCAGTGCCCCTTATGAAGGTAGTTTATTGCCTTTGCTACACACGGATCTTCACTCTGTGCCCGTTGGACGTCATCTTTGGTCAAAAGGACGCTGTCGGAAGATGGAGAGGGCACACTTTGGAGCTCCACCTGGGCGGGGACTGCAGTAGCCCAGACTGTATGGCTTCAATCGTAGCATTAATGTCGTCCCTAGAAACTTCCTTGGTACAGTCCTTCATATAGCGATCCATGTCAAGTGGAAGCCTCGAGAGAGTGTCAGCATCGGCATTGTTCTTTCCTGGGCAGTACTTAATGGTGAAATGAAAGTCCGCAAGTTCGGCAACCCATTGTTGACCCGTTGCATTCAGACAAGCCGCTGACAGAACATACGTCAGAGGATTGTTGTCTGTGTAAACCGTGAATGGTGGGGAGTAATACAAGTAGTCTTGAAACTTCTCACAGATCTCCCATTTGAGTGCAAGGAACTCAAGCTTGCCTGAGTGATAATGATAATTCTGCTCGGCAGGTGTTAGTGTTCGGGATCCATAGGTGATAACTCAAAGCTTTCCCTGTTGTCTCTGGTACAGCACTGCCCCCAGTCCATCTTGAGAAGCATCTGTATGGAGAATAAAGGGCTCACTGTAATCAGGAAATGCCATGACAGGGGGAGTGACAAGGAATTCCAAGAGTATTTCTAGTATTTGTTGATGTTGGGTTGTCCATTCTATTCTGGTCTTGGAGAGTGGATGGCTGGTTTGGTTCTTCATCCTTGCTGTTTTCTGACCACCTTTTGGCTGCGACTGTTGGTCAGGCTTGAGCAGGGCATACAGTGGCTTGGCAATGGTAGAGAAGCCTTGTATGTAGCCTCGATAGTATCCCAAGAGTCCCAGTAGCTTCCTCACATCTCCAGCTGTTGTTGGCTTCCTTTTACTCAAAGATTTCATCGCGGAAACATCTGCAGGGTCCAAGTGATGACCTTCGCAGGATACCAGTCGGCCCAGATAGGGGACTTCTTGCCGAAACAGGCTGCATTTCTTCAGCCTGAACTTGACCCCATTTTCTTTAAGGCATCTCAGGACCATCCGCAGGTTCTCCATGTGGCTCTCAAAGTTCTCACCAAGGACCAGCACATCATCCAGGTAGGTCATGGCGATGTCCCCATTGATCCCATCCAGGCACTTCTCCATATAACGTTGGAATGCTGCAGGGGCATTGGTAAGCCCAAATGGGATTCTAACCCATTCGTACAAGCCCCATGGCGTGATGAAGGCAGTTAGGTGGCGGCAGATGGTAAGCCTTTCCTTGATCTAGGGTGGAGAACCACTTATTTCCATCCAGCCCATTGAGCACATCTTGGATCCTTGGGATTGGCTGGTGATCAGGGACCATTTTCCGGTTGAGGCTGCGATAATTGACACAAAGTCGAAGGGAGCCATCCTTCTTTCTCATGCAGACTACTGGTGATGAGTATGATGACGTGGACTTGGATATCCACCCACGGGTGATAAGATCTGATAGGTATGTACAAACCTCTTGATGCATTGGCCTTCGGATGGAGTTGTATGTCTTGCAGACTGGCTCCTCATCGTGAAGTTTAATTTTCATCTGCAAGTGTCTGATACACCCGAGGTCTGTGTTGTCCCTGGCAAAAGCAGCAGATTCTTCTCTTAAGATTTTTTCAACTGCAGTCATCTGAGAGGGTGGGAGATGGCTCAGATCCACCGGAGGTGTCCAATCATCTGCAGCTGGGGTGTAATCAGAAAGTGAGTTGATCTGTTGCTTAGGTCCTGGCTTTTCTCTCTACTCCGAGAAGGTGGACGGGTCTACTGAGTATACTGACTAGATTAAGTCAATACTGCCGAGTTGACTCCAGCATGGAAGAGTGATGTCACGGTTGGTGCAATTTCTAACCCAAATCCCTACAGGGCAGGATGAAGGTTTGCCAGTCCTCACAGTACAGAGTGTTTCTTGTTCTGGCATCTGTATGACTTGCACAAGCACTTTGGCTCGGTCCCATCTCAAGGTGGTCATGGCCCCCAGCAGGAGATCATTTGCACCACTTCCATAGGACTTAATTGCCTCTTCGATCACGTTGAAACCGATGATAGGGTGGAGGAGGAGGTCTTCAGTTACAAGAGCAGGAAACTGGATGGAGGTATTGTTGGACTTCTCTGCTAGTAAAGCAAGGTTAACGTCAATCCATCCCAAGAAAGGGATTGAGGTCACATTGGCAACCTTCAAGTCTAACCCCTCAGGACAGTCAAGGAGCTCCGAGATGGGTCAGTCAGGAGTGTCCTTTAGGTTGCTATTTACCCAGGAAAGACTGAGTATCGATATTTGGGCACCTGTATCCCAAAGAACTGTTGTTGGAACATCATTGATGATACACTGGACAACACACTTCTTTCCAACCAGATTCCTGACTCGTGCCCTCTTGGTAGTCACTTTGCGCGCCAGTTGATTAACTCTTGTAGGGTTTTGTGGTTGTTGGGACATTCCCACTGCTGGGACTACGCCCTGTCCCTTGGGAGCAACCCTCTGTCATTTCCCTGTGGCTTCGATCTCTTCTTTTGCTTGCATCCACATGCAAAGTGCTCTGAGGACCCGCAGTGATAACAGTGATCGCAGGTGTCACTTTGTTGTTCCCGGGAACATTTCTCACAGCCTTGGCGGGGTTTGGTACGCTGGTGCTCTCCTTGACGGGGTTCTTGTTTCTGTTGTAGTTGTTGCTGAAGTGCAGCTACTTGACCATTCAGGGGGGCCAAATTAGCAATGCCAGCTCTGAGGGCAGTAATTTCCGTCATCAGAATGCCTGGCTTCGGACTTTCCTTCCGCTTTGGCTCTGCCACATCAACTTCCTGTACTGCTGTGAATCTGGCCGGATAGAGCTTGGCCCGCCTCTCATATTCCAGACTTGAGAAAACATTCATTTTCTCAAACAAAACCTCATCTGGTGTCTCAGGATCATCAAGATAGGGCGGAGCTCTGTTTTAATGGCCTCGCTATGTAGACCCATTAGTAGAGTGTGACAAAACATCTCATGGACTAACTGTGGCTCATAGCACAGTTTTGACTCGACTTCTTGGCTGGCAAAGATCACCTTCTGTCAGATGTTAAATGCTCAAAGTAGAAATGCCTGTGGCGTCTCCGCATCTTGTGTGAGCTGTGATAACTCCTTAAACAATTCAGTTGCCTCCCGTTCCTGGTAGTGAGAATGAATGATCCGTCTCAGGCTTGGGAGAGAGATCTTGTTTCTTCCCTCAAAGTTACCGCGGAGTTCGGACCCTGGAACAATGGCGCGAATGACGGCATGCACAATGTCCTGTCCGAATAGCCTTTCTCTTGCCCTGTTTCAATGTGGTTTGTGAGGCTAGCAAAAGTTAGGCGATCCTATTGGCCTGGTTCCCCGATTTGTCCTTAGATTGTGAATTCTCGCCGGATCAAACTCATGATGTGGGCGGTTCAGGGGGCGTCAGTCCCTCGATGAATTTCTCTAGCTTTGGTAGAATTTCCAGACCACCATCTTCCTGGTCCTGGATGTCATCACTATTGAGATGGCTGATCACTTTCCGGGCCAGTCGGAGGCAGCAGTTGGTCTGTGCAGCTGCATCTCCAACATCCGCTTTGAGTTGCTGGCACACCCCAAGGAGTTGTTCAACAGAAAGACTGCTGAGGCAGGTGGTCAGCCGTCCAACAATTTCGAGCGATTCCATCTTGGGATATTAAACGGCACAGATGGGTTGATGACGTCACTGGAGCTGCAGTTCCTGTTCAAAGGTGCAAGGCAATCCCAGTAAGGCGATCCCTCTCCTCTCTCCAGTGCTGCACACGTTCAGTCAACTCGTCTTCCCACCAGCTGTCTGTGTCCCTCCCGGTTATTGGCTCATCATCAAGCAGTAGCAGGTAGTATAGAATCCGTATTGCTGGATGAATGCATGTTGTCCGGTTGAACGCAAAGGGTGGCACTGGACACATCTATCCCTCTCGTGCCTCCAAAGATGTAGTACCCCCTTTGGGGGAGTGTGTCAGTAGATAAAACTGGAATCAATATCTTTGACTGTGGACAAAGGGAAAAAAAGGACACTTGCTGATTGTGGTGTTCACTTAAGCAATGGTCTGCCTCAAGTGTTTAATTCTAACAATTCTGATACTTTGAATTAAACAGAGACATGAATTTATACCGAGGATATATAATTCACCTAAAATTACTCACTAGAAGTGATCCTCTTAGTGCATTTGTCACACTTCCTATGGCATTGTGTTCTTGTCAGTACAGGGTGCAGGAAACAACACTTCAAACTCACACGGCCAATATCCTGCCTCTATAAAGTTTTACATAAACAACATTCCTTGGGACAAAGCCCACATGTGCACAGACCTAGTTCCCTAGCTGAGACTTGTCTCTCACAAGTAAAAAAACACACATCTGTCCTACTGGGCTGGGCCAATAAACTATCCCAGGCTAATCTCTCCTCTACACATCACGATGGCACAATTCGACATACTAGCACCACCACCATTAGATATGGCAGATCGCAGCCTGGCAATGAGCTGGAAGAAATTTGCAGAAAACTTTGCAAATTTTGCCATTGCAACAGGAGTCCACAAGAAGGACGACACCACATGAGTTGCCACTCTGTCAGCTGTTATCTGCCAAAATGCTGTCGATACATACAACACCTTCACCTGGGCCGAGGAAAGAGACAAGAACAACTTTGACCAGTTCTTCAACAAATTTGCCACATTTTGCAAGGGCAAAAAGAATACAACATACGAGCACTACTTATTAAACAGCTGCAGCCAACTGGAAGGAGAAACCATTGAAACATTCGTAACAGCCCTTAAAACACTCGCCGAAACTTGTGAGTTTGGAGAGTTAAGAGATTCACTCATTCGAGACCGCATCATCCTGGGCACAATGATCAAAGCATCCAGAAACGCCTACTGAGAGATGCGAACCTAACACTAGACAAAGCCATTACCATCATACGAGCTGCAATGAATGCATCAACGCAACTGAATCACATGGCCGGGAAAACTCAATCCATCTATGCAGTCCAGCAACTACCAAAGCGCCATCCCAAACCTACGCTGCAAGCAGACGCAAGGCAAGCAACAACCTGCTACAACTGTGGAGGAACATACCCACTCACCGGGACCAGGGGTGTCCAGCCAAGGGGGAAACATGCTCCTTTTGCCACAAGAAGAACCATTTTGCAAAGTATTGCAGAAGCAGGAAGGATCAGACCCTACAAGCGAACTCAATCAGCATAGCACAGCTGAACGGGGATCTAACTTCACCAGATGACATCGATGAGGAAAATGCATTCTAAATTGTGTTATCAGCAAGACAAGTAATAACATGAACAAACATCGTGTTATCAACAACACCATTGTGTTATCAACAACACTGAATCGAAAAAAAAGCAGCAACTGAAAGCAGCAACTGCAACTGTGTTAATACCAACACCATCATTGTGTTACCAATGACACGAATGACACTGAACTTGCAAAAGCAGTAACAGTGACTGTGTTAATAACAATACTATAATTAGAGTAACCTCTCCTGTCATATTCTACTTAAAGCATTATATGAATTTAGGACCTTTTAGAAAATCAACCAAGTAACTGACCCTAACAATAGACTTGCAAACACCTGTTTTGTATCCTCAACTAGGTTTATTCATTCACAGGCTAATACACACTTGTTCATTCTAAGGTGAGGAGGGATGTAGTATCCTGCACTCTTAAAGATCCACTCCTGACCACCATAACTCTACGCAGCAACAGTACCCATTTTAGAATGTCCTTGTAGCTCTGCCCTGCTCTGGATCCTAATAGCCCACCTGTTATACATCAATCATTGTACCCGAATAGAATGTACATGCATATAATATAGTTGTACTCCTGTATCTGACACACATTAAACCAAGCAACCATCAGAACAACTCACGCTTGTGTCGAGTACACAATATTACAGGGACCCGTATCAGATGGATACAAAAAAGCTGGAGGCTGCACCGGAAATAATTCCTGATGTGCAGTGGAACGACATCTACATGATCACATCTATATGATTTCAACCCCAAGCCAGCACAAAAAGGAAGACATAAGAGTAAGATTACTCCAGCTTTTTCCAGTAAAAACTTGTTTGCCTAGGTCTGTTTTAATTTGAATAAACCAAAGAAAAGAAAGAAACAAGGGAATTAGAGAACAAATTTCCAAAACGTCATGAACGTTGATCCTTTCTAGTTTAACTTAAGTATAAATTTTACAACTGAACTTGATCCCCACCAAATTCAGTCCGCAAACAGCCAGATCTGTGGCCTACTGACTGCACCAAGGCAGAGTCAGGCTGTTTTTTCTGGTTTTCAATTTAGTTACAATCTAGGGTTTACTCAAGCCCCTCCAGGAAAAGCCTTGGGCGCTGGAGGCTCTTGTCATGCTGGCCTTGCCACAAAATGCATTCCCTATAGTTATTGCTGCTCCAAACTCAGTAACTATAACGTTAGTAATTAGCCCCCCCCCCAACAATGTCTGTTAACTGTTGGCATGGTTGGTGAATTACTTTGTAGTTGGATGCCTAGATTTATACTAGGACCTAGTGTGTTTTGGGTTTAATTCAATTTAATAATAAGCCTTCAAAACATACAGTATTTGAATTTAAGACCTACTATATAAATGATGATGCCAGTTCAGTAAGGTGAAATAAATGACCTTGATATTTCAGCCATTATTCCTGGTTGCTGAGTTTTTACATTTTAAAATAACTTAGTTGCAGATCGTGGCAAGTTCTGGGTGCAGACCCACTTTCTTGAGGTTTCAAAACATCCAATTAATTGCAATCTTAGGCAATCATAGGGCAACAACTTCTATAGGCTGTCAAATCTTAGTGCTGCACAGAAATTAATCGCTTCTTAGAATTGACAAGTATGATTATTAGAAAAACTACCTTAACATACACTGTTCTAATCAGGAATTTAATGACCATCAATGTTTGAGAATGTGTTTCTGAAAGTTATTCAGTTGGAACTACCCCTGGGCAGAGATTAACAAGGGCACAAACAACCTTCACCATTTTGTCCACAGTAGCTTCCACTTCTAACACTAGTGTTATTGGTAACTGGTTTTGAAGGATGGTATACTTCTGCTTAACTATTCCTATTACACGTTCCACATGTATCCTCACACATGACAGCTCCCGACTCCAATCTACCTCTACCTTTTCTAACTGTTTTTTACCTCTGGTGAATGGAGGACGTTTGACTTTGGCCATTGCCATGCCACAATATTCACCGACAAAAAAGCCTGTATATCAGCAAAAACCAAGTCCCCTGGGATTAATCTGTTATAAGTCCACTGTTTTCTGTGATTTTTGTGTCACTAGCTCGTCCCCCCAAAAACTTACTTACAAAACATATCGAGCCCTGCGGAGTTATACCTGCAAGAAATTTTACAGTAGAGTGGTGTTTATAGTTACTCCAAACCTGTGCCCTTGCTAGCAAGTCAGGTGGCTGCTCAATGAAAATCTCAGTACAGTCTATTATCACAGCACATTTTTTGAAAAATCTTGGAAAGCAGTATGGCATGCTTAACCTTAAGGATTCTCTACCTGGCCAGTGAATTATGCTATCCAACTTAACAGCCATTATGTCAAGGATTCTATAGAAGTTCCGTGAAACAGTCGACTGGCTGACTCCAACCTGTAACCTAAATCTTCATCAAACAAATTAAATCGCATCTTCATTAGGAAAAGCAACACTCTACTGAATTAAGAAAGCTTCCCACTGCTGGGCAGAGTAGAGGCAATAAGATTAAACATGGCAAGAAAAGCTCCCCAACAAGGGAGTCCTGTGTAGAACTTTTAAGTTTAGAATTGCCCCCTTTGAAGTCATTCTCATTAAGGCTTGAGGATTTTAGTTGCTCCTTAGTGTCGGACAATTCCGATCAAAGTGCCATATTATCTCTTTTGAGCTGGTCAATTCTCTCCTCTTAGGCAATAATGTCATTTGATGACAAGCTGGTCTGAGTCGCTGTTCCCATATCTTGTGTCAACGGAGGTTCTTGAGTGTTTCTTCTGCCTGTCTGCTGCAGCTCAAGCAGTGCTGATGCAGCTGCAACATCATCTGCTTTCCTCTTCCGCTGCTTCAACCTACTGTAGCGTGCTGACGTGTCCTGGTTCTGGGGTACTCTGGTGTAGCCCACGTTCTTGGTTGGGGCCCAGTCAAAATGGTCCACTTGGTGTAAATAGGCTGGTTTTCCTGTTAAACATGAAATGATACAAAAACAATGTTGAAAATGAATCAGGTCAAACTTCTTCCTGGATATATAAAACAGTTTTTCATTAAAGTCTATAAACTCCTCAATAAAATCATAAAAATAAAAACGGAAAGACAGCCAGGGAATCTCATCCAATGCTGAGCTCAACTACTCTTGGGTTAACTGTTCAGCTCAATTGCTTTATTCAAAATAAAATTGCCAGCTGAACTTTCCTATTTTGAAACAATGACACCAGTGAATGTAGAAGAACAGCTCAGTGCTAATGGAAGAAGTACCATAAAAAGAAAAAAGAAGTAAGATTTGCTGCCACCCAAAGAAAATAGTTATTTATTAATTTTTTGGCAGATTAATGGCCCCTTATAAAATGCAGCATGATGCATGAGGTTGTACATTGGGGAGCTCACAAATGGAAAAATTAAAACAAACATGTCCAGTCATCAACCAAATAATTTCTTCAATAGTTTTTTCAATAGTTAAAGGCCCCAGAATTAACCAGATTTTTTTTTCAATGGAGAAAAGGACAGTTGTTACTGAGAGCACAGAGGTAGGAGTGAACTATCATGAACCCTGGCATAGGGTAGGCTAGTATTAGGCCTTACCATAGATACGGATCACTAACCTATCACCTAAACGCATGAGCAAGACAGGGTACTACATACCACAATGGCCAAAGGGTAGTTGAATTTAATCGGGCCCAGGATTAGGCTTGGTCTTTGGTTTCGCTAGTTTCCTTTGGAGTCTTGGCATGCTGTTTGGAATTCTGCATCAAAATGGCTGGCTGGAACCATCAAAGCCAAAGACTAAGCCTAATCCACTTGTTTTGAAAAATGCTTGCGTATTTTTAGGTTAGATGTACACGCACAGAGTGATGCATCTTTGACCAACTCATCTGAAAACTTTTTGATCATGATGAAGCGTGCTTAATGGGCATTTTTAAGCATTAGTTTTGTCAATGATAGGCTTACTTACCACTGAAAAAGTGGGCCGAACACACGCGTGATGATTTTGACGGTTGCCATTCTTCACGTTTTATGTTTGCCAGCCACTTGTCTCGTGGCAGTTTAGAGAGTTTTGCCGAGTGCTCCCCTTGGTGTTCAAGCACAGCCAGAATACAGAAAAAGGACACTCCTTTATCTCTATTACTATGGTTAGAGCAACCAACAACACAACAGAAATTTACCATATTCAGTGTTTTCAGACACAAATAATATAAGATAACCTTACAAGAAAGGCAACGAATCAAAGCTCCGAGTGGCAAGTGACCTGACCGTAGCTCGATGTACGTACCGTACCGTGACCATACCACAGATCAGAACGGTTGCTTGTCCTCTGGGCGAGGGTACCCTACAGTTACTAAAGATAGATGACGTCAGAGGCATAAAGTCTATAGTGACATAATGGTCGTCGGCCTGAAAATTTATTCTAGCAGACGACTTTGTTTTTCATTGGGACCCATTTTCGTCATTTATGTTTGTCACCTTACTTAGCGCCCAATTTTCACACTTTTGTTGAATTCCCCTGAGATCATCGGTGATGCTGTCTGGAAGACTGACACATTTTTTTATATATCGGCTCATTTTTTCAAGATTGAGAGCCATTTGTCTGATATGCGGTTTGTTTTTCGTGCAGATTCAAATTTCTGCTCTGAGTTTGGCAGCAGTCAAATGTCTAGATTATGGGCATGGTGCACACGTAAACATACCTGGATACGAGTGCGTTTGGGTACGAGTTGACCTACTGCATTGCACGAATACACGTCAAATTGCCTGACTAAAAGGCACAAACAAAAAGTTTCCGTTTTCATCCATACGGTTTCCTTCTTGTATGATACTTTCTCATTAAAGTATTCATGATATTCTTCACCATTCACAAGTAGAGAAATGTCAGGGAAAACTTAACAAAACTGAAAAAACCTCTAAAATGTTGGCTTCACATTCAACTTCTGACTCTGTTAATTTGGAGGTATGTGACAAAAACGGGCAAAAATTTGGCAGAAAATGGATTTTTATAGTGTGCAAGTTAGCAAAAGGGACTTTGCTTGAGTGTTTAAATTCTAATCGGTATGGAAAAGAGGGCAAACCACTTTATCTGAGCTTGATGTTGATCAATTACTTTTGAGGTCCACCTACCCAAATCAAGAGCCATTTTACTGGCTTCTGTCGCTATAGTGGATTCACTGCACACGCGCACAACCAAGTGAGGGGCATGAACATATGTGATGTCTGATTGGGTTCAAACCTTGCAGATATCTTAGAAGGGAGTGCTTCAGGCAAAAATTGAGCTGATGGGATGATGACGTCATCTTGTGACAAGTCACGTGACACTAAAAAAGTGCTATATCTCCTAAAGTGTATGTCCGATTGGACTGAAACTCAGCAGATATTTAGAAAGGGAAGGGTTACAGATAAAAATTGACATTATGTCACATGACATTACCGGTGCACTCTTCAAGCACTATATCTTGTGAAGTACATGGCCGATTGGGTTAAACGTTGCAGCACGTGAACAGGGAAGACTTCTTTTTAAGTTCATTAAACTGGGTATCTTCGACGGTTGTTTCAAAACCTCAAAATGCGACAAAGCCCTGTGGTGTTTTGTCCCTCAGACAAACACACAGAGTTCTAGTTCTTATTTGTACAACTCTCCGTGTCATAGATTCAACTCAATTCTTCACCCTTGTTACTTCTTAACTTGCATTTAGTATTACATTTAAATCATATCCAGTTCCCATTACTTTTGTGTGGATATTGTGAGAGTGACGAATACAACTTTACCAGAAACAAATTGTCATAAAAATTGCAAAGTCATAAAACACATTCAGTCATGAAAATATCACCCAAACTATATCTGTTTGCAACGCTGACTGGGCTCAGGCTGCACAAAGGTAGTGAGTCAAGGTTCCAGGTAACGTAGCTCTGTTTTCCCACGATTCTCGTCTTCCCAGCAGATGTGGCCTCCAGTCGAATTGTTCAGAGCCCGGTGATTACATGCAGATTTCTGCATTTCTTGTTCCAAACAGCCATCTACGTGCATAACAATTCATCCAAAACCCACTGAGTCTTCTCAAAATTATTCAAACCATCTCGTCTCAGGCAATATACTATATACAGTTTCTTAGTTTCAATTAAAATCAACAGGATTAGTTTTAATTTAAGCAAAATCATCCCTATAAAAAACATCACATTTGAATACTTACTGTTATTTCTCAAGATCTGTGATCAAAGGAGGCAGATTGTTGCTGGCCAAGATGATCAGGACAATGGTGGGAGATTGGCTGGTGTTTGCCCAAACTCACTGGTCGATCTTGAATGATTTCCTGTCAGAGGAACAGGGACTGAATTCTCCCGTCCTCAGTGAATCGTACACGATCAAGCTAACGCTGCTGGATTCAGGTTCAGTGCTTGATTTCTACTGCCACAATATCTAAGACTCCCCACTTCACTCTGTCTCTCTCAAGCAATCAAAAATAACAACTGTCTCTCACTAACATAGCCCTATAGAACACAATGGATCAAAAAAAGGGGTGTTTTCTTATGAAAATAAGGTAGTGCACTAGACAGTATTCAAACAATAACCATGGCTGACAATAAAAACAGCTTACGTAAGACCGCTAGGGGTTTCCTGTGACTGACATGGCTACAGTAAGTGTATGGGGAAAAGAGAACCGTTGATTGGACAAAACCTATGGACGATTCTATGTTCACAGGGGCGTGCGCACAGGGATTTATTATATAAAAAGGTACACAGGTAAACAACTCTGATGTAACAACACGAAACGTGACCTTGTGGATGACGTCATCAGTTTGACAATTCACATGACATCCTTTAAAGCCCAACATCTCCTAAAGAACATGTTCCATCTGGTTGAAACTGCAGATATCTCGAAGGGGATGTGCTATAGACGAAAATTGAGGTGATGATGACGTCATCATTCGACAAGTCACATGACACTAAAGGTGCATCCTTTACATCTCTGTATCTCCTGAAGTGCATGTTGGATTGGGTTGAAACTTTGCAAGTATGCAAACATGGCCCGAACATTATTATTGTAAAGCTCAGAAATGCAAAAAATCCCTATGTTCTGTTGCAAACAGACATAGGAGATCTAGTTTCTTCCTCCATCTCTGTCAAAAACCCATTCAATTTGTGCATGTTTCTTCCACCATCGACTTAAGTCCTTTTGCAACTTTGGATTTTCATCAAGTGTACATTGATGAAGGACCTTTCAGCATAAATTGTCCTAGAACAGTGACGTCATGATGACATTATCCACTGTTTTTAATTTTTATTTTAGCCCATTGACTTTGTACATCTTTTGAAGACACCCTTTTGATATTTTTTCAATTTTCAAACGTCATCAAAGTTACATCAAACAAAGATCCTGATACAAAAAAAGACCGAAATTTATGATGTCATGATTACGTCGTCGTATGATTTATTATGGAATTTGAATATTAAATTTTCCCTATAGGGTTTGTTGACTTTTTTCAACAGCCAGACTTCGACACTTTTGACACTCTTGCGATTGACTTTCTATTGGTACACACTCTTAGTCCACCAGGTAGAAGGGGGGTCCCAAAACAAAATTGTCATAATGAAATCATCAGGGGTCACGTGACATGAGATTAAAGTTGCATTTTTTTTCTAAATATGTTTTGTACGTGTTTTTATTCCACGCACTGTTTTCGATCTTAATGACTGGTTGGCTCTCAACTTCGGCTGAGGATTACTATGAGAATGTTTTTGTTTGATTGCAAATACTGCTGCAGTATATTGCTTTATTGTTTATAAATAATGGCAATTTAATAATTACATTAATTAAGCATGTGGAGTTATATTTTAACATACCCCAACACACAACATCTGTCTTTAAAACAATGTTAAATTCTCTGGAATTTACCTTAAGTATGAATTACTCTTCTGCAGTCTCTAAAGGATTAAGCTTTTACAGTGCTTTTAACTAAAGTTAACCTTTTTGAAAGAAAATATTATGCCCTCTAAATTATCTAATCTTGTTAACTAATTTTCTTTCATTTTTTTATTGTCAGGTCTTCCATTCTTATTTCATACTAATATTCAGTTTCAGTATTTATCATTTCTACATATACTCTATAACTTGTCTGTTTTGTTATGCATGATATGTCTTACACAGGCTTTGGCTATTTATGTTTTACCACCTCTTCTTGCCTTGAATATTCTGATTGAATTCTTTTATATTTTGGGTGATTTACCTTGAAAAGGGATTAAATTAAATCAAATCTTACCTAATATGCAAAATGTTGAATTTCTCTTTACCCATTCAAGGCCTAGATGTCTCCTCCGGACTAACTCTTAAGGTTCTTCCAGAATCTTACGTACGGTGAGTTTAATTTAATTGATTTTGGGGTGTAATTTAGGAATTAGAGATCGGAGATCAAATCCGTTTAGGAAAACTGCATATAAATGACAACTGACTGACAAAAAATCGTGTTTCTGCCTGGTGCTACTTGCAAATAAGACTTAATGAAACATTGTCAAACTGATATTGAAAGGGCCACGACAGCAACTGCATTCTAAATACACCCGAAAATGTCACTGGACTCCATGGGCATTGCAAGGGGGAAACTGCACTCCAAAAGAAACCCACTCCAAAAAATTTAAAGGAGTGAAGACAAAAAAGCGGTAAATAATAGTTTCCTTGTGAAGTATTGCAGAATTGGCCCTTTCCACTGTTAATGTTTTTTAAGCTGATGAAAGCTCATCCAAGGAAACAATAGTAGTGCCGCACCATGCTGAGTATTGAAACTACGACTCATCCACTTTTAATAGTACTGAGCACAAATCCACTCATCAATGCATTACTGCTAACAATGGCATAACCTAAATTTGTGGATGATCGCAGGTCAGACAAAACAGTTGAAAAACTGATTGCCTACTACCAGAGTAAGCCAGGCTATGAACCTTGTGGTGATGGCAGTATCAAGATGATGGCTGACACTGAGCCCAAGAATGCAATTACTCCAGAGGAGGTAAGGAAGTAATGACAACTTGTTTAATTACTGGGATAGCACATCCCATTATTTATAACACCCTTCAGAGGGTCACAAAGAAGATAAAAACCCACAACATAATGAAAACCTATCTTTGCCACTTAAAAGCATCATTATGAAAATACCTTCGTACAACGTAATCACAATGCTGAAATCCAACATAATGGCAACGTTCTGAAAATACCTAGGCACTACGTCATAGTAACATAAAAACAGGTAACATTTCGACAACGTTATGAAAACACCCACATTTCAACGTCATCACAACGTCAAGATTAAAACATTACAGCAACATTTCAAAATACCACATTACAACATTATGACAAAGTGCTTTTGGCAACTTAATAGCAACGTCATGGAATAACCTACATGAGACGACATCAGGACACCGTAATGACAACGTTTTCAAGAAACGTATACTTAAAACCTTATGGCAACGTAATACCGACAACTAAATAGCAACGTTATTCAGAAACCTACTTAAACGTTTACACGACGTTAGAGTATGACTTATTTTCAACTTAGAGAAACTATCATCGCACAATGTCAACACAATGTTATATGGCAACTTTCAAAGGACGTTGTGAAAATAACCAGAATACAACATTTATACAACCATTGACTGAACACTCAAAGGTTGTGGTAACGTTGCTGTAATGTCATCGTGGCACATGACCAAATGACAACCTTAACGCAATGTTTCATAACGTTGTGGCAACGTTATGTGTTAGCTGGGAAGAAACATCCCCCGGAGTAGATGTTTAAGAGCAGTATTGTCGGACACAGTCGAACCATCTGGGAAGCCATCATGTATAGCCGCAATGGCTGACCGGTAGTTACGGATAGTTGAAACCTGGAGGTCTGATTTGAACATGTGCATGAAGAAGTCAGCTATAGAGGTTACAGAAACTTCTGTCGGAGTCATAGATGTTGCATGTAGACTGGCGTCGACTCTTTGAGGCCATTTCAGCAGCTTCATCAGAAAGTCCTGCTGATCTGAAGGACTGTTTGACAATAGCCAATAGGTGAGGTGTAGCGACGTTAGATGAGGGTGAAGCATGCCCGACTTTGGCTGATGTAGCAGATCCGGTCCGTCGGAAAGGATCACCGGTACCCAGACGAGAAGTCTTGTCAGACGAGGAAGCATGGCCAAAAGGGGCGATGAGAAGGACACGGCAGCGTTCCCTTTCAATCTTGGAGAGAACTGCGGGTATTAGGGATATTGGAGGGAAAGCGTAGTCCAACATCCCTTCCCAATTGATTTGAAGAGCATTCATTGCCCAGGCTTTCGGGTGGTAAAACCTAGTGCAGAACACTGGCAGTTGGGCATTCTCCGCAGAGGCAAAAAGATCGATGTTCGGTTTTTTCTACTTCGGCAAAGATCTGTTTGACTACACTGGTGTGTGATGTCCACTCCGTGGGACGTACTTTTCCCCCGAGAGAGAGCATCTGCTATGGCATTGTCAACACCAGGAATATGAGTCATCTGGAGGTGGATGCCATAATCCTGGGCTTAAAGGAATATCTGTCTCGTCAGGAGGCATAGGTGGGGAGAATGTGTGCTTCCCTTGCGATTGATGTATGACACCACTGTGGAGTTGTCCAAACAGACGCGGACTCGTTTGCCTATAATGCTTGGGCGGAAAGCTTTCAGTGCATTGAATACGGCCTGAAGTTCCAGTATACTGATGTGACTCCCTTGGAGCTGGAGGTCCCATGTTCCCGACGCTTGAAGGGGCGGTAGAGAGACTCCCCAGCCCAGATGAGAAGCATCCGATTTTAGGGTTATTGCCGGGTTCACATAGGGGAAGGGAACTCCGAGAGAAAAGTGCTCCTTCACTAACCACCACTGAAGATGGGGGCAGATGAAGTCTGATATGGGTACCCAGAGATTGATTGAGTCCCATTAGGGCCTTTAGAGCACTAAGAGATGTAGTTGTAGTGGGCGCATGTGCAGCTTGCAGAGGGAATGAGGTTCACCATGCTGGCCATCAAGCCCAGGAGATCGAGCCAGGCACGGGCCAGAGCAGACTGCTTGGTAGAAAAGACTTTCACGCAGTCAAGAAGATTGTTGATGTGTTCGGTCTTCGGTGAGATTATGCCTCATTGAAGGTCGATAGATGCCCCTAGATACATCGGGTATTGTGTTGGGGCAAGATTCGACTTCTTGTGGTTGATGATGAAGCCCAGCTTATTTGTGACGTCGTAAGTAAGGCAGGTAGAAGTCTCGGGTTCATGAAACGATCTGCCGACGATCAGCCAGTCATCCAGGTACTGGAACAGCATGACGTCCCACTTTCGAAGGTGAGCAGCAACGATCTTTGCAACCCTTGAGAACACCTTCAGTGAAGTGGAGAGGCCAAAGGGGAGAACCGTGAATTCAAAGAGGTTCCCATTGTACAGGAAGGGAAGGTATTTGTACCTTCGTGGGTGAATTGGAATGTGGAGGTAGGCTTCTTTCAAGTCTGTGGAAGAAGCCAAGCATGGAACCTGTAGAGATTGGGTGACCGTCTAAAGGGTCTCCATGCTGAATTTCTTCGGGCGTATAAAGCGGTTCAGAGGTTTGAGGTTGATAATAGGATGCCAGCTGTTGAGTTCTTTCTTTGGAGTGAGGAAGAATGTCGAGATGAAGCCCTTGTTTGCTTGAGATTTGGGAACCGGGCGGATAGCACATTTCCGAAGGAGAGAGTGTATCTCTGACTTCAGTGCCTGTCATTTGTTTTTGTTGAAAGGAACTGAAGTCGGACAGAGGATAGGTACAAACGGAAGGGTGCTCGTGAATTCGAGGGCATATCAGTAACGATTGGTTGCGAGCACCCAGCTGTTCGATGTGACTCTCTTCCAAGACCCTGTGAAGAGTTGATTTCGCCTGCCGACGGGTCTGAGATCGGCAGGCGGAGGCAAATCTAAATAGTCAACGACGTCTACCCCCAGAAGGTCGGGGGTAGCGCGGCTCAGTAGTTCCTCCTTTGAAGCTCCTCTGGGGTGGCTTGGTAGGCCAAGAGGAGAATGGATGGCCGTGATTCATCTAGTGACTGGTATCACAAAAGGCGCGAAAGAAACCATAACTCTCATGACGTGGGGGTCTGAAGGGTCAAGCCTGGCAATTATCGGGACGAGATTGGCAAGGTGGAGCCACCGCACAGTGGGCCAGCTCAAGGTCAAACTGTGCCAAAATTGTTTTGCGATTTATATGTGCTAATATGAAGGTATTGGGGGTTTTATGACCTGCAAAAGACAATAGACATAATTCCAAAATGCTGTGACGTCATTTAGATGCTGAATTTTATTGGCTGAAATATGAGTGCGTCTTGTATTGTGTTTTTGACGAGAATTTGCAAATGTCTTCTTTAAGTTTTTAGGTATTTTAATTGTTATGCAAATGTATGTCAATTGTTTATTATCTCATTTGAAGCAATGTTCATAATATTTTATAACCATTATAATTTTGATTTTGATTTTTTATTACCACCCGATCATTGTTTTCAAAATGAAAACAATCAGAACTGAACAAATTAACAAATTTTATTCACCACTATGACCAAATCTACAAAATATTTATTTTGCCAAGGTATGAAACCATAAAAAATGAAGAAAATTAATTCTAAGTAAACATAAGAATATACCAATAATCATTCATTTTGCGGCGTAACTCATTTCTGCCTGTTTGTGTTTGTTATTTAGTAGTTCATATTAACACTTATATTCTAAGCGCGTCAAAACAAAATATAGTTTTAGGCAATATTGGTTAGAAAGCAGAATTATGCATGTTCACTTTATGTCATCAGAGGGAACAAAGCATTTCTTGCATTGTTATTTATAGTACAGGTGATTTGTAGGATGAGGAAACTTACCTGCACAGAAGGCTGCTATAGTTTGTAATAACTTACCTTATGACGAATCACTCTCTGAAGGCTCACTTGGGTTGTGGGTTGGAGCAGGTGAGGATTCTCCTTCTACAAGAATGACAAGTTCGGGCTCCTTTGTCATCTTTCGGACTTCTGGGGGAACGGGTGTTCTCTTTTTCCTGTTGTACACAGACTTGCTGCTGATTACAATGTCACCGGTTACCATAAGTCTGTGAAAAACGTCATTCATTGTGTGCATCCTTGACGTTTTTCTTGCGTACATCAACCGAAAGAGCTTGTTATCTTTGTTCCGAGCTTCTTGGGCTTCGCTCATCATGCCAATCGGTAGAACTGAGGATGAAATTATTTGTGCTCCTTGGATCAGTAAGACATGCACACTGACTGGCATTTTGAACCAAGGATACAGTTCAATGCACAGCTTTGCAGTATCCAAACAGTAGGGTCCAAATTTTTCGGGATCTATGGGTAGTCCTGAGGATAAAGCGATCAGAATTACGTTAAACCTATGAACTACATTCTCGTCAAGACCGCAGATGTTGGAGAATTTTGTTTCAGTGTTGAAAACTCTGCGTGCAGTATTTCCATCATTTGAAGTTTCATATCCTGTCTTTGGTTGGTCAACTTTCAACCCAAGTTCTGATCCAAAAAGTTCGTGAATCTTTTTCTTTCTCTCTGCCATGACTGATCTGACTGTATCCTCCACTTTTGGAAGGGAAGTCTATATGCAATGTGAAGCATCATTTCGAAGCAACGAATCCATTTGTGTAGTGTGCAGAGTCCAAATTTGTATCTGTCTGAGACGGGTTGTGGAAGATGGTGAATATTATTGAAGTCCTTAATAATAATAATAAGTTAGTATTTATATAGCGCCCGTCCATGATAAAATCGTGCTCCAGGGCCCTTTCCAAAAAGTTAAGACACTGGTTAAAACTAGTACAACACAATTACACTAAAAACAACAAAAATAGTAAAACAATTTTTGTAAACAATAAAAATTAGCAATTAAAAAGTTTTAAAATGATCCAAAGATCTGTAAAATATGTCTACCTCAAAAAGGGAATTTGGACAATTAGATTAAAAAAACGCTTGCTTAAAAAGATGAGTCTTTAATCCGGATTTAAATTCGCTGACAGACTCAGCTTCCCTAAGGGTTCTATTCAGCTTGTTCTACTCTCGTGGGGCAACAACGGAGAACGCTCTGTCACCATACAAAGACAACTTAGCTTTTGGACAGTATAACCTCGTTGCATCTTGGGACTGGCGAGTGGATCTGTGGGAAACAGATCTAGTACTAACAATTAATTCATTTAAGTAGTTTGGACACTGACCGTTAATACATTTATAAACAAGAAGACATAGCTTGTAAATTATTCGATATCTTACTGGGAGCCAATGAAGTTCCATGAGCACCGGAGTTATGTGATCAGACTTTCTAGTTCCGGTGAGAATCCTGGCAGCACAATTTTGGACTCTCTGTAAGGGGGCTAGTGTAGACTGGGGTAGACCAGACTAGGTGTGGCCCCGCAAATGTAACACCGCATAGTTGAAGAAGTTTTAGTAATTGCATTGATTTGGTCAACCATGGTGAAGTGAAGATTGTACTCGACGTAGACGGTCTCCTTTGTAGCTAATTCGCCTTCTACTTGAACGTCAAGATCAACTGCTATAGGTTGAAGTTGCTGGATTTCTGTCTCCTTGTTCTGATGTTCTTCCAGGGATAGCTCTTGTGTTTCTTTTTTGTATTGTAGATTGATTGGCCGACAAAAGCGCGTAGATGAAGGAACAGGGTTTTCCCATATCATTTGTTCCCTTTATTTCAGTTGCAATGGTACAAGTGTGGTGCAAAACCAACTCGAATCATCAGACTGTTCTGTGGTTGTGAATCTTTGTTTATACTCACTTTGACCTGATGAGCCATTAAAACCCCATTTGCAAATTAAGTCCAGAAAGAGGGGACGTTCATCTTTTGGTACCTTCTCAATTAGTTCATGGACCTTGTCCTGTTGTTGTTCCCATATATGAAGGGCTGTATGATCTAGAAGACTTTGTAGAGACACTTTGGCCGACTCTTTGCTCACATCTTTATTTTTTGGGTAGCACTTCTGCTTTGCTTCTCAAACAGCATTGTAAGGTGGGTAGACATCTGCCTTTTTCTCTTTGGCATCTTTTCTCAAGGTTTGATACGCTGACTTTGTCAAACCGGTTTCAATTAAAAGGGCAAGTGCCTCGCCTGGAGTGAACTTCTCAGGTGCAGGTGGGGGTGATGAAATTAGTTTTCTTAGCTTTGCAGGTTTTGACAGACTCTGAATGGTAAATTGAAGGACATATTTCAAGTCTGGGTTCCTCCCATAAGCTCCTTGAGAAGCTGCAAAAGAAGCTCCCGGTGCTCACTTTCCTGCAGCAGTGTTTGGGCCCTTCGGTGTTTCAATCGCTTGGAAAGTAAAGTCCAATCCTTACTGGGTCAACCTGCTCCTGAACCAGATGCTCCCTCATCAGACCTAGAAACTTCTTTCCCTTTAGAGAGCCAATGATAAACTTCCAGTGGGAACAACACCTCTGCTTGTAACCACTCTCCATTTTTCCTCTCGAACTGAGATTTGTTGCGGCTACAAGCGATCCATTTTCCCTTCAATCTATACAGAAAACTGTACATGGTTGATTTAATCTTCTCTTGAATTTCCTCTGGAATGTCTAATTGCTGGATACCGTGATATTCAGAGAAAAAAAAACATACATCTCCCAAATGAGACTTCAGTGTTGGATAGATACCCTGAAGACCTGATAGCTTCAGTTAGCAGCTTTCTAGGTATGGATGCCATGCTGAATTCATGAAATTATTGAATGAAATTGACTTGGTCCCGACATTGCATTTATACTCAACTAGTGACAACTTGCAATTATCGACTGGGCTTTCAAGGGGTTTGGCTTCAAATCGGTTAATTCAAGGACCTTCAGCCTTGCCCCTGGATCACACACGTCAAGAATCACTGACAGTTGGGACTTTGAATATATTTGATTTTAAACAGATACCCCATGCTTTTCTTCGGATGATAATGCTGCTTGGGTGAGAACCGCATGGGAATACACCATGCCTCACTACGAAGCCATTAGGCCTACAAGTGTTTTGGGGTCAAAAATACATCAATGATCATAGGCAGTTTGGAACTTAAATGAGTGCTTGAGTTTAAACAGGTATTGATGGGCTAGAAATGTATACAAAATGCTTCTTCTAATCATTGTTGTTGACATGTTTATGGTTTTCTGTCTACCTAATGACTACAAACAAATGAAGGACGACCATGTCTACAGAGCGTGTTGGTTTTTGCTGTAGTTGTAGAAGCCTCGAGGGAAATGCAACCTGTCACACGCACATGTCGTTACATGCGGTTGAGTCCAAACAGGCACATCGGAGCATCTCGCATACCGGTACCACTTTAGAATAGTATATCTTAAAAAGTCGCAAAAAGTTGCTACCAGTCTTTTTTTAAATTGTTCCTGAAGGTTCAGGCTTTTGGAAAATATGAAAGCTAAAGCGGGAATTGGCGGGAATATATATTTTCTTTGCATGTGAAAAAATAATGCAAATTTAAACGCATTTTACTTGACATTTGGAGCTTTTTTAGTTATGAATCTTATTTTCATAAAATGTAGTTTGTAAACAACATCCAAGCTAATTTCCATGGCGTTATCTTTTGCATAGCGACCATGTCAGTAAGTTAAATTAGATGTCAAGTTTTATTACCCACATTAGAAATGTTATAATTTTTAGTAAATAAATCAGAATATCGCCCGTGATAAAGATTTCCGGTCGTGAATTTGTGCATGTAAAGTAGCCCTGGACCATTGGAAACTAAAAAAAACCACAGCATTGATTTTTGAAACAATCACATTTCACCTATTTTGGCGCAGTTTGACCTTGAACCGGCCCACTGTGCACCAGTGGAAGGTTGCGGAAGCTAAGTTTACGTGTTGTGTCAGTCAATTAACTTCAGACTCCATCATCTCCATGAACTTCCCTGCGAAAAGGTCCTTGCCATAAAGAGGAAGATCTGACTTGACTCCCTCGAAGGGAATGTTCATGGCATCTAAAGGGTTGGATCTACGTGCAGAAGTGGCGGGAACGAAGATCCGAACGAACTGCTTGAAGATAGAGTTGACGCTCTCATCAAGCACTTGAAGTGTGACAGCTGCCAGGTCAGAAGTAACTGGTGAATCTTCATCACATACTCAGGCCAAATACTCGGAGAGGAGTGCCATAAACACGGTGCAGCGAAGGCTATGTCGTGAGGCTTTGTCGAGTTTAGCAAGAGTAGACTCGACGACACACTTGTCCTTGTCTTTAGATGGAAACTTTCCTGTAGGTTTGTGAGTGTCAGAGGAAAGTTTATCTTTAGCCTCTGTTGAAATCTCAGGGACATAGAGGAAATTATCAAAGTCCTCCCTAACAAACTGGAAATAAGTTGAGGCCCTGGGTGGGTAAGGACTCCATTGTTTAGCACTGGCAAGAACTTAAAACATCTCAACGCATGAGCAGTCGAGTGGAAGTTCAGGAAATATCAGCATTGATGTCTCCAACCTAGTGGAGTGACACTTGAAGGAAGCATATGAAGAGGCCTCAGCCATAGACTGATTGGAAGGCAGGCCTAATATGTGGATCGTATCCTGATGTTGATATGTGGATCCGGATGTTGATGCGGATGTGAATCCGGATGCAGATGTGGAACTGGGTCACGTTGTGCAGGCAAAGGATCCGGATCTGGGGCCGCGCTGTGGGAGCAGAGTTGGGCTCTAGACAGCTGGCTATAGAAGAGAGCTTCTCTGACAGCATGCAGACTGCTGACATGATGTCGGCCGATGTGACCTACTTCTGTGAGGAGTGAGACTTCTTACATTTTGACCCTGTAGAAGAAAACGAAGAATGTTTGCATTTCTTGCTTACGGGTGAACTGGTTGTAGAACCAGCGGTCGCCACCTGGTGAGTTGGGGCGTCGGAGGCCTGCCCTGACTGCTGTAAGATACAGCAGGAGGGGGCTGGTGAACTGCAGTGGTAGAATCAGTCTTCTCACAAAGGGCAAAACGGAAGCTGGAAGACGGGGTGACATACCGTTGGGTTCTGTTGTCCCAGGCGCGGGTGGTGGTGAGCCCGCATGCCCCAGTAATGTCTCTGCAGGTAGCGTACCAGGGAGCAGAGTTGTGTTGTCCTGTGGATCGTCAGCGTTTTTGTCACGGCCGGGTGCCCCCGTTGAAAGGGTGTCTGAAGACAATGGCACCAGGGGTAATGCGGCCGGTGTAGCTAGTGTTGGCGGTGTGGGGCGGCTCATAGACATTGGGTGTTGCCCACAGTAGCTTATTGTCAACCCACTTCACCCATTCGAGATGCTTAGGAACTGGGATGCAGAAGTGTTGCGCCGAGGGCCAGGAAGCGGGGGAATCTCAACCCCGAGTGCAGTGCCACTCTGCACTATTTTTTGACTGCGATGCTTCGGTATTATGTTGGGGAACTAAGCATATGGATATCGCACGCACTGCAGCTCTGGCCCTTGAAGCGTGGTGTGGGCTAACCCTAAATTAAACCAAAGATGGCATTGCCAGCAGGGATTAGCTGCGGGATCACAAGTTTAGCAAGATGCTACTCGATATTCCACAGACCGACTCCTGTCAGTCTAAGGGGAATGTGGGGTCACAAAATTCATAAATGCTCACACTTCCTCGTGAACCCCAACAAACCCTATAAATATACCAAGGAAAGAGGGGGACCACGGTATTCGATTGCTCGCACCACCTCGCGCAACCCCCAACAATCCCAGGGTTGCCCAGTTGACCCTATGTATCGCTTGGTAGTAACAGGGTAGAGTCAATGATCTATAAAATGCACGCACACAAAAAGAGAAAATATACCACCCAAACAAGAAAATATACACATTAACTCAGAAATATAGAATGTACATTTATTACAATACGTTATGGTTTGATCAGAATATCACAAAGGTGTGTAGCGAAACGGAAACTTGATAAACTCAAAGATGTCAAGAAGACACATCTGTTTTCATCACGCTAAGGAAAAGAAGGACGAACATGGCGGCCATTCCGCTATGCGTCATGGGACTTGAGGGCGCACTACGGTTGATCAGAAGATTTAGCGAATTAAATCAGACGCAAAGGAATTTGCATATTTAGCGACTGTTTGGGGTAGGTTGAAAGCAGAAGACACAGTCACATGCTGCGAAAAGATCTAATTGCAGCAATCAAAGCCTGTACTCGACCCCAATTGATTGACGAAATAAACATTCGAGAAATCAGACGATTTCAAGGAAATTTTAGAAACTGCGAACTGCGACCGCGTATTTGAACAACGATCTAAATCACATTTTGCTTCACACAAAAAGAAAATTGTTGTAACTTATAAGTTACAAACGGCAATCAAGTCCAATTTACAAAAGATAGACTGGACCAAGGACACATCGTTATAGCAACGTTTACATTTTTTACAAATGTCACAGTGTTTCACGAACAAGACATCAAGAACGTATTAAAAGAACAAAAAGGACGACTCTTAGATCAAATAAATTGATTTGTCCACAATGGATTGGGATGGATACTATATATATATCAACATAACACATTATGATCCGTTGGGTGGGACATATATCAAGCTGCCTGAATACATTGAAAGTAAAAAAAACGGTTATAAACGTCAAAAATGACAACTGTGAATGCATACGTTGGGCTATATGTGCGGCTCTTGGACTTTATGCAGACAGAGTCAAATGTCAAATCGAGAGAAATTCAAGTTATCTAATTCGTGTAGATAGAACCACAGTATACAAAGCTGAAGGGCTAAACTTTACAGGCATCGGCTTTCCAACACCGGAGTCTCAAATTCCACAAATCGAAGCAGAGAACAACTTGTCGATTAACGCAAAGAATGGATCACTCTCTACGTTTCAAATGAAGAACACATCAATCTGTTACTAATTGCCAATGGTCACACGGAGCATTGCTGTTGGATTAAAGATCTTTCTAGAATCACTTCGAGCATTATCAGCAACCACAAAGGTAAAATATATCAATGTTGTAAAGGTTTATCCCATTTTAGAAGCGCCAAAAAGTTTGCTTGACACGAAGAAGATTGCCTTGGAATAGATGCCCCACCTTCCAAAGTCATATTATCCGAAAAAATACGAAAACATATTAAAATTTAAATTGAAAGATTAGAAAACTATACAAGCCACTCCACTTGTGATTTATGCCGATTTCGAATCGTTTTAGAGCCTGTTCTGCCACAAGAAGGCAACACGATCAAACTTCAACACCACAAGCCATCTGGGTACATTGTGACAAATTGCAAAGCATACCGAGGGCCAGAGGCCACCATGAACTTTATAAAGTCTTTCATGTGAGAGCAACTCACCATCAACCAAATATTTAAAACACCGAAACTGCTCGCTTGGATGTGTGACCTGCAAAAACAACACAATGCGTGCAATACCTGCTGGTATGCGAAAAACTCATCTATCCTACCAAAGAGTCCTAATGTCAATGTCGTATTCTGCAGAAACCAAACACAAAAGATTAAAAGATGGAATTTAGTTTTAAAAATGACCGTAGTTCGCGATCACTGTCACATCACCTGTGCCTATCATGGCCAGGTTCACCAACAATGTAATTTACAACTTCAAATTGTTCCAAACACCACCACCATTCCGGTATTTTGACACAATTTAGAAAACTATGACGCTCATTTGATTATGAAAGGTTTATCTGTATCAAGCAAGAACAAACTGTTTTGTATTCCAAAAACCTCGGAAAACTACTTTTCTTTCTCGGTGGGTTTACTAAAGTTTTGGATTCGTTTAATTTTGTGGCAGCCTCGCTCGATGCGCTTTTCAAAGCTTGCCTGTGTGAGGCTTTCAAAAGACCATTCTATTTTCCAGTTGATACTCCAAAGGCTCGGTTGCTCACTCCCATATCCTGATTGTTTCCCGTGGCTTGCTCAGCCTCTCCAGACCCTCTGCCTCATTCCTATCGATTCCAAAATATCACTCAAAGTTCCAAAGTATCTAATTGGGCAGACATCTTGATTTGGAGAAATCGACAACAAATTTTTGAAAAGGGGTTTAAATTTCTGGCAAATCAAAATGTAACAAAAGTAAGACAATTTGTTGGACAAAATCTCTTGGGTTAGACAAATCAAAACCACTCGGATCAGACAAATCAAAACTTCCCGGGTTGAACAAATCAAAACCTCAAGGGTCGTACAAAACACTACCCAAAAAACTACCCACAATCGATGGGCTCAGTATCAAAAACCGCATCTCAGTTGGCAAGATCTCCCAACCCTCAAGGCTCGACCGTTCTCACTCCTGTTCTATCTGCCAAATGGATTCCCTCGGTTCTCTTTTGAATTTTAGAACCCAACTTGAAATAGAGGGTTGTTTATGGACAAAATAGATAGAAAGACTTGTTTCACCATCTATAGGAAAGCAATCTAACCAAATAAAATCTAAATACATTCTAATTTTACAACAAATAGATATGCTGCCAAACAAAACAAAATGCAATTCAATTTAGAAAACAAGTGTCTGCCGTCTGCCGCCTTTCCTCCAAAAATCAGCCCATCAAATTTGTCTTGACAAATTAAGTCTACCGTATAAAAAATTGCGCCTTGTCTGCTGTTATCTAATGGGTGCCAAAGCCACTTGCTCGTCGACATTTCAACATTGTACTATGTTGCTAACTGCCGTGACAAACCTTGTATCTTGAGAATTAATTTTGGAAGTCAAAGGCCAACTCCACCTAATGCAAAGCGAAGAACATCGACACGTAACATTATCGTCAAACTATATCGCTGGCCTTTTCACAGATATTTGAGGTATACTATCCCACAAAAATTGTCCACATGTCTCACGCAACGAGCAACAGAAAAATAGCAGAAACGATACTTTCCAACAAACACTTACGGCGATCTGGTTGAAGCTTGGAAAAAGCTCCAGAAGCCACCTACGAAGCAAAAAATTGCTCGTGCCAAAAAAGCGGGCAACCATTGTCCATTTTCAGTATCAGCTGTTGTACCTTACGCCTACTATTAAGTCAAAGTAGATACCGATTATCGAAATATCGATTGAAAAAATAGTGGAACGTTTGCCAAGCGTAGAAAATCTGTTGTTCCCACACAGCATTGATTTCTATAGTATTGACTACACTCAAGATTTTGCCTGTATGATGGATCCAGTACAGTTGCAAGAATATATTGATAGTTGTCCCAATTTCATTCTACGACAAAAGACCTCGTGTCTTGTCAAAACAAACATTTGCAAGAGATATTTTCAGATCCGAGGGTACTTGCACATGGATGCACACATATTGAAGTTTCCGTACGCAATCCAGATATACACAAGATTGCTTCTTGCGCAACGAGAGAAATCGTTTGAGTGGTTGCATTGGTAGAAACTGAACAAAGAGATCAAACTGAATCAAAATGATATCACCAAATAAAAGATATCACCGAACAAAATGATATCACCGAACAAAAAAGATGTCACCGAGCAAAAAGATATCACCAAACAAACAGATATCACCGAACAAAAAGATATCACCGACCCAAACAGTACAAACAAAAAATATCTTTTTCTATCTTGCAGCATTGCAGAACACGGGTTGCAACTCACTCAAATGATCGATCGGCAATGCGTGGTTGTCGGTATTCCTAATTCTGAAATAAAGTTGGTTGCTACGCCAATGTACTCATTAGACATATATAGTGGGAGTGGTAGTGCCTTGTTGAATGTAAACCGAAAAATCGATCAAACTAGTGATCCACACGGCAATCGCACAATGCTGTGTTGTTGATCTACCAATCTAGGTGTCGAGAAAACAAAAGTCTACTACAGAATGGGAAAAACGGACACCGACATTTTTTCCTTACAACAATTCTTTGTAACTCCAATGCACCGATTGGCCATTCGTGAAAATAGACCCGACTTTTAAGTTGAACCCTTTTTGCAATGGACCGCACACTTCTGTTGAACTCGGCAAGAAAAAGCTGACCATAGAAAGCAAGGTACCTACCCAACCCAAAACAACAAGTATGTTTTTGAAATTGAACAAGCTGAAAACACAGAAATATATACACTTTTTTTAAATGCCGGTTAAAACAAGTTTTAGAAGAACTATACGAAAACGAAAGAGAAATCACGTGGTCGACGAACAGAGAAAACATTGGCCAACAAAAATGAGCTCGATCTAAACTTTTAGAAACGATCAAAAAACAGGTGTATCTGGAGAAAAAAAGAACGATACTTTTTGCGTGGATATCCCATTCTTCGACATTTCAACGTGCCACCAATTTCAATAACAAACTACTATACGAAAGATGAAAGCAAATCACAAAAAGAATTATTTTGTACGTTGCTAGGATTGTGACAAAAGGACCAAAGCTCAAAAGAACGTATCCTGGCAATCTACATGCTGTTGTCAAAAGATCCAAAAAATCTTCAACAACAAAACGAAAATCTACTAGATCATTTCAAAACCAATCTTGTTTTGAAAATGATCTTTGTACCATGGCAGTCAACAACATATATGAAAACAAATCTATAGAAAATCTAACGATGCTTTTTGCCAACAGTCAATGGATCGACATCTATGACCAACAAGTATCAAAATCGAAACTCAGAGAAGACAAAGCCAAAATATTCAGTCCGGAAAAATCATCTAAAAAATTGTTTGTTCCAAAATCCAGTTCCGATCTCAGACAATGTTGCATCAAACAAGTTTGTGTGCAAATCAATCCTTGGAAATTGTTTGCCTATGGTCTAAAACAATTAAATACAACCCAATCGTGTTGTATTCGGTTGACAGACCACTTATTATATACGATGTGACACCGTGTCTAACGATGCAACGCGTCCGTTGGAGCAAAGACAAAAAAAATCAACAACACGTTCCAGAAGGAAAAATATTGGATTGTGAGCTTTTGGCTCGACAATTTTCTTGACAGACACACGATTAAAATCAAACAATTGGCTCTGCTGATCTATTGTTGGATCAGTGCGAAAAAGACGATGCCGACAAATTCAGTCGATCAATGGTTTGCGTTGATCAAGGAAGACGATTAGTTTGAAACAAAAAAATCCTTTCCCGATTTTGGTAAAGGTTTTTTTGTCATATGAGTGTCAATGTGCATGTCGATATGTTTAGTCGATATGTTTATGTGAATATGGGTATCAATTTTTGAATTGTAATTTATTTTGTGTCAACTGCAAATGGGTTGCAAGTCTATTTTTTGTCAGTTACTGCTTGGTTGCAAGTCTTTTTTTGTAGGTTAGTACTTGGTTGCAACCAGATTTTTTGCATAAACATGTTTGAATATGACTTGTCATATGGTCAAGTATGACTTGCAATACGGTCAAATTATGTTGCAAGTCTCCATGTTTGTATATACACATTTTTGTCAAACTTTTACAATTTGGGGAAAAAACGAGAAAGGTATTTATCCAAGGGAAAACAGGAAAACTCTTTGGAAAAACTCTTGAGAAAACTATTGGAAAACATCTGGGAAACTTCTGGACTTTGGCATAATTTGGACAAACGTTTGACACACTTCAGACTTTAGCAGTGTTTGGGTAAACTTTGGATAAACTTTAGACTTTGGCTGTATTTCGGCAAACTTTGGACAAACTTTGGACTATGATGGTATTTGGATAAACTTTGGAAAGCTTTTGGACTTTGGCAGAATTTGGGCAAACTTTGGACAAATTTTGGACTGGTGCGGAATGTAGGCAAAATTAGAAGTATTTGGTAAAATGGAAACTCTAGGCAAACTCAGAGCAAATTTTGACTTTTTTAGACTTTGGTGGAATTTGGCAATCTCAAGGCAAAAATCTTTTTGCTACAAACGGCAAAAGAGGGTGTTTTTAATTAGTGCATTTGGCTTCTCAAAAAAGCACCGATCACATAATCAACAATATCTTGTATTTCACTTGCGGATTGTAGTTTTGGTACAATTTGTGGACCGTGGGGTCATTGCTAGACGGGAACGAAAGGGGTCTCGTGACACTTCATTCTGCGGGAAGTCGGGATGCTGATTGAGATTTTGGATTCGATCGTAGTACAATCGGAGATCTACAGGATCAGTGGATCAGTTAAATGCGACTTTTTTTTTTCAGTTAGAGCAGTAAACTTTCAATATAGGGCATGGCAATATAGTTTTTTTCATTTTTTGTACGTGCACTGTTGTACAATTGCAGTCTGGTTGTGACAACTGTTGTACAATTGCAGTGTGGTTGTGACAACTGTTGTACAATTGCAGTCTGGTTGTGACAACTGTTGTACAATTGCAGTCTGGTTGTGACAACTGTTGTATAATTGCAGTCTGGTTGTGACAACTGTTGTAAAATTGCAGTCTGGTTATGACAACACTGTTTTATGATTGCAGTCTAATTGCAGTCTGGTTGTAACAACACCGCTGTACAATTGCATTCTAGTTGTGTCAACACTGTTGTTTAATTACAATACGGTATTTTGACCTTGGTTCACTCTCTCCACCAAATTGAAATCTTTTGGTCTCTTTTTTTTTTTGCATGCTTTCCAACAGAGAAAAAAGTTGCCTTTTCTATGTCCAATCATTTTGTCTGCTCGAGCAATACTAATTGCAATTGGGATTGAAAGGCTTTTGTCTAACTCGAGATTGTTTGACTTGAAAGATTTTGTCTGACTTGAAAGATTTTTTTCTACCTCCAGAGATTGTTTGATTAGAAAGATTTTTGTCTGAAGTGACAGATTTTTGTCTAATTTGAGAGATTTTGTCTGACTTAAAAGATTTTGTCCGACCCCATAGGTTTTGATTTGTCCAACTCGAGAGATTTTTGTCCGACTCAAGAGATTTTGACTGTCCAACCCGAGGGATTTTGTCCAACAAATTGTCTGGGTTTTGTTACTTTTTGATTTGCCAAAAATTTCAACCCTGTTCAAAACTTTGAACAGAGGTTGCCGATTTCTCCCAAACCGAGATGTCTGCCAAGTAGGTACTTTGGAACTTTGAGTGATATTTTGGAATTGATAGGAATGAGGCAGAAGGTCTGGAGAGTCTGAGCAAGCCAAAGGAATCGATCGGAGGAGATATGGGAGTGAGCGACCAAGCTTTTGGAGTATCGATTTGAAAATAAAATAGAATAGAAAAATGGTCCAGTGGGGTCTTTTGACGATTCAGTGGCATGACATTTTGATTCCCTGGCATCTTGTAATATGTTTAAATATTTAATATGTATATTTAAAAATTTTCCTCATTTTTATTGCTCCCGTTTCTTACAATTGAGGAACAAGACCAATTTGATTTAGATGGTAGGTTTCATCTCCCTCACCAAGCAGATGCGTTGCTGCTGACGTCGGATATCTTTTTGGCTTGAGTTATCACGTCGTCTTCGTCCGCGGCGACGGTGGTAGATATTGGAACAAGTAACCAAGTGGCAAGCGCGGCCACCATCTTGGCGTATTCAAATTGGGTTGTGAAAAAGAGATCAGTACGTGGTCTATAGTCAATTTTTGGGAATTTCAGAATTTAAAAAATGATTTTGGAGAGCGTGGCGGAGAGGGATTGAGAGATTTTTTCAAGTTTTTTAAGATTGTCACAGAACTCACCATTCTCTACTACCCCTTCCTTGCATGTGTGTTTATTCCCCCATTAACCCTATATGGGGATTGTGGTGATGCCGGTCTTATAATCCCGTTATTAATTTTTGAACATGGATTTTCTTCTAAATGGTTTTAAGTTTCTACATGGATGTCCTTTGCACCCTCAAATTATTAAATCCAATAAAAAAGCAAGAAAAGGTAGTGAGTTTTGACCCTACAACAGTTCTGTGTTTGCTTTCAGTAACTGCTCCGAAGCCTTTGGCTTTGCTATCTACCAGGGTAGAATTAACCAGGCACGTGCCTTCTGGAAAGCCACAAAGTCCCGACAGCGTTCAGAAGGTCGTTTATGAGTCACAGGCAGGGCCTGGGCAAACCCGGCACTAAAAAGTGCAGGACACAGACTGTCAACGACAAGCCAATAGTCCGGTGCCACATTTTTTCCTGACGTTATTGAATATGTTGTTATATGGATACTATACTGCTTCCGCAGCCGGCCGCAAACGTTTAAAAAATGCTGTTGTCAACGTGCATCATAATCGTCGATCACCCACGCGTCAAAAGTCAAAATAACTTCTAAAAGGAAGGATATCATCAAACGTGATGAACAGGATATCAAAACCATTGCCAAAACCAAAAATGCTTGGAAGTGGGACTGGTTGGAAAAGCAGTTGATGGTGTTTCTCTAGCTGAAGCTGTCCAAAAACTGGATCGACCAGGCATGGCATATTGCTTGGTATGCAAAAGGAAATGAATTACAGCAGACATGGACTTGTAACGCTGACGGATCACTGCAAAGTATCAAAACATCGGGAACTGATACAGCTATGAAAAACAAACTACCGCCTCCAGGGTAAGATAGTCCTAGGCCTATGGATTTTTTTGAACTAAAAATATAAATTGATTAAAACTTTTAACGGGCCTAATTTTTTAGATTGTTTTTAAGTCAAAACTGTGATTGCTGATTTTAGCAATAATGAATACCTATTTTAATTACAAGTTATTTGTTGATGCTTTACGTGCAGTGCTATCATAACTATGCAGGCTATTATCATGATTGTGCAGGTTTGCAATACTGATGTTCATGTACGTTCATGGTTGGTTTATAATCTTATAAAGTCTAGGCCTGCCATCCAGTTTTTTTTATGAAACATGTAACGCCCATCACTTTTATATTTATACTACCCTTTTTGGTTTTCTTCATGCATCTTTGCAGAAGTAGATAGTGCCTCATCAAAAACACTGTATGGCTTACATCTCTTTTTCAAGAATATTTCTGCGACCTCAGTATCTGTTGAGAAGATGCCACAACCATACACACCGCTGAGTGATCGGGCTGCAGCCACATCTACTGTTGTTGCATTTATGGCACAATTAAACCTATCCTTCACAATGGCCCCCAAGCTTTGCTACTTTGCAAAAGAAATAAGCCAAGACAAGAAAGCACTGGATAATCTAAAGATGAGCAGAACCACCATTGAATATCACATGGAATATAGAGTTGCCAAAACTATGAAAGAAGAAATCATTTTGGATCTCCAGACTGCATACTTTTCTTTGAACACTGATGAAGCGACCAGCAAAACCTTTCATTGTGTTCTGAATATCCTTGTGAGCTACTACTCTCCATCACAGTAAGAAACTGTTGTGAAGCATCTGGCATCTGTTTCTCTTGTGAAGGTCAACAGTGAGACCATCTATCATGCAATTGATGATCTGTTCACAAAAAAAGGAATCCCATGGAAGAATCTGATCTCTGTTTTGATGGATTCATGTGCGGTGATGAGGGGCAGCAAGACTGGTGTAGAGGCTCAACTTAGAGGGAAGGCCCCGCATCTGCTTGATGTGGATGGTGATTCATGTCACCACACTCACAATGCTGCAAAAAAGTTCTGTTCTCACTGCAACAGTGAAATGCAACATCTCTTCCGTGACATCCACAATGATCTGCAGTATTCAGCTGACCTGAGGAAGCATCTGGAAGAACTATACATGATGCTTGGTGTGAAATACACCATGCCTCAAGAGTATGCCTCTCATCGCTGGCTGACCATGTACAACATCACTGTTGATGGCAAACACATGATGGATCTCTTGCTTGCCATACACCATGGGATTCTAAAGAAACAAGACAAGAAGCTGTACTTGGATTTGATCGCAAACATCTACGAGCAACGTTCTGTCAGTGCGACAGCAAAGAAGTGCGTTGAAGAGATTCATGACATGCTACAATGTAACAAAATTATAGATGATGGCAAGAGGAGAAAGGCACGAATCATTGAGAAGCTGGTCTACTGGTCCCAAAACACACAGCTCATCATGAATGTGTACAACTCTGTTCTGTCTCTACTGAAGTGCGACACTGTTCTATTTCAAACCAAAGCACCACTTGTGCATAAGTTACATGAAAAACAAAAGCAGCTAGTGAGAGAGTTCCTGTCTTGTTTCATGAAACCTGAAGCCATCACTTGCACACCAATAACCAAGATAAAAGTTGATCAGGCAAGAACCATCTCCCCCTGAAGATGATTTTTATCAGTAGTAAAAGAGAAGCTATCTTGAAAACTGACAGAAGAGGCAGGAAGAATCTTCAAAATGACTGTACTCAAGGCATATGTTGACTGTGCAGCCGTTCTCCTCAGCAAAATGCCTCTGAAAAATAGATGTCTAAGACTCATGTCAGCTCTTGACCCTGAGACAAAAGGAACCACTTGCACTTTGTCATATATGAAACAACTTCTAGACGTCCTCAAGAATATTTTGAGTGATGATAAGCAGGATGTATATGACAGAGACGTCAGGCAATTCCATGCAGATGAATTGCTGCCCTTATTGAGTGAAGACCAGCGTATAGACCACTGGTGGGCAAGCATTGTGACATCTGGCAAATACATTGTGCTCAGTATTAAAAGTAGTCATGGCTGCACTGAGTATCTGAGTAGTGGCCCACAGGTGGAAAGCTCCTTCAGTGTGATGAGCAATGTCATGCAAGTGAAGCCTTCAAGGCTGCAAGTGGAAACATTCAGTGCAGTGCAAACAATCAATTACTCCATCATAGAGCCACTGCACAGCACCCACTTCAACATTCCAAGACCCTAACGTCCAAAAAAAAAAGAGCACCAGAGGTTGCAGCGACGGTGGCCTAGAGAGCCAGATTAAATCACATTGAAACAGTGAAAACATCCCCCAAAAAATCCATTAGACACATGGGAATATCAATTTTATGTCACAGGTTTATTTCACAGAATGTACCTCTTGTAATGAAAAGTTCAAAAACAATCACAAATAACAAGCATTTTGTGTATTTTTATTGTAAAGTATGCCATAAAAAGCTTTATATCTTTTACTCAAATTTCACTTCAATTGGGGTCAAAAACGGCATAGAATACATCACAGAGCATGTAATATTCAAATTTTCCAGGGTCCTAAGGCGGGCCCGGACCCCACGCCGAATTGGCTTTGGGCTGCCCGCACACACTTTTGTATGCAAGAATATTTTCCTCTTTTTTCAAATTGAAGAGTTGCATGCCTGAGTTACACTAAAAACTTCTTTTATTCTTCAGAATTCGGTAAACAATAAACTGTAAGCGATACAAGCGTGAATTGTGCATGACATGACAGCTAAAACATTGTAGTCAGCTGCATGAAGTGCATACTACTGGTGTACTTTTCCTCACACATGAAGTGCTTTCGACAAAACCCCCTTACAAATAAATTGGCAGCTCGAAAATCCCTTTCACATACTGTGCATTGGCTACTGTGTGCGTGGACGCCCGATATCTGCCTGTGACATAGACGGCGCACAGGGCATATACTCGGGACCTCGCAAATTGCTGAGCACGTGGTGTGGAGAGCAGATTGCATTGTACGGAATGCCAAAGGGGACAAATATTTAAAATGTCTAATTTGTGCCTTTTCCGCAATAACTATAATCTTTTGTATTGTATATTGTATTGTACATGTCTGATTGGGTTGAATCCTTGCAGGTAGTTAGGAAGGGAAGGTTTAAAATGGAAATTGACCTCACATGATGACAATGCCATCAGCAGACGAGTCACATGACATTAAATGGTGCCTCATTTAAAGTACTATATCTCCTGAAGTGTATATCCAATTGGGTTCAAATCTTGCAGATATCTTGAAAAGGGAGTGCTTTAGAGGAATTTTGACCTTATGTGATAACGACATCATCAGGAGACAAGTCATGTGACATTAAAGGTGCACTGTTCAAAGCCCTATATCTTCTGAAGTACATATTTCATTGATTTCAAATGTTGCAGATTACAAGGAAAGGAAGTGTTTTAGATGAAACGTTACCTAATGTGATGATGACGCCATCAGAGAAGGAATCAAGTTACATTTCATTCAAAGTATTTTTGGGTTGAAACCTTGCACCAAAATGGTCATGTTGACAGGTTTACGCCATCAGGTTATCAATTGGTCAACTTAAGAAATTAGAAATTGGTCAACTTCTCATTTTTTTCTTCTTACCCTAATCCCATTTGTTTTGTTCGCGTTTTTTCTACCAACGACTTTGGTCCCTCAGCAACTTCGAATCTTCATCAAACTTATGTCAATGAACAACCTGCATAGAACAATGACGCCACGATGACGTCATCAACTAATGTATTCATTTTTCAACATTGTGACGAAACAGGGGTAGGCATGAATGCCAGTCTAAGTCATGAATTATTAAGCATTGCGTTGACCAATCAGCGTTGCATAGAGCACTAGGTCTGGGCACTTGCGGTGTGCTTAGAGCGCACACAATCAGTTGGTGAGTTTGGCTGCTGGGTCGCAGAGTGGCAGGATCGTGGAGGACGCTTTCTACCATTCTGTGCTGTGACTGTGTGAGGTATAGTGTGGACGCTGCACCTGGGGCGCTGCGTGTAGTGACTATAACTGGTAGGTGTAGTAGCGAACCATATTGGGTCTAGATTACTTTAGTGATAGAGCTGAGTGTCGTGAACCTAGGCTGGGAGCTGGTGGTCTTTGCTGTTGGATTGCTTGTCGTCTGTAAGCACTGATAGTGGGGTGACGGCTGGAAGGCAATCTTGTCATTGTGCTAGCTAGCCTTCAAGTTTACTTGATGTACTCAGATCGCTGTGAGGGTAATTTCCCTTTCATTAGGTCGACCCTGTTTTGCATGACACTCTGTGTTATTTGTGTGAGGGCTATCACTATTTAGTGAGGTAACCCTTGGGTTGTAGGCTAGCTGTGTTTAAGTTAGTCGGGTGGTTAGTTAACCATGTGAGGCATATTGTATTGCCTTGTGAGGTGTATTGTGTACATAAACCTTGTGTGATTTATATACCTTATTGATTTTTATTGCAATAAATCAAATTATTGGTTATTGTCCTTGGAAATCCTGTGTCACTGTGAGGTTTATTTAGGTTTCCCTGTGTTTCATTACTGTATTACCAGATAAATCCAGTCTTTCCTAATTGGTGGTAAACTTCCACCCAACGAACTGCTCCTAGGCTTAGTCCGCTGTTCGTTAACTGATATCCCCCCTTGTGTCAGGGTAGCCGCTCATCCTTGCTCAAGGTTAATAAACATATTTGTGGGGTTGGGCCAGGTCAATTCCATCCCTGATCCAGCCGGTTACTGGGTCCACCACAAGAGGTGTCAGTTACATTCGCCACAATATTTATTTCAGTCCATTGACTTAGTTCACATTTTTGAGGCATCATTTTGGTTACTCAGCTACATGTATCTTCGATCATCATCAATGTTACACCAAGGAAAGACCTTGAGGCAAAGATGATACTAAAAAATTATGTCATGATGACGTCATCAAGTGTTTTTTATCGAATTTTTAATATTTGAATATTCCGTTAAATTTTAAAAATCCATATAAAATTGACCGTGGCTTCCCGCAACATTATTTTTGCACCAAAAACCAGAGTAAAATTGGGCCTTCAATTCATCTCGTGTGGGTCAAATCACTTGACCTTTCCTTCCGGATGAAACCGGAAGTGGGCTTATTGTTTAAAAGTGGTAATGGTATTAAGATCTTTCAACGATATTAGTCTGTCGGTGTAAGTGCTGAGTTGAAACCTTGCTTATATCTTGGAAAGGAAGTGCTTTAGGCAAATATTGAGCTCATTTAGTGATGATATCACAGTCATCAAGTCAGATGACATTAAAGGGGCACTATTTAAAATGCTGAATCTCCTGAAGTATATGTCCTATTGGAATCAAACCGTGCAGATATCTTGGAAGGGAAGTGATTTAGACGAATATTGACCTCATGTGATGATGATGTCATCAGATGAGAAGTCACGTGACATTAAAGCGGTACTATGTAATACGCTATATCTCCTGAAGTATATGTCCAATTGGGTTCAAACCTGGCAGATATCTTGAAAGGGAAGTGATTTAGATGAATATTGATCTCATGTGATGATGCATCATTAAGTGACAAATCATGTAACATTAAAAGTGCACTCTTCAAAGCGCTATGTCTCGTGAAATACATATCCGATTGGGTTCAAACCTTGCAGATATCTTAGAAGGGGAGTACTTTAGAGGAGTATTGACCTGATGTGATGATGACGTCATCAGGTGACAAGTCATGTGACATTAAAGATTCCCTCCCACAAACACTTCCACTTCTTGTGAAGTACATTTTCGATTGGGTTCAAACCTTAGAGATATCTTGAAAGGGAAGTGATTTACACACATATTGCCCTAACGTGATGATGATGTCATCATGGGACAAGTCATGTGACGTTAAAGACGCAGTTTTCAAAGAACTGTACCTCTTGAAGCACATATTTTGGTTAAAATTTATATGCAAGTGTATGAATATAAACAATCTCAAACATTCTGTGTTATGCCAACAAAGCACTTTTCTTCACAACCGCAAAAAGGCAAAAAAGCCCTGTGTTCTGTCCTTGAGACAGACACAATTCCTCTAGTCTCTTTCTTCTTCTGCTCCAAAGCCTATTTGTTTTGTGCTCATTTTTTCTGTACACAACTTTAGTGCTTTTGCAACATTGGATCTTCACCAAACTTGTACCAATGAAGGACCCTTATGCACAGATGGTCCGGGAACAATGATGATGATGTCATCAAGTGATTTATTATCGGATTTTGAATATTTAAATATTGCGTCTTTTTTTTTTCAACCCATATAAAATCAACCGTGGCTTCCCACAACATTCTGTTTGCAACAAGAGCCAGAGTAAAAAATGGGTCTTCATTTCATCTTGTGTGGGTCAAATCACATGACCCTTCCGTTCGAAACCAAAAGTGGGCTTATTGTTTAAAAGGGGTAATAGTTATCAACTTGCTTTCAACGTTGTTAGTCATTGGGGGTATAGTATACTTCAAATCATCTACCTATGGCGTCACGTAATTGTTGAGCGCCCTCTAGCGACAGGTTGAAAATTCTGAAAAATGAATTTTGAATAGATGTCTGTGTAGAAGTTTGTCCGAATCGCCTGGAAATTGATGTGGATGGTGATCTTTTCCCACTTGACCCATGTGTGACATTTGGTGACGACGTCAGACCAGAAATGATGGTAAAAAGTCCTTTTATTCTTCAAAACTCAGTAAAAAAATCAACCATAACAGATATAAGCGTGAATTGTCCATTAGATGACAGCTAAAACATTGGACTCAGCTGCATGAAGTGCATAAGGGGTGTACTTCTTCACACAGATGAAGCGCCGACAACAAAAACCCCTTGCAGTATAAATTGGGAACTGGAAAATTCTATTTGCATAGTGTGCATTGGCTAATGTGTGCCTTGATGCCCAATATCTGCCTGTAACGTTGTCAGCGCACAACGCATATGGCATATACTCGGGACCTGGCACATTGCCGCACACATGGTGTTGAGAGCAGATCGCATTGTAATGGAATGCCAAAAGGAACAAATGTTTAAAATCTTTAATCTGCACTCTTTCCACAATAACAATAATGTTTTGTATTGTACATGTGTGATTGGGTTGAAACCTTGCAGGTAATTAGGAAGGGATGGTTTATAAACAGAATTTGACCTCTCGTGATGAAAATGTCATCACCAGATGTGTCACGTGACATTAAAGGTGCCTCCTTTTATATACTATATCTCCTGAAGTGTATGTCCGATTTGGTTGAAACTTGGCAGGTATTTAAAATGGGAGGTGTTTTAGACGAAATAGACCTCATGTGACGATGACGTCATCAGATATCATGTCACATGACATAAAGGTCCACTCTTCCAAGCGCTATATCTCACGAAGTGCATGTCTGATTGGTTGAAACTTAGCTGATATCTTGGAAAGGAAGTGCTTTAGGTAAATGTTGACCTAATGTGATAATGACGTCATCAGGGGAGAAGTCACGTGACATTAAAGGTGCACCAGTTAAAACTCTATATCTCCTGAAGTTAATACCATTGGGTTGAAGCCTTGCATATATCTTAAAAGGAAAGTGATTGAGACGACTTAGATGATGCCGTTATCAGTTGACAAGTCAAGTGACATTAAAGTGGAACTCCTCAAAGCCCTATATCCTGTGGCATTCATGCACCATCGGGTTAAACTTTGCGGATAATAAGAAAGGGTAGTGAAGATTATTGAACTCGTGGTGATGATGTCATCAGGAGACAAGTTACGTGTCATTAAAGGTGCACTGTTTAAAGCCGCGTATCTCCTGGAGTACATATCCCATTGGTTGTTCACAAGATGACCTCTCGTTCTAGTTGCCTTTTTCAGGCTTTCTCCATAGAGTTTGTACACGTTTTCTTGTCCCACAGGACTTTGATAGTTTCATACATCTGATTGACTTCAAACTCGGCAGACCCTCAGACAATCATCCGTCATGATGGCGTCATCATGTGATATATTTTTGAATTTTCACTATTTAATATTTTGCCATAGGGTTTGTACGTGTTTGTCTACTGCACTCTACTATCGAGCTTAATTAATGCGTGAGCAGTCCTCAACTTTGACCGAAAATTACTACCTGAGCGAAAGAGAAATGAGATTAAATTTTCCCTTTCGTTTGATTACAGATATACCCAAGAGTCAAAATATCAAGTAATCTTTCATAAAATGTCTTCAGTTTAAACGAAAGTCAGGTGACATGAACTTAAAGGAGCAGTGTTTCTGCATGTTGTTAGCCCATTGACTTTGTACACGTTTTCAAGCCACCATTATGGTCACTTCAGAATGCTCGATCGTTATCAAATTGATAGCAAGATTTGATATAACAATTATATCAAATGGATAGTGTCATGATGATGTTATCATATGATTTATTATTGATTTTTCAATATTTAGTTCAGTCCATTGACTTTGTACTGTACATGTTTTCAAGCCAAAACTTCAAGATGTTTGATCATCATCAAAACAACAGCAAACAGAGACCCTGATACAATCAATCTTAATATATTTAAGAAGTGCAGCTGTTTTTGAGCATGGACAATATTAAGACCAATACCTTATAAATATGAGTTTCGATGACTTGCCATCAAACTAGATTTTGTTTGTAGTGCCACTGGAACAGCAAGGGATAGGAAAAGCACTAATCTAGATGGACTTTCTTACTGTTCTACGTTACAGAGGGAGGCCAAATTATTGAAGGTGGTGGCGACAAATTTGACCACTAATATTTTCGACACTTTGACATTTTAAAAGAAGCCAATTCATGTCTGCAAACCCTATGAGAAATTCCACACACCACCACAAAGGACAAACAGGGAAATTAACTGGGAATGGGAAGTAACATAAGTTCTCGTTAGTCGTAATACAGTGAAGACTGGCGTCCAACCTGAGCTGGAAAGCGCACATGCAAACAATCCTATTATGTTATGTTAGGCCCATATAGATCCAATGATTACTGTACATTGTGTACATGTCTTATTTTTATCTAGGCATACCAGGGTGACTACAGATATGCAAGGGCCTTTCCTGCACCGGCAGAAAGCCCCTTTGTTACAAATGGATTAGAGGCGGAAGAATGGTGGCCAAGGGAAAACGTTCACATGGGGCAGGTTGCCGGGGTAGCCGCCGACCAGTATGGTTTGGTTTATGCCTTCCAGCGAGGAGAGAGACGCTGGCTACCAAGGTAAGGTTTCAACAACCGGTAAAAAGAAGTGAAAAACCAAAGCTAACCTCTGCTTTACTTTAGCTTTAGATCCCACACATTAACAAATACAAAAAAAAATGGAGACATATTCCTTCTAATAATAAGAAGAAGAATAATATGTGATAATAAGCACTTGTAAAGCACAATCTATCTAGCAAACTATTCCGAGGTGCTTTATTATCATTATCCCTGCACATTGGGCTCACACATCATCTGAACATTCCTGAAATCCATCTCAGCTCCCTGGGGAGTATGCTTGCCCGGTGCTGCTAGGTACCCTTACAGGTACCCGTTTACTCCTGAGTAGAGAGAGGCACATAGGGGTAAAGTGACTTGCCCAGGATCACAACATACTGCCATCAACTGGATTCGAACCCGTGACCCTATGAAGCTACAAACCCTAACTACTAGGCCACATGCCTCCCTCTTCTAGAAACCAACAGCTCTATTTTTCAGTCAGTGTAGCATACATTTTGGTGTGTAAACATATCGATACATTGGCTGGAAGATAGAATAATCACAGCGTTAAATGTCTACCAGCAAGCTAATGAATGGTGTATACATTTATGGTTCGACCTAAGAGAACTTTTTATTGTTCACAGTGATTTTGGCAGTGATCACATCTTCAAGAAGAGGAACAGGGCTATTCAAAGTGATGTGGTTCTGATGATGGACCCCGATAGTGGATATGTACTCCATTCTTGGGGGGCCGGGAGGTAGGTATATTCACATAAATTTGTGAGATAAAAATTGTGAGCTTTCTGAATTGTACGTCCGTTTAAAAAAATGTCATATTTCTTTCTATAGATTTTACATGCCTCATGGCATTACCACTGATCACGAGGGCAACATTTGGCTGACTGATGTGGCTTTGCATCAAGTGTTCAAGTTCACTCCTGACGAAATGAAGCACAATAAAATTAAGCCGAGTCTGATACTTGGAGAGCGGTTTCAGCCAGGTTCAGACTGGAAGCATTTCTGCCAGCCCACAGACGTGGCTGTAGACAGCAACACAGGGAACTTCTTTGTTGCAGATGGGTAATTATCCATTTTTTGTGTCTCATTAATCCACATTTCTAAGAGTGTTACTACAGTTTGAGTTTTGACTTAAATTTACGAGTTTCAAGTTCATTTTCAAGTTTCGAGTTGAATTTTCAAGTTTTGAGTTGATTTTTCAAGTTTCAAGTTGATTTTTAGAGTTGATTTTCCAAGTTTGGAGTTACAACATGTGAGTTTTTGAGGTACATTCTACATGTAGATGAAACCCTTACAGGTTCCATGTAGATGAAACCCTTACAGGTTCCATGTAGATGAAACCCTTACAGGTTCCATGTAGATGAACCCTTACAGGTTCCATCTACAAGCTACAAATAATATCACACACAGTGAGGATAAAAGATTGACTCTTGACCTTTCTTCATCATATAAGGAGATTTTGACTGCAAAGCAAAAGGTATTACTACCAGTGTAATGGTAGGCCTGCTTGTAACCTTAACCTGATATGTCCATTTCTAATTGACTCCGTATGTATGCGGATGCAGTGCCATGGGCATCGCCAGAATTTTTTCAGGGGGGAATCACTTTTTGTCCGTTTGATTCCCCTCCCCTTCTCTCCCCCAGTTTTGATTTTTTTTTCAGGTCACGTTATGAATTCTGTTTCTTTTCATCCAATTTTTTTCTTTCTTTTTTTATTTTTGAAGGTTTGTCCTTACTCCCCTCACGATGCCCATCTGCACCACTCATTAATTTCAAGCTCCCATTAGATGAAAATTATGAGAGTATAAATGTCTGATTAAATTTTCCCCTGCATTCAACCATGTGTAGAGAAGGGGCATGGTTTAAACTGAAGTGACCTGGCAAGAATTACATTTAGAGGTGCATTTTCATGAAGAATACGAGTGTGCTTTCGGATCCCCCTGCTTAGCCAGCACACTGAATTGTTAGGCTCCTTACTTCTCAGATGATGTGTAGATGGCAGCACAGTAAGTTACTCTAGCTTCATGTACATGTACCATCGAGTCAACAATTTCTATAGGTCAATCCTGAGACTACCCCATACCGGTGGGGTGCTGTGTCATCAGTTCCTTTTGGGAGGCCAGGTGCTAGGCTTTGGCAGAGAGGAATGAACTGAACTAAAAACTGATAAATCTCTGATCATGATGTACTGGTACCGGTATGAAAGGTTTTACTTCCTGACATCTCTTTAGGCCTGGTTCTTCTACAGAGGGTTCTTGTGCATGTATTTTTCCCATTCTCCAGTCATCAATTGTTTTTTGGGGAGGGGTGGGGGATCATCAATCTCCCCTACTCCTCTCTCGTCAGGCAGCCTGTTCAGTAGCACTTCATGAAATTTCAAAATCAACAAATCAAGTATTAATAAAGCATGCACAAATACGCTGTGTTGATTCACTAGGAAGAGGTGCTAACTAAGTTTGCAACCTTATCTTTTTCTTTCATCTAACAGGTGTGGGAAAGTCAGTGTTCATGACACATGTAAACTGTCTATTTAGCTCAAGACATTGGTGATTATATGAGCAATCTGTGTAGTTACATGTATATATAGCTATGCAGTACTTCAGTACACGTACAGTACATACTCCGTCCAAACAAAATTAATCTACCACTACCAAATCTTCTTGTAGTTTTTGAAAATATATTGTTTGGGGGCATTTGTAAAGGTCAAAATTACATAAAAATGCCAAATTGTGATAGTTAATGTAAAATGAGTTAAAATTTGTTTCTAAGTCTTCCATACATGTATAGTTACAGGTACTTCTCAGGAATGGCGAATAAAGGTTTCGACCCTTCAGCATGCATGAACATCATTTCAATAATTCTGTCACTATGATTTCTGAAGAAAGTCAGTGATTGAGGCCCCAAATTTCCTTATTTGATGTTTGGCCTTTCAGAAACACATACATGTAACTCACACTTAGTCACACTTTAAGGGTTAATTCATCATTCTGGTATTCAACAAAATTGGCATATGTACTACATCATTCCTCCATGGCACATGAACCGGCATTGCCCTGTGGTTTTTTGCAAAGTCGAATGTATGGTGGCCCTGAAGGGACATAAAATTCAAATTTTTTGAGTCGTCTCATTCCCAATACCTTCACTATTCACTTGGCAGGGGCTTATCTTTATGTAGTTGCCATTTTTTTTAGCGTACTTACCCTCCAAGCTAATGGAAAAATATTCACGACGAGTGGTGAAAAGAGTGTACGACATCGCGAAAATATCACCAATAAGTTGTGAATTATCGTGTTGAATTTTTGTTGAATGCCATCACTAGCTGTTATACAAGAATATGCATACAAAGTGTGGCGTTTTATTCCCATGAGCCAGCCAAGGTCTCGCCAGTCTGGGCGAACTGTTTCCAACTGTGGGGAAAGTCACCTGACCTAAACAATCTGCCTTGGCCCTTGAGTTTGACAAGCAATCTAAGGTGCAGGGGTTAGGGGTCGTTTTGGCAAAAATGTATCACCGATCGGTACACAACAATGAGCATGTGCGTAAACAAGATGTTACCGGCAAGATCAACAGGACTTATTTAATAAACTTTTCTTTAGCTTATATAATCACTATATTTACACAATTGGAGTTACTTATACAAGAGTTACAAAAGAATAATACAAAATACAACTACAAAAGAACACTTAAATAATCTGCAAAGTGCCACAAATAATCCACAATCCACAACCTCTAAACCTGTATCTGTAATCCGCACTCCTCACCCAGGTGACTGAACCCAAGGTATCGGTGGATTTCCGATGCTAATTAACTAACCCAAATAACGGGTAACTCAGGGCGCCTGCCGACACTCTGGCTGTCCAGTCTTTCACCGCTTTTCTAGACGGTGACCTTCGGACAACCCTCAACAACTCTGCCCATGACTCTACTCATGGTCCATTCTGACCGATACTAAGAACAGTACACAATGAGTCAACTACGGTGGATATGTTACGCTTTAATTGCTTAGACTGTGGAATCAGTACCTGAATTGCTAGCAGACCAGGCCCCCAGACTGCCTTGAGACTTCTGCAAAAGCTGCCTACGCCGCGCGGCATAGCACAAACTAGACAAAACATAAACTTGCCACCAGTCCTGCACTGCCTTAAACATGTACATTTACATGGGAAATTATGCACAGATTAATGCTAATGTACATAGGTACCAATACTGGTGTCGCGCATTCTCTGCACCTATACAAAGATAAGAATGATGTCATCTTTTAAATGAAACCTAAATTATTGTTGTTATTCACATGTACATGTACTGTATTAAGTTACTCATCCTTATCAAGTGAACATGCCATAGTGCAGGTGCAGGCTTTCTTGTGGAAACATTACCTGGGACGTACCTCCATTTGGGAGAAATATACCCCCAGGCACCGCATGAAATCCGCAGTCACCCACACTTTCTCAACCACTCTGGCTAATCAGTAGAGGCGCTTATAATCCACACCACCAGGGTTTTCTATGTGTGCACTCTGATTTATTCACTCCTACTCAGGTGTATCCTACCTAGGCGTCTCCTATACAGGTGGCGGGAGACTTGAATGCAATGGAACCAACTCAACACTTGTTATTCCACTCACCAACTCGGCTGCGTACCTGTCTGGTAGCTCCGGCTGCCGTGGGGTCCTCAGTCCGGCCGATTACACTAAAGTGACCCAGGAATGCAGGAGAGCGAGTTTGTGAGAGCTAGCTTGTGTGTGTACCAAGACTTGCGAGAGCTAACGTGCAACATGCAGAGTGCGACGTGCAGAAAACGTGCGACGTGCAGCGAGCGCTGCCTTATATACCGCTAGCAACACACGCATTGGCTGTAGCGGCGCGGAGCCACCTCGCCGGGTACCAGCCCTAGACTGGCACTAGGCCAGTGTTTCATTACAATAACATACATGTATGTGTACTACATGTACATGTTGCTCCATCTTTCTAACAAAAGGAACTGCGTCCTTTTCACTATGGATGAATGCTTTAACTGCAGCCTCCTACTACATTACTGTTATTAACAAATATATTGGTACACAGGCCAATACAACTGCATACATGTATAATTCATCTTAGATGGTTCAGTATTTCAAATGCTTTTATAGTTCAAGGCAGATTCACATATGCAGTTTTTTTACTTTTATACTGTATGTTCCTTGTAATGATCCTTTTTGAAGAATTGTTGATAAGGCAGTAACCATTGCCTGTTGTTGTGCACCAGTGTATTGTTTACCCAGATTAGTGGCAATCAGTGTATCAGCATCTTTATTTATATTGTGTTTACCCAGGCACATGCCAGGAATTTTCGGCAGAATTCTGTTGTTTTTTTACATCGACTATTTAATTAGGAGATCAACTCGAAAATTTATTATCGAAACTCAAAAATTGAACTGGAAAGTCAAAAAAGCAACTCAAAACTTGAAAATTTAACCCAAAACCTGAAAAGTCAACTCAAAAAGTTAACTTGAAACTCAAAGAAAGGAAACCATTTTAAAGAGGCGGGTCAAAGGTTTTGCCCAAACCACCAGTTTTCCCAAACCCTCAGCTTTCCAAAAGCATAGTCAAATGAATTGGAGATTTTAAAACTTTGCATAACCACTTGAGAGGCATTTTTATTTTCATATCAATGAAATTTACAGGTACTGTAATAGCCGCATCTTGAAGTTTGCTCCTAATGGGTCTGCCCTGATGGAAATAACTGCACCGTCTAGTGAGTGAAGTTTCATACATAAATTTAAATAAGTTGAGCTGAGTATGTGCATGCTGTATCTGAAGCTTCCGTCTATAAAGACAGAAGTACGTTAATAGGTCTTCAACAGTCACGGTTGCATATAGGTGGGCACTGTGCACACATTGTCAGCAGATGTAGCCGTAGTTCTAGAAGCCCATTTGGAACACTGTGTTACAGTTTGCAAAGCTCCCTCTTGCTGACACAGTGTAGCTTCATTTGCAGGAGTACTGTGGCAGGAATCTCCCCAGGCCAAATCTAAGTTTGTTGGGACCAGTCTAAACTTCATGGGAATATACATGTAGCTGATCTTCCCAAACCCAAGTTTTCTCCAGATGATAGATCACTCAGAGCAACCTCAAGACAAGGGAGCAGGTCTGGTTTGGAGAAAATATACCTCCGATTATGATGATTGTGATTACTCTCTGTGAACAGCACGATTAAACCTGCATAAAAAAATACACCTTGACAACATGACTGTTGGTACAACAAATATGATGATGATTTACTCAACAATAACACCTTTTATATTACATCGTAGATAAAAGGCATTATACTCTGCAAACTATTATTTGTTATACTACGCGTGCATTGTGTTAGCAACATTGGGCTTTTACATTTACATGTATGTCTGTAAACAACAACAGTGCAACCTTTGACCCTGAGCTTGCAACAGCCTGTCATACGCCACAAATTAGTTGCGCGTGCAGGATGGGTAAAAGAGCGCGCTCATTATGCAAAAAAAAGAATTCAAGGATCCAATGAAAACATGCTATGACATATCTGAGCGCGCAGTAAGATGCAAATTGAGCTAGTCTAAAAGAAAGGAGCCAATCAAAAGTTGTTACGTGTAATCGACACTTTCTTCTGGAGGGAAAAATTGGATTTACTAGGCCATTATGTCAGTCATCCATAGAAGATGGAGGGTTTCTTAGATACTCAGGGTTTTAAGCGACGTACAACAATGTAAACCAATGCACAACAATGTTAGCATTGCACTTCCATGTAACCAGTGCACATCCAAGTCAGCAACACACAACAACGTAAGTAATGTACCACTACCCCCAGAACTGTGGGGTCCGATTTCTGCCCCGCTCTTACGAACAAACGTGGGAGCAGGGCGGACGTTGGACCTCACAGTTCTGGGGGTAATGTACCACAGTGTGAAGTGAACCATGCTCGTGCATCAGCAATGCTCACTTAACAAGCAATGCACAATCTGCACCAACAGTATCTGATTACGCTCCAACCTAGTCTTGCTCCAAAACTGGTTTTACTGTTTTGGCCATGCAGGTGCATTGTGCAGGCGACATGCACTGGTGAGCACAGCCAAATAGCAGTACCAGTAGAGGGCACTATATTCACAAGAGATGACCTGTCAGGAAAACAGTCTTGTAAAAGTTGGCAGGCCCACCCGAACATAAATAATAATGTACATACCCACTGCCAAAGACCGCACACCATTATTCATGGTAAGCTAGCTAGCATTGGCATCGGACATAACATAACTTTGTACAGACAGCGCATCAGCATTGCATAACATAACTTGAGTACTACAATGGGTCACACACTCAGCCCTAGCATGGACGAAGGACACTGAAGAAGTTTGATCTGCCAGGCTATAACACCTGGCAAATTGCCGCTTTCTGGCATGCTCGATATGTTTGTAGCCAGAGTGCAGTGAATGCTTGCTATGCACCACCTGTTTCACAACCATAAGCCCCCAATTTGTACCCAATGATAATCGCCACAATTTGTTGCTGGTAATTGCACCTTAAGATGTTGTGTACGGCAGTATACAGGAAGTTGAATATTCATGCTGTCGTTGGTGCCTGGTACGATCTGACAACATCAAACTTTATGCTTGCACAGTTGCTTGAATCATTAGGCTGTATGCCCTATTGAAGTGTTCATGTGCAGTAATTGTTCTTATCAAACACTTTCTTCTTGAGTTATTTTGGGAATGAATAGCCAAGTTGTTTGTAAAATATTGATTTCATTTGAATAATTTTTATTACGGCATTTATTCAAAAGGTATTTCATGCCTGAGATTTCATGATCACTCCTTGTGATGAAATATAGCATTTTGTTTGTTATGAACTTAATTGTCCAGTGGTGGTCAACATGTTGGTAGCTAGTCTTACCCAAATTCGTACAAAGATTTTGAAAACTGATGTTTTGGAGAGGTAAAATAAAATTACTGGAGTGGAGTGCAAAGGATATGACAGCTTGTCAATTTCGTTGTGGAGGGACTTAAAGTCTCTGTGAGGAGGTGAGGTGGGCTGACGGTACAAGATTAAAATACGCAAGACCAGTACTGACAATAGACAACGACACTGTCTTAGGTTACAGATAAGGCGGAATCAGCCTATTCAATGCTCCACTTGTGCCTCGCAAATACACTCGTTTTCCTTATGATGCTTACTCCTCCCCGTCCATTCTCCAACTCCCCTAAAACATTCCCTTTTCATAACATCTCCCCACTTGTTTATTTGATAAAACCCACAATCAAAATTATTTTACATTGTTCTTTAATGCACACAGTCACATCACGCGCAGCTTAGCTGCATGTGCCCAAAAAAGGAGACACCTTATTTATGTAGTTCCCAAGTACATTTACATATTCCTTTACACATGCACTTATAAATCTGTTCACAATTATAAATTCTAATTATTAAAGAATTCTCAACTGTTTGGGTCATGACTCCCAATCCAGTACATTACAAACCTTGCATGTGTAATGGAACAGTCTATCAAAATTAAAAAAAAATTTGATTCACGATGGCAAAAGTAGATCTAATGTTGGAGATTTTTTGCTATTTTTCTAGTCACGGCAATAAGTTGTGGTAAATATTGCTAGGATATTACTGGCCCCACTTTTATAGCTAAGCTACAGGCAGTAATGTGGCACTTTTGGAATGTTTACTTTTGTTTGTCTGACCGGGCGGCGATGATCATTGAGCACTTTAATGTGCCAGAGTTATAACTCTTTGTGTGTCCCTCCTCCATGCCCTAGTAATTAAGCACTGCACAGATTGCACAGCACAGACAACACATCACCATCCTCAAAACTATCCAGAGTTCCATGTAACGAGTTTCACATGACACAGACACCCACACTCTGCACAAATACAATGCACGTACATGTAAAACCTATGGGCATGATTATCCAATTGCAAATGTGCATTCACACACTTCCTACCTACCTACATTGTACAGTTCATTCTTTTTTGAAAAAGACTGGCTTTATGTCTCTACACTTGCTGTTACAGTATGTTTATGTGCTGTTATATATATGACTCCCACATGGCTTAATTTGTAGGCTGTGGAATTGTTGAAGGCTAGTTGTTGAAGTGATACTGTAACTATGTAATTGGTTTATAAGTCCTTGTTAAATTGATCATTGTCAGTGAAAATCATAAGTTAGGTAATCAGTGTTAAACTCGGTGAAATAAATCTTGCTTTGACTGAAAAGACTGGCATAATGAAGATAAAAATACTAGATAAGTTATTCACTGTTGATCTGCTAAAAAAGTATTGTATTGTGGCGGGCATCCCCGGGCCTACCCTGAGTTGATGGGATCAAACCAAGCACTATTAGTGGCAGAGTCGATC
>NW_019091561.1:147726-159940 GCF_001949145.1 Acanthaster planci
AAGTCCAACAAGCAACCACTTATAATGCAATCGCAGCGCTCACTGCAGTAGCACGACCATGTGCACACAGCGTGCTATGCTATGCCTAGCCAGCACACGTTACCAAGTCACTAGCCAATCAGGTACGTGCACTGCAACTCATTAATAAAATTAGACTAGCTCTAGTCCTATACACTTTCCGTCACAGTATACTACAAAACAAATATATATTGCACAACTACGGAAGATTAATTTTGTCTTAATCTACTGTAATTTTGATGCGTGAAATGCTCAGTACTGTTGATCAAGGATTCAAAGGTTTCTCCCTATATTCATACAGACCCAGACCTGCCAGCGGATCTGCGGACATTCATCATCCCCCACAGCCTGGCCCTGGCTGAGAAACAGCAGCTACTTTGCGTAGCGGACCGCGAAAACGGCCGTATTCTTTGCTTCAACAGCACGACTGGCGAGTACGACCGCCAGATCACCAGTGAAGACTTTGGTGGAAGAGTATTTGCTATTGCTTATAATAATGAGGAAGGTGGGTAGTCCTTCCAAAGCTTTGCATAGACTCACCGATCGGTGCATTTTAAATGTTACCTGAGTTTTCCTGAAATTTTCTTATTTTTGTTTCACATGGTCCATGTCAATTATTTATCTATTTCTTTTTGTTTCACATTCCGGTTATTGAAGTAAAGTATCTGTGCTTTTCAAATTTGTTGTAATGTGTGTGATGTAATGTTTATTGTGATCTATAACATCCATTGGTGCATAGCCAAATTATAAAGAGTAAAAATTTGATCGACCCAAAAAATCCGAGACGAGTTATTACTGTGACGTGCTGTAAATTAAAATTATGCAAATGTGACACTTGATATGATGCTGTAGGCGTCGTTCTGTCTAGATAATTTCTGTGATGTTAGCATCATTTACACTTGATTTCAAGTACCAGCAGAGCTAGCAAAAAACATTAAAATCTGAATCTTGCAGACGTACTGTACGCTGTGAACGGTCCTACAAACGAAGAATACTATCGTATTAAGGGATTCACCATCGGCTTGGATAGTGGCAGAATCCTGTCTGAGTGGACTCGCCCAGCTGGCAGTCAGGAGGTTTGTATTTTATTGCATATATATTCTCAAACTCTTTTTGGCATGAAGTTTGATGAACGATATTAGGACTCACTGTTGTTAGGAAAATTCCTAGAACTGATAAGTAGAACTGGTACCAGGTGATGTCATCCCAATGAGTATCCACCTCGCTGTAATGCGGTAGCTCTTTCTGGTAGCACCAAGCATTCCCTCTGGACCCCTGCCTCAAAGACATGTAGTCTGTGACATGTATCCCAACAGAGCAAGTCTGTTTTGTTCTTGCCAGGCAAGAGGCACTCTGCAGCTTAGAATCAAAGTGCATGTTGGCCTTGACTTTGTTATTTTGTCAGTTTGCTATTGAGTAATTTACAAGTTGTAGTAAAACATAAGCAAAATGGTTTATTTCTGGTAAGATTGCGTGAAGAGGTAGTCAAGCTTATCTACACCTTAGGACCTGTATTTCCTACTACCTGTATTTCCCAATACTTTCCTTCAAACCGTGCTCTATTTTTTTTTTACTACAACAGGCAGATTTTCACAGCATTCAACTGACGAAAAATTCCAAAATTCATCTACAGCCAACCTTTTGCCTACAGCCATACTTTTATTGGTTTCTAATCAACAGGGGCATTTCAAAAGGAATGATTTTGCCAGATGCTTCCTACTATTGCCATCTTTATATCAGTTAGGCTGTTGGATAAAAATTACATAATTTCTTTTTTGGGTCATTACCATAGTATGACCCTACCTTAAAGCTTTATAACTAGAAAGGGAAGTGTTATAGACAGCAATTGATATCATATGATGACAATGTCATCTGAAAACAAGTCACGTGACATTTGATGTGCATCCTTTAAAGACCTATATCTCACGAAGTATATGTTTCATTGAAAGGGAAGTGTTATAGATAAAATTGATGTGATGATGATGTCATGAGATAACAAGCCACGTGACTTTGAAGGTCCATTCTTTAAAGCCCTTTTATCTCCCGAAGTACATGTCTCATCGGGTTGAAAGTTTGAACATAGCGGAAAAGGCATTCTTTTTGTCAAGGGCTTTTTATGGCATTTTTGCATTTTTGGAAAAAGACATTCTTTCGTGTTTTTTTTGAGGGGGGGGGCTTTTTCGCATTTTGCGAAAAAAGGCATTCTTTTTGTCAAGATTTTGTTTCCTCTTCTTCTTGTTCCCATTTCTTTGTAGACACTTTTTCTCCAGAGTGCTTAAGTCCCTTTGCAAGGGTCAATCTTCACCAAAGTTGCCTCAAAGCAAAGACCCTATGGCAAAGATGTGCCACGAAGCATGAATTCATGATGACATCATCATCTGATTTTTTATTGAATTTTGAGTATTTATTTTTTCCCATATGTTTTGTACACGTTTTTCAACAGCGGGCGTAGACTTTCTACAAGCAAAGACCATCAGCATAGATTAATGTAGAAGCATGACGCCACTTTGGCATCATAATTGGATTTTTTATTAAATTTTGAAGATTTAATTTCTCCCCTTGACTTTGTAGACTTTACATACAGTTTTGCTCTAGGGCTTACGCATGTCCGTTGCGCAATCAGCTGACTTGTGCAATTTCAGTACATTTTCATTGTCGCGCAGTCTTATTGCATGATTTCTAGATAATTTGGCTAGAGGGTTGTGAAAAAATTGTGCGGAATATTGATCAGGCCTTAACCAATTTTTATATTCAACACAAATCGTCCGTGCATGTATCGACCATCTGTGTGTGCTGTCTCGCGTCAACACATAGATTCGATCAGGACGATATTTTTGAGGGGCCCATGTGTTTTCTCACAGGACCTCTTGGAACTTCCTGGACCTGAAATTACACCGATTGAGTTCTTAACGGACTTTGCTTTATAATGAGAGGATTCCAAGGTAATCCCATTAAAGCTGAACCGAAACTAAATTCATGCACCAGCGACAGAAATTGCAGAAGAACTTCACACCAAATAGGCTTTTATAGGCATGATCACAATGATCCATGAGCAATGGTGCACCCGGCCCTTCAGATACACGTTGTGCAGCGAGCAGCTGTGTTTAAAAGCTGGATGGATGAAGTGCTTGAACTGCTTCTTCTGGTAGGCAATGGTATACGTATTACAAAACATGCCCAATTGCAAGTTTTTGTCTGAACTTTCTGTGCTATGTAGCTCTGGACAGTGATGTTAAGAGAATTGATTTAAATTAGCTCTGAATTCACACCATGACATATCCCGAGAAACTTGAACTCTACAAACGACCTTTTTTGAACATTTCGATATAGTCACCTTATGTCCAAATGATAAAAAGGCAATTAACATTGATTATGCAATTCCTATGTGTTCAGCGCAATCCAGTGATCAACTTGCACATATTTATAAGCTCCGTCCTGTGTACATTATTCAACTGTTTTAGTATGATGGATTTTATTCAAAGGCAAATCAAATCATGATGGAGCTCAATACATGTAGATGTACGTACATTTGCAAGTTTTGCAGTTGCACTGAACATAGGAATCGAACTGACTAAAGTCCCTCACGGTGCATACCGTATTTCATAACTATGCCCCACGGACAAACCATGTAATTAGGGGTTCACGGTACATGTGTAAATATCCAAAAATGTCTGCAGGTTGAATGTAGACCGACATGTATATACATGTCAATGTACCGTAAGCTGAGTAAGTACACAGAATAGTTGAATTTCCCTATTTTGCTTTGTATTTGCTAAATATCAAGTCGATAGTAGCATGAACTTTATTAGTGTCTACGGGATGTGATATTTGGGGTCAACAGTTTATTAAAAGGTGGACGTGAAACAAGGGGTTTGGGTGACAGTCAAACTGTATTTTTGGTTTATTGCTCTCACTTCTCTTCATCAAAGTTAAATGGGAGTTTGAAGAAGGTGTAACTTAACATAATACAACACACAAAAGGCAAAGTTATAGAGAGGCAAAGTTATATAAGAGTGTAACTAAACTACGGTTTGGCAGGACCATTGGAAATGCAAGTAAGACGGAGTGGGTACGGTACATGTGTGTAGCATCGCACAGCTAGGCTACACTCATCAGGCCGGGCCTTGGTGGGAGCTGTCCCGGACCACCACGGTGACTAGCAAGGGCTGGATGGGGCCAGCGCCGGCATGTACCGACCGCACTGCCGCTCAGACCGCAATGTAATGAGTGCAATGATAAGGTCGCTGCACTATGTACCATTGGCACAGCGCAGAGACGGGGAGGATTGGGGCTAGTTAGCAAGACAAGGTTGGCGAGGGACACGGGGGTGTCTCGGATGTAGCGGTGATTGCTAGGACTCTCGCTAGTACCCTGGGCTAGTTCGTACCGCTCTCGCATCAGACCAAGCTAAGCTAGCTGGCCATTCACTTGGTTAAATTTCTTTACCATAAGAATGGTTACTATCGCACTTCTCTCGGAAAGGGTCCAACCGCCACACTACGTTAGGTTCCGCTCTCGCAAGAAGGGTTGGTCCGTCGCACTGAGTGAGGGAAAATCTGGTCTAATTATAGGATTCTAGAGGCTTAGGAATTGAGCATCACTGAACATCTCAACCAATGAAAATCTTCTATCTCAAAGGTCACATGACTTCCTGTGAGAGTCGTGTGCAAGGATCTAAGTGTTGTGTGTAAAAAGGTAAAATACAGAATAAGAAGTCATGTGTACAAAGTGTAGAGCTGGGTGCGTGAAAGTGCTTACCCGGTCATCTGTGGCAAATGATTGACAGTTACAAAGTCTGAGGTTTCTGAACATTAGCATTTCAGGGAACCTTACCACACCTAACCACGCAGCCACGTGGAGGGGAATTTCGACATGCCAAAACTGAACAGAGAAAACACAAGGACGAAGGAGTGAAGGAACATGGGATGACGGCAGGGTACAGCATGAATAACTTAATACAAAATTAGCAACTCTGCTACATGTCCATAATGCATAGCTGAGCTTAATAAGAGACCCTGAGAAATACAAGTACCGAGAACGAGTAAAACTAGGGGGCGCTAGAATTCCAAGATTTGCGGGTGTGCAACAGTATGTATACATGCAGGTGTTCTTTGTACTGCTGCTGGAGTGAAAGCTAGAGATAAATCTATTCTCCGTGGTAGATCCAAGCATTGGAATTCAGCGTAACTGTAGTTATAAGAGGCACGGGTACCTACTGTGACACAAGAAAATGCACGACAAGGATGGTGTACCGTGTACTGGTCTGGTTCTTTTAATGGCGTTGCTGCATTGCGGGAAAAGAAGACCCTGAAAGATACAAAATAAAAGAAATATTAAGAATATGCCCTGAAATAACCACGCACAATATGGACAAACTATCAGTTCAAATAATTATGTCAAAACAAACTGCTTGGGCAAATTGAGCTTAAACCTAAATACAAATACAAACTCTGGCAAAATCTGAAACATAAATCCGGTCCACTTTCTGTACACCTCTGTATTGGAAATTACCAATTTATAGCGAAGTCTACATTAAAAGACACAAATAATCTCAATTCCTTCTATTACACAACTAATACACAAGGGAAAGCAAGGCACATGAGTTGTAATTGTGATCAGTCCTTTCAGGTGTGGGGAATCAGTCTCTATGGTTCACAGACTATGCTGGATCATTGTGATTTATGAGTTCACATCCTGTGGTTTAATAATAGGATCATTCATGTCATCGTGGTGTACAAGTTCTGTAGTTTACGTCTACTGACCCCATCATGACCCCCAACTAATGGGGTCATCCCAGCTGCATCCATCAGGGCACAGTACTTGAAGGATGCGCTTTCCAGTCAGCAGCACAGGTGCCACCAGACAAATCGGGTCAAAAATCAAGTTGACAGTGGAGAGAATTCAACGACGAGAAAGTGGCTTATCCTGGAGTTGAACTAGAAAGTGGAAGGTGTCGGACTCAATAAGCCACTGTACTCCAAGGGTGCATTCCATCGGCAAGTTTTCCTAAAAGACATCAATATTCTGGATGTCCTTAGCACGCTCAGAGGCTGGAATGCCATTCGATACGAACTTGTAGAGATGAAATCTCCCTTTCTTGCATATGTCTCTGCTGTCTTCAATCAGATTCAGAGCCTCACCACGACTGGCAGCAGACTTCAGTCCATCGCCAACGTAGAAGTCCTTGATGAAGTTTGCAGCCTCCATTCCACAGATGTCTTCATAGGTATCAGCAACGTGCTTGAGTGCAAAGTTTGCACAACCTGGAGAGGAGGTTGCCCCCAAAAGGTGGACGGTCATACGGTCCTCTACTGGTGACTTCTCCAGCTTGCCGTTCTCCCACCATAAGAACCTCTGGAAATTCCGATGTTTTGCATCGACACCAACTTTGTGAAACATTCCCTCTATGTCGCATGTGAAGGCAACTGGTTCCGTATGGAATCGGCATAGGACCCCGACAAGACTGTTAGTTAAATTGGGTCCCTGCAGCAAGAGGCGGTTGAGCACTTCACCTTCAAACTCTGCACTACAGTCAAAGACTATTCTTATCTTTCCCGGCTTTCTTGGGTTATACACTCCATGATGGGGTATATACAAGACGGATCCATCTTCAAGGGAAAGCTCACTTTCTGGAACTCTTTCTGCAACTCTATCTGCAACTCTAATTGCATACCCCTTGTCTACAATGTCCTTCACGAAAGACATGTAGTCTTCTCTGTACTTGGGGTCGTTGATCATTCTTGCCTTCAGCTTGACAAGTCGTTTTTCAGCCATATTTCTGTTGTTTGGGAGCTTGATGTCATCCTTTCTTAATGGAAGGGGCATTTCAAAGTGTCCGTCATTTCTCGTGTGGATTCCGTCAGTCATCTTCTGTAGGAATCGTCTATCTACGACGGATGTCTTCTCCTCAGATGCCCTCTCACTGAAGTCAAGCTCAAACATCTTCATAACGGTCATTGGACTTACTTCCTTCAATTCATTTCGGAATGCGAAGTGACACTGTCCTTCAGTAGTCATGGTTGAGAAGTTGCAATTGCGGTCATGGTCTTCGCTGCCACAGTGCATTATTCCGACAACACCCCATCCCAACAGAGTACGTATGGCATAGGGCTCTTCATCCTGTCCATGGACGTCTCTTGGTCGCAGGGCCTTGGTGCCTTGGTGGTTACAACCAATTAGAAGTCCAATCTCTGCACCCTTGAGATAGGGAGGTAGTTGCTTGGCCACTTCCCTTAGGTGCGGCCACTTCCGAACTGAATCAAATCGAGGTATTTGACTATGGCTTGCTTTGATGGATGGCCTTGAATACACCCCTGGTAGTGCTATCTCTGTGTTCTCAGTCAAGCCCTTCACAGTGAAACCATTCAGTTTCTTAGATGACACCATGCCTTTACCAAGTACAGTAGACATCTTCAGTTGTACTTCCTCACCAGTCACTCCAAGCTCGTCTAGCACAGAATCAGTAATGAAGCAGGAGTCCGCATGCTCATCCAGCATTGTTTTGTGGGTTGTCCTTGTGGTGTAGGAGCACAGGCACAATGAGGGTGTGGGAATGAGTCTGCTGAACATCCCCGATCTCAGTACGATGTGCAGTGGACACCTCAATCTTTGTGGTTTTATCATTAAGGTGGTCCCTTGCTGCCTCGGGTTCTGTCACTATGTAGGAATCATCATGAGGGAGAGTTGGATGATTGAGCTTACATTTGGAACAGTGTTTCTCGTTCTTGCAGTCACGTTTCCTGTGGCCCCATCTTAGGCATCCCAGACACAGACCTCGTTTCTTGATGAAGTCCAGCCTGTCACTTAATTTCATGGCCTTGAAGCCACTACATGTTTCAAGACTGTGCTCATTCTTGCAAAGTACACATGTCTTGTCATTTGATGTTTTGGGTAGGCCACTGTCATTAGGTGTGCTTCGCCACCCTCTACCTGAAAACTCCTCAGCTGTCTTTGATGCAAAGCTTCTGACATGGCTGGGTTTAGCAGGTTTTGTGGGGTTTAGCCCTTCCCCCTTTTATGTCATGACCTTTCTGGTTGAGAGGGCTGCATGCAATATGGGCTTCACGGGCTATGAACTTGCAAAAGTCAGAGAAAAATGGATATTCACCTTGCTGTCCATCAGTGTTGGCATCTAGAGAACTGCCATCAGAACCATGGATCTGATGGTCGATTACACGAAGCCATCGTTCTTGTATCTGTCTTGGAAGTTTTGAAAGAATCTTCTTGTGTTCTGAGGGGTCATTCAGTATCTTCAGCTGGCTGAGGGTCTGCATTGCTGTTTCACACTGAAACAGAAAGTCAGAAAGGTTGCAAATTGCCTTGCCACCTCCTTGTGTGATTGATGGCCATTTTTCAATCTTCTCTCGATAGGTATTAGCTGCCCTCAGCTTATCTCCGTATCTGTCGGCTAACAGTTTGTTTGCCTTGATGTAGGCAACTTCAGTGTTGAGTCTGAGTAGGCCCTTGATGCACTGACGGGCCTCTCCTGCAGTGTATCTTCCCAAGTAGCACAGTCGGTCAGTGGCTTGGGGGTAACAGTGTTTCACCAGCACTTTGAAGGAATTTCAGGTTCCTTCTTCTGTAGTTTCTCCTCCTTGTGCGTGAGAACATCAGCCAGGGCAGTGTTGTCAGGTCGTTCGGTGAATTATTTGAATTAGAAGGCTCAGCTCTGTTATTACTGGAATCAGAGGAAGTCGACAGTGATGCAGATGCAGCGAGTGAAGGAACTGGGCTTGACTGCCTTTCCATCGGTTTCATGTCAGGACTTGTCTTATGGGAACCATCAGTAGCAGGACATGTTTCCTTTCCAACATCAACATCAAGTCCTGCCTGCTCAGGATCCATGTCAATTCCCTCAAATTGATCTAGTATGTTAATGCGAGCCTTACTGACCTCAATCTCAGTCTCAAGGTTGAGCTGATCTACCTGTCTTTTCAGCTTAAGACATGACATTTCGAGTCCATGCGTGCGCATGATAGCTGCTAAACGGGCTGCTAGCTCTGCCTTCTTTTGTTCTTCTTTGATGCGAAAAAGTTCAGTATTAGAGCAACAGGAACGGGAACTGGTTCTTGACCCAATTGATCTCTGTGTCTCTTGCTTGTCAGTGAGGCTGCGTCTTTGTGTTTCAGCTCATCTTTACTCCTTTGTTGCGATGACTTGGAAAGGTAGTCTTCCACGGAGGCCTTAAAGGGAAGTAAGTGCATGTCTCTTTCACTGGTTTCACCTGATTGTGGTTGCTCATCTTCTGCATTTACCTCGCAGAACTCTGAGTACACCTTTATCCAGTGTCGGTATTCATCATGCACTAGCAGCTGTCAGACTTCACATTCCATCAGTCAGGATATCTGTTGCATTTTTTCACTGAGTTCTCTGTACAGCCGTTCGGAGCTTCGGCGCCTCTGTTCTTTGTGGTACTCCATCCCTTTCGATGTTGATTTGATTTCTCGTCCACTCTGACTTTTCATCTGGAATGTATTCTCATCGGTCATGGTGATTCCGGGAGAGTTTTTATTGTAATTGTGATCAATCCTTTCAGGTGTGGGGAATCAGTGTCTATGGTTCACAGACTATACTGGATCATTGTGATTTATGAGTTCACATCCTGTGGTTTAATTACTGGATCATTCATGTCATTGTGGTGTACAAGTTCTGTAGTTTACATCTACTTAAAAACTGCACAAGAAAATAAAAGAGTACAATGTAAACCCTGGAGAAATCTAATAAATTAATCTGGAGCTTTAAAGTTGGAATAAATAAGCAAAATCCACCCAGCGAGTATAGAGGTCAAAGGTCAACTTAAGTTTTTGTGCGTGCGGTCTACATGTAAATGCACCTTAATCCGACATGAAAATTATCGCATATAAACTTGGGCCTAAATTCTCTTTAAAATTTATAAAAACTAATTCTTTCTATAATGAAAACATAAGGAAATAAAAAGAAATAAAGTTACCTCAGTCCCTGGGTCAGGTTGAGTGGAGAATAAGTCAAAACTGAGCTTTAAATCTTTGTTTTTGCCTCAACAAATTTTGGTAAATGAGCAATCGCCTGGCCCGGGCAGTTATGCGGGAAAAACGAAAGGGCGCCACCAGTTGACAAAGTAAAAATTAAATTAAGATTCAGAACTGCCATTTAAACTTGCTAGCTCAGGCAGTCTTCCACTTAATCTAAAAGGTAAACAAAACTCAGCACTGGCTTGTGGGCTAAGAGATGCAATGCATAGACTTGACCTAGTCCATCAACTGTTACATTCCGAAGATTTTACATGAATTTACCAACTATAGAATGCCATCAGTAACCGGAAACAAATGCACACAAGAAATAAGCCAACCTTAAACTAATAAGAAATTAATACAGCTAAAAGTAATACAGGTAACTAGAATTAGAGGCCTCTACATGTAATAATAGTAGTGGGACTTGTGCAAATGTTAACATGTGTCCAATAAACAATGGATGTACTTAAAGGGCAATAAACTTTCACTCTAGCCCCTCTAGCAGTGTGACTGAAGGCTCAGTTCCTGGAATATGGCTCTCATAGTTATGCACCAATTAGCCTATGTAACACACCAGTACAATGTACATGTACATACATGGAAGAGAGCTGCTCTAGACCTCAGAGCAAAGAGACACATGTCTAGAGACATGTGTCTAGAGACATGTGACTCTGGCTTCATATAAAACCTAACAAAACAAGATACGTGTACACTCTAATTGCTACGTAACGCACAAAAAGAAGGAAAAGTGTAAAGTTGTACTAAAAACAAGCTGAAATAATCTTAATTTAAATCTTCAATAAAAGGGGAATTTAACTCCACAATCAAATCAAAATAGTGAATAAAATAAATGATTGAATGGGATGATATTTAATTGACACAAGCACGATTAGAGTCTAAATAGTATGTGCAAGAGGAATCTCAACAGTTCAGTCAAACTTGGAAATTATCTCCAATTGGTATAGTTGGTCTACACTGCACACAACCCAAGAATTGATACATTTATAAAAATCAATCTACTGAGGAAAAGTACATTCCTTAAATAGGTCTTCCTTCAATTACAAATCTTTGTACATGTACAATATAATAAACTTACCCCAGCCTTGGCTGTCTCAAACTTCTGAAGAACTTGATGCTAGATGTAGTTATTTAGCAGGGTGAACTCTTAGTGTTTACTGGCTGAAGACTCAGTGTGCAATGAAACAAAGGACAATGTGCTACACAGGTGCCTAGAGGGGGTCACTAAATGAACTCACAACGTCCTAGAAGTGGTCTCAGAATAATCTCACAAGATCCTAGAGGGGATCTCAGAATGAACTAAAAAAACAGCTGACTTGGTACAGCCAACTGAGGGCGTTAGGCAAATAACGTAAAAAGTGACCAGTCACATTCTCCCCTGCTTTAAAGGTTGGCGTCCTGACAACCAGGCCATCTAATACAACTATAAAAGAAGTTACTTAATACTAGTTACGTACACATATATACAAGTAATGTCGTCATCGCGGCTGAACACCTGACAACATCTGGGCAAGCAACAACTGGGTGCGGCTGATGTTGGCAATCACCTGTGGGTCGACGGTTGGAACTGTACGGGCAGGAGTCTCTGATATCACAGCTGATTCTGGCAGGTAGTGGGGGTTTCTATGATATCCTGCCCCACTGCAGCCTGTCCTGCAGAGCTGTACTGGTGCTTCCGGAATGACCTTGTTTCCAAGGGCCTCAGGCTCAGGCGTTTCACCTTCTGGTTGAGGTTTAACATATGCTGCAGTGGAGTCATCCAGTTGTGCCGTCGGGGGTGCAGGTGCTGGGTCCTCGGCTATTAAAGTTGGCTTTGTGCTGCTGCTGCTCCCCTGCTCTTTCTGAAGCTGAGGGTCTGTCCTCCAGTACTTCTCGATGACACTCCCCTGCTTTTTCGAAGTCAGTAGGCTCCTCCACAGTCTCGGTTGCAAGGGCGGGCTTCTCAACCTGGCCTCCATCCTCGAGGATAACAAGGATGTTGTCTTCATCGTTGGAGTGGACTGGTGGAGCTGGGGTTTCCTTTGGCGGTGGCTGATCGTGAACTTTGTCTTCTGCAAGCACCATGTAGTGACCATCTAAGAGGCCTCCGCGGTTCACCGTCTTCCTCTGACCTTCGCCATCCACAGTATGGTGAACACCGAGTAGATGAGTGCGGTGTAGCATTGTAAGCATAAATGAGCAGGAAAGGA
>NW_019091561.1:172881-185532 GCF_001949145.1 Acanthaster planci
ACAGCCAAGAATTGCGACTAACTGACGACTACGCTTACATGATTGAGATTACTATGGATTACCCGGAACGTCACCATGACAAACATAATGACTTTCCACTTGCGCCCGAAAATATGTCGGTACCAAACGAATGGCTTTCAAGCTATCAACAAAATTTGATTGGTAATGGCGAGCAAGTGACCTCGGTAGACAAACTCGTGTCTACTCTCAACACCAAAGAAAAATACGTGGTTCACTATCGTACATTGCAAAAATATCTCAAACTAGGGTTGTGGATCAAAGAAGTTCACCGAGTATTGAAATTTCGTCAAAAGCCGTGGATGAAGGGTTACATTGATAAAAGCACAAAATTGCGCAAATTGGCCAAATCTGATTTTGAAAAAGACTTTTTCAAATTGATTAATAACTCGGTTTTTGGCAAGACGATGGAAAATGTTAGATATCGAATTGACGGTCATTTATTGAGGGATGTACAGGATTCTGACAAATACAGAAAATTAACTTATAAACCGAATTATAAATCGACGGTACCATTTGAGGAGTGCAAGCTTTCGTTTGTGGAGATGTACCGAACCAAAACAAAATTAAATAAGCCGATCTATTGTGGTGTAAGTATTCTCGATATCTCAAAAACGTTGATGTACGATTTTTATTACAACGAGCTAAAAGCCAATTTGGGTGACAAAGTAAATTTACTTTACACGGACACTGATTCTCTATTAGTCCAGATCGAGTGAAGCTCACACGATTTAAACGGCTACCTGAGTAAAAATCGTTCATTATTTGACTTTGGTAATTACCCGCCCAATCATCAACTTTACGATTCAAAAAATAAAAAAGGTCATAGGCAAAATGAAAGACGAATTTGGTGGCAAAACAATTTTAGAAGCCGTTTGCATCAGACCCAAAATGTATTCGATCTTAACTACCGATCAAAATTTAAAGAAGGCGAAAGGGGTCACAAAAGTAGTAACTCAAAAGACCCTAACCCACGAGATGTATAAAAGCTGCCTATTTGACCGGGTTTCTCATTTCAATAAACAGCAGCTATTGAAATCGGATAAATATCGGATGTTTACTCTGTCGCAAAACAAACTAAGCCTCTCGCCGTTGGACACAAAGCGCTATATATTATCAAATGGAATCGATACCTTAGCTTACGGGCATAAGCGAACCTAAGCTAATCAGGTGGTAATTCGGTATCTTCGGGTACGACCTGAAGTTCCTCTTTGACGAAACTTCTAATTTGGGCCCTTTAACAGATAATATAAAGTTGGGCCCGTTTTTATCCGCTTGCCATTCACCCGTTTAAATTGACTGGTGCGCTTTTCAATTTTGTAAACGTCCACGGGCCAGACTGGATCTGTCGCCCTTCTGACGGTTCCACCCTCTTGCTCACCCGGGTAATATAAATACCTAACGACCGCGTCTGGAGGAAGTTCTCTTTAGGTAGAGATCTTACCGTTTAACTTATATTCTCATACAGGTGCACTCGGTGTTTGGCTCGCTACGCTCGCTAATTTTATAGCTCCTGCAGGAACGGCATCGATTAAACGTGTTTTTTCCTCGTTTAACGATTTCACGACCTGGGGCAAACGTTCTACCCATTCAACGTTTCGCTCACCCACGTCTTTCATTTCTTGAGCGTATTGATGGCCGAATAAACGCTCGGCTAAAGTGCGGTTAAACCTTTCCACGATCCCTTGACATCTGTGAACACCCGGCACACCCACTTGAATTTCTACCCCGTGTTTTACCATTAACTTTTTAAACTCACCTTTGAATTCATCTCCCGAGTCTACCATTACGAATTTGGGCCAGGTCACAGGTGATCGTTCGTAAATTTTCTTGGTCGCTTCGCTCACTTGCCCGGCGGTTTTACTGGTCAACGGCTCGGCTTCTTTATACAGGGAACCCACGTCTACCACGGTCAAAGCGTACTTAAACGTTTTTCTTTTAACTCGGTCCCAGGGCAAGTACAAAACGTCCATTTGATACGCGTAATTAGGTTTGACCAATTCTGATTGCAACATTGTAGGTCTGGGTACGTAATTTGGTTTTGGTAAATATATTTGCCAAAGGGCCTGCTTTTTTAGCCAGTTCCTGATAACTGATTTGTTCGCACCGGTCTTTTCGAGTAGATGATCAACCGCGCTTTCTCCTCGCCAGTAACCCTATGGGCTGTAAAATAGTTTTTTAAAAGTTCCTTCCATTTTACAATAAAGTTATGCAAATCGATAAGCTAAGAAACCGACCAAGGCCGTCCCGGATATAATCCAAACAAACTCACGAATTTTTTATCTTCGGAAGGCTCGTAAAAATCGGATAATTTAGGCTCTGGCGGTAATGGGTAGATACTCTTACCGGTCAATTCCGAATAAGCTCGTAAAGCTTCGTATAAGTTTACAAATGTCTGCTGACTCGCGCGTTCTTGTCGCATTCGTTCGTTTAAAAAGTCTAGCATGTGTACGCGGTTTTGTTCCCAGGATTCCTTCGCTTGCACCAATTGCTCCAACGCGAGATCGTGACGCTTTCGTTCGCTCGCTACGCCCGCTTCACTTTTTGATAAACTGCTAAATAAAAAATTTGAGCCCGTGAATGCCAAGGCGTTTACTCTCGCTCCTCCCACCATCATTAAAGCACTAGCCATTTTTAAAATAAGGTTAAATTAAATTAAATGAATAGCGAAATTAAAGATCAAGTCAAAGATCAATTGTCGGAGATTCAAGCAGACTTAAGGAATATCGAGCAGATACTGGGTGACATGCGCGCCGATATAGATCACATCGGTGATATGGTTTTAGAGATCCAAAGTGAAAAATACGAAGACCTGTTTTTTGCATCGGGTTTAACGTTAATCGCGTTTTCTTTTCTTTTTAAAATATTTCAATAAAATAAAAATAAGAATAGTATAATAAAACTACTATATATTAAAAGTAATATGTCGAATCAATACACCAAAATGCTAAACCCGAGTCGCAGGCTTAAAGTTCCTCGCGCGATCAAAGGCGAGACAAAAAAGTCACATTTACACATAACCCGAGTACTATAGCCGCGGGTCACACGTTAAACGTAAAATTTCCAGCCCTAGGCACGGACGACGTCATTGTACCCAGCACCGCCAAACTGGCTTTTAAACTGGATCTTGACGGCGCCTCGGACGATAACAGAACCGTGTATAAAAACGTGGCGAGAAACCTGGTTTCGGAAATAAACGTGAGTCTACAAGGAAACAAAAATGTAAGTTACCGAGATGCGGACGTATTTCACAATTTTAAGGACAATTGGCTACCCCTGTCGCAGACTAAAAACATGGCGTACTTTGGTTTGGAAAAGGAAAACGTGGCCAAGATCCGACTTGGTGCTGGCGATAGAAACGAAGCCGCAAACAACGGTAAAGACAAAGCAATTGCCGACGCTTTTAAAAATCGATACGCGATTCCACTGGACACGCCGATGTTGACGGATCATTCTCCGTTCCACCCGTCGTGGTTTAAAGAGCCTCTGACGTATCAACTGACTTTTAACGGTCACGACAAAGTGGTCAACTCGTCAGATACAGAAGTTCCGACGATAACAGCGCACACGGATCGGGTAGACCACTCGGCGGCAGTGGAGATATATCGATTCAAATGGAAAGAGCAAGCGAAACCGCAGTGGCTCTGACGATGTACGTGTTTTTGGTTATGGACGCGCAATTGACGGTGGAAGAAGGAAACTCCAAGAGTTTGGTTCATTAAAATTAAATGAACCAGATGTACAAGAATCCGCATTGTGCCTTGATCGTGGGTAAGACGGGGTTGGGTAACACTCAGTGGATTTTAAATTTATTGGAAACCGAGTATAGGTTTACGTTTGAAGCTATCGTGATTATCTGTCCGACGCTTTTTAAGAATAAAACGTATTTAGAACGCCCGTGGATATACGCCGACGAAAATGTTTATCCGTGCGATTTGGATCGGGAAAAGTTGGAATTAAAAGAGGCAATCGAACTTTATCAAAAAATGTTCGATGGAATAAATACGCTGTTTATCGTCGACGACAGCGCAGCCGATCAATTTATTAAGTATCGCAAAAAATCTAAGACGAATAGCACTTGTGCTTTGAGTAAGATGGCGTTTAGCGGGCGACACTCTAACCATTCGTGCTGGCTACTCACCCGAAAGTATGACTCGGTGCTCAAGGACGTGAGACAGAATACGGCCTGGACTGCAATTTTTCATGGCAGAGATCGTAATTCGTTTGACCAGTGTCTGGATGAGAATGACGTAGTACCGGCGAAAAACGAAAGGAGATCAAAAAACACCTACTCGATTTTCGTTCTGTAAAAATGAGAAAAAAATTTAATTACTACTAATAAAAGTAATATAATGGGCGAAAATAATAAAAAAAAAACTGCGCCAAATGTCGATGGTTCCTGGACTTGACAAATTTTCAAACTCAGAAAACGGGTGAAATTAACGCGACCTGTAACGACTGTTTAGTTAAAGTAAAACGTAATCAAGAACGAAATAAGTGCCCGCACGGGAGACAGAAATCGCGGTGTGTTAATTGTGGTGGAAACGGCATTTGTATTCACAAAAACGGAGAGAACATTGCAAAATATGTTGTGACCCAATTAAAGTAAAGATTAAAAATTGGATTTACAGCGCTCGCCAATCAGATAAAAAGATAATAGATTCGATCCCGATCATTTTATTGACACAGACTTCTGCCGTGGTTTGATCGAAGATTATCCGTGCTGTTTTTACCCAGATTGCGAGGTTAAGATGCAGTTTATCGAATATAGAGACGACCTCTTTACCATTGAGCGGTTAGATAACAAAACTGGCCACATTAAATCAAATTGCGTTCTCTGTTGTCTGAGTTGTAACAACGCTAAAAAGTCTGATGGACTAATTGTCACGTCGTTTAAAGACTTAAAAACTAGTTATTAAGTACCCATTAACTACTTACCCTTTGTTATAGCTGGGCTGATGTAGCCTGGCTGTAACTTATTTTTATTTTGTTATAATTAAATAAGTAACTATGTTTGAGCTAGTTCAACTACTTATTCAGTTAGCTATCGCGCTCAACCTGACCTACTTCACAATTGAGTACCTACGCCTAAAGCAAACGGTCAACAAATTTAAAAATCGTATATTATTAAAATGGACGACATTAAATCTATACTCGCCGATTCAAAAAGCGAATCAACTGAGCACCAACCCAACGTTAAAGACAGACTTTGTTCGATAGCGGCCTCTGGCGAATCTAAGAAGTATCTCGGTAAAGAATATTCGATCAAAGAAATCGAAGCCATGTCACTCAAAGAACAAGAAAAATTATTCAATTTGTACGAAGTTAAATTTGGCAAAGAGATCGTTAAAACCCTCGGTCACGCGATCTTGAGCCTCTACTCTCGCTTACTCGGAGGGCTTCTCCGATCTTCTTGGATTTTAAGTCAGACCATGGGTCACTTACTTACAGAAGTTTGTTATAAATATGGAGTGTATCTGTCACCACTTACAGCCGCGTTAATTACCACTAAACACCGGGAATTCAACAAAAGTTCTGTTATATTAAAAGAGGATGTCAACGAACGAAGCGAACGAAACAAGCAACCCGACTCCAGCAAACCCGAACGAAGTGACGAACGAAGCGAGAATTACCCCGGTAAAGACGAACGTACAGACGGTAACTGTTTGTACTAATTCTGAACTGGGAGATACGTCCGTTCTTTCCACAGAGGGTATTCCGGGCGGTCGTTCGCCAAGTACCCCCGCTGGCCTACCGTTCAAGTTTGTATCCCACTCAATTTCAGTGGCGTTTGTTACGTTAAAATATCCAGCTTCAAACTGAATATTCTTTACTCGGACTACCTTGTCGCCTATGGTGTTGTTGATGGCATCTCTCAATTTAAACGTCTGCTGGCTCTCGGTTAAGTAAAACGTGTGAGTCTCCATTTTATTATACACGTTTTGAAAAATCTTGTTTGGCGAGGTTTAATTTGTCGAGGGCGTTTTCCCGGTGCTTAACCGAAACTTGAAACAAATCTTTCACTTAAGATTCGGTTTCCCCGGTTGTCTCTTGATAACATACTGCGATTAAAGCCTTCAACGGTTTACCTCTGGAGATCTTACCGTTTAAAACTTGGTTTAACTTATATTTTATTTCACCCACTTCGCCGTTTTTAAAGCAAATGTTATATTTTTGTAGGGTTTGGTGGCAGGGGTTTCCTCCAAACGTGATGCTTGTAATATCGATCCCCCATGTCTACAGGGGTGTACGAAGAAACCCATCCAAAAATTAGACCGCAATGTTTACATGCGTATCTTTCGTCTGTTTCAAGTATTTGGTGCCCGCACGTGTTTTCGGGTGTATGTTTGTTCCCGCTGCCCGCTATGCGTACTTCCTTTAGATTCAGCAAGTGGCAAAGCTCCGCATCAGTCATCTTTTATTAATAGTTCATTTATTTAGGGGAAAAAAACCAATTATTCCGAGGAATAACCGAGGTTAAATTGATTTTTCAAATTTAATCGATTTTTAATTCAAATCCGCTAAACGCTTGCAACGCCGACTTACTCGAAATTAGATCGTCGTTTCTAATTTTCAACATTGCTGCTGTCACTCTATACCTAACGCTGACTCCGCACGACAGTGAACCGTGGGTACCGTAGTACACGTCTTTTGCACAAATAAATGATTGCGCGTCGCATCTCTTATTGATAAATTTATCAATATTTGACGAGTCGATAGATCTTTTTCGGTGATCAAATAGGGAGGCATATGGATTTATTTTAACGTACATTTGGTTTTTAGCCGTATAAGGCGGTTTAACTACATATTCGATCTTGTTCAATTCATCGATATCGCGACTGGTTTTGTAGGCGTTTACGGTGTTAAACGGGAGATTAGACCCTTGAGACTCGATAAATTTATAAACGGCCAAATTTATGTGATCGAGTGCGTTTGTCGCAGGTGATTATAACAAATTTGACGGCCTTGGACGTTTTCGGGCGTTTTATCTCGAGTGCCGTATTTGTAAAGTGGGTTTATACCGTAACATGGTTCTATCGTCATAATCAACAGGCGTTTGTTTTGGCCGTTGTGATGGTAAAAAATGGGCGAAGTGCATTGGCTAACTTGGGTCCTTCTTTAACCACAGGTTTTGAGATGATTAATTTACTCGGGTCAAAGGGACCGTATGTGACATTGGGATCGCAGTTGTCGGTATTGAGACGCTCGTGGTCGTCTGAAACGATAAATACTTGAGTTGACATGGTTCTGAATTTCCCGGCTTTGACCAAAATTTTTCTCATTTTTACCTGGCCGCGTCTATTAACTCGGGTGGGATTTCTACTTTAATTAAATGTTCGACGTCAGCGTCGTATTCAATAATTAATCCAATTTTGTATAAATCTGCGTCGAGTTTAGTCGCTGAATCGAGCAGTGGCTCGTTCTCTCGCGCGTGCCTCAGCTTTTTATGCTTGCCGCCTACGAGCACCACGTGATCCATTCCTTCCAACTCAACACAATTGATGCAGCAGGTGCAGTACGTACAACCAAAACACTCGATACAATTGGCACACTCGTAACAGTCCTTGCAACTGCCCAAGGCATTTGAATTTCGGCAGTCGTATGACTTAAAACAAGCCACGCCATTTATAAATTTACCGCAATCGTCGCAGGTGGAGCAGTCCTTACATCTGACGCAATGGTTACATTGGTGACAATTGTGGCATTCTTTACAATCGGTGCATTTGCGTAAACTTTTGGAATTTAAACAACGAAAGCAATCGTACGAATCTATCAAGTCGATCGAATTTCTCGTGTCTTTGCAAAAATAACAATTCACGTTTGTAGTTTTATCTACCGTTTATTTTTATGTAGTGTTTATTTTTTTTTTTTTCGTTTTTTATAACGGGCCAACGACGGGAAGTCCCTTTTTTGTATGTGCGTGATTGTTTGTGCGATCGGTGCTAGTCACGAGTTGTTTACACAAAAAGTGCGCCGGGGTCAAAAGTTCAAGATCGGTGAAGTGGAAATCCCCGGCGCGTGTGGGTGAAAGGGAGTTTTGGCTCAGAAGGTGTATATTTACCCAGTATTTTTAGAGCCAGATTTTGGGGTCGATGAGGTACCCAGGGAAAATTGTTAAAATCTGGAATTCCGATTGTTTGAGTCGATGTACTACCCGGGGTTTTTTGCTGAAAACGGTGAAAAAGGGGTGTGGGCCAGAACTCTCCAATCCCTACTACTGCCCGGCGAGCCAAGGGTTCAAGGACTACGGAGGAGAAACCGCCACAATATGATATTGCAATATGGACAACTTTAATTAAAAGTTTTGCCCGGATGTCATGTTGCAAACGTTGGTTCAACTTCTGTATTTCCATATTCAGCCAATGTTGATTTATTGTCAAAATCAGGTAGGCCTACCGGTGGCAATTTCAACAGCCTGAATTAAATTAATCAACATTAAGCCGGTGACGCTGATTCGTTGTATGGAGTCTGGCGTTAAATATTTGTAGAGTTTTCGTCGTGATGAGAACAGTATTTTGATTAAATCTTTTGCCCACTTAAGGTTGCAAAAGTTGTGTTTACTTCATATTTCCACAATAACCCAATTATCGGAGTTTTTGTAGCAATTTAACCCAAATTCAACATTTAATTGACATTAAAAAGGTAACATTGATTTGGTGTTCGGAGTTAGACAGTTATCCTTAAATACTTGTTGATATTATGTCCCAATCAACAACCCTAACTTACTAATCAGCCAATTTGTGAAATTAAATGAAATAAATAAAAGTAAATCTGGGTCATATTTCAAGTGTATACATTCTGTTTAAAAGAAATTGTCAGGGGCATGCCATTGTTTTTCGTTTAGTATCACATGTATAATCTCATTTTGGAAATGTGAATAACTAAATTGAAAAATGCACCGGCAAACCCAACATTTAATTTTGTACTTGTGACCATGGAGGAATGTATGTACACTGTACATATATGTACGGTACGTGTACTCTGTACATGTGAATCTGTGCATGTGTGCAATGTAATGTGACCTCATCATGTCACTTAACTGCGCCTGCGCTGTATATCATCTAACTGGTCTCTATTCCGGCAGACCATGTTGTAGTAATGGTATCAGACTGTGTGCCAGCTATCCACTGTATGTGCATGTGCCGCGGGCGGGAAGTCCAGATTTTAACGGTTGCCGCTTTAGACATTCAAATCGTTACATCGCGAACAAGGAAGCAATCTCGGTTCTGGAATGATTTTACTAACGTCTATCATGCCTTTGCGTTAATGTTCACATCACCAGTGAAAGAAATACTTCTGTGGTGTCCGTAATTTCACGGGGGTGCCGACATGAGTTTGATTTTGGACACGAAAACGAAGTCGATTTCCCTAGTTAGTCCACCCATCTGCCATGCCAATCATGCGTACGTACGCCGCCATTCCTGCCTTTGACATGCCAGAGCTGAGCCTGATGATGTACAGACTCGCAGGGTGAGTTTTTTGCAATTTTGCGAAAAAGCCTTAGGAGTCTTCAGGATTTTTTAAAAAGCTTTTTCGGGCACCGGCCGAAACAGCTATTGTTTTTTTTAATTATTATTATTTTTTTAATATGCCTGAGAGTCCGAATATGAAGTAATATTTCGTAAAAATTGTTCAGGTTAAGGGAAAATCATGTGACATAAACTTAAAGGAGCAGTGTTTCTGCAAACGAGTTTATGACCTATTGACTTTGTACACGTTTTCGAGCCGTAATTTTGGTAACTTTGCGATGTTTGATTGTAAACAAAGTGATAGCCAACAAAAACCCTGATGGAAGGTTTACAGAAAATTAATGACGTCATGATGACGTCATCACGTGATTTTTAATTAAATTTTGAATATTTTATTTTCCCCATTGACTGTGTACACAGATTTTGGCCTTTCTTTTGGTCACTTAGCGATGTTCAACGCCCATCACAGTTACACTAAGTAAAAACCCTGCAGCAAATATTTTAACAAATGAATGACGTCGAAATGACGTTATCACGTGACTTTTAATTGAATTTTGAATATTTAATTTCCCCCATAGACATACACATAGAAAATGCAGCAAACATGCACACATATGCCACAAACCTCAACATCTATGGTCTCATTCATATAAAAACACAAATCATCTATATCTTTCAAACACACAACCAGCATTTACACAAAAACCCGAAACAGCTCAGTGTTTGTTTACCAACGAACACAACGTTTTTGATTTCTTCTTTCACATCAAATCCCATGCCATAACATGGGTTTTCGTTTTGAACAGGACTTCTACCCTTTTGCAATTTTCGATTGACTTCAAACTTCAGGTCATCCAAGGATGGTCGTAGAAGATATTTGTCTTGATGACGTCATCGCGAGATTTCTTTTTAAATTTTGAATATTTAATTTTTCCCATTGACTTTTTACACGTTTTCAAGCCTTTGCAATGTTTGATCGCTTTTAAAGTGATAGCCATCAAAGATCCTCATGCAAGAATGATTCTAAAGAAATGACGTCATGATGACGTCGTCATGTAATTTAGTGTTGAATTTTCAATATTTATTTCAGCTCATGGACTCTGTACACGTTTTCAAGGCACAATTTTGAAACCTTTGCGATGTTTGATCGTTATCAAAGTGACAGCCAACAAAGACCCTGATACACAAATTATTGTAAGTAAATGACGTCATGATGACGTCATCATGTGATTTGGTATTGATTTTTCAATATAATAATTTAGCCCATTGACTTGTACACGTTTTCAAGCCAGCATTTGGGTTAGTTTGAGAGGTTTGATCAACTCAAAGTTACAGACAACGAAGGCACTGATGAAAGAATTTTGCTAAATTTATGACGTCATCCCCCATGTTTAAATTAATTTTTGGATATTTAATCTTCCCCCATGGGTATTGTACACGTTTTTCGTCAGCCTGTCCTCGGAACTTTGGTCAATCTGAATTATTTCCTTCAATCTACATTTGAAGTCCCTCACGAAGAGAGGCTCCCAAAGAAAAATCGTCAAAATACTATCATCAGGGGTCACGGGACATGAGATTAAAGCTGCAGTTTTCCCCATAGGGTTTGTACACGTTTTTTTAAAACGTAATATTATCGATCTCAATGAGAGTAGTCCTGAACTTCGGCGAAGCATTACTATCAGAACGAAAAAAAATCGTACTTTTTACGTCTTCATTTGATTACATGTATACCAAAGAGTCTGAATATCAAATAATTTTTCCGAATTTTCTTTCAGTTTAAACGCAAATCACATGACATCATAAAGGTGCAGGTTGTTTGCATAGGTGTTTTCAGTCCATTTACTTGTGCACATTTTCAAGCCACTATTTGGAAACCTTTGCGATGTTTGATCGCTATGAAAGTGATATCTAACAAAGATCCTTGTGCAAGAATTCTTCAAAATAAATTACGTCATGATGACGTCATCCTGTAATTTACTAGTGATTTTTCAATATTGATTTCAGCCCATTGACTTTGTACACATTTTCAAGCAACCATTTTCAACGCAACAAAGACCCTCATGAAAGAATTTTCCCGAAGGTATGACGTCATCACCAAACAGAAAGTTCCGAAACAGCTCAGTGGTTGTTCACAACCACGTCCATCTCGTTTTTTGGGGCTCTTCTTTTTGGGCCCAAAGCCCACAGACTTTGCACACGTTTTGCTGTGCAGGACTTTTGCCAATAATCTTTATCGCACAGCATTCAAAGTTGGCATAGGCATAATCATTATTACATAGATATATGCTTAAACATGACGTTACGATGACGTCATCCAGTGATTTATTATTGATTTTAAATATTTATTTCAGCCCATTCACTTTGTACACGTTTTCGAGGCACTATTTCGGTACTTTAGTAACCGTTGATCGCCGTCAAAGTTACAGCATGCACTGACTATAAAACGAAGATAATACCGGAATATTTATGTCATGATGACGTCATCAAGTGATTTATTATTAAATACTTAATATTTAAATAGTCCGTTAAATTTATAAAAATCCATATAAAATCAACCGTGGCCTCCTGCAACATTTTGTTTGCAGCAAGAGGCAGGATAAAATGTGGTCTTGAATTTATCTCGTGAAGGTCATACCATGTGACCCTTCCTTCCGGTCGAAACCAGAAGTGGTCTATTGTTTAAAAATGCTAATAGGTATGAAGTTGTTTTCAGCGGTGTTAGTCTGTCGGGATATTGCATTCTTCAAATCATCTACTGGTGACGGCACCAAATTATCGAGCACCCTCTAGCGACAGGTTAAAAAACAATGAATTTTGAATAGATGTCTGTGGCGAAGTGTTTCCGAATCGCCTGAAAATTGATGTAGATGATCATCTTTACCCTGACAACACGTGTGTGAAGATTGGGGCTGATGACGTCATCAGACCGGAAGTTACAATAAAAACTTCTTTTATTCTTCAAAATCCGGTAAAACATCAACCGTACGAGATATAAGCGTGCATTGTGCATGAGATGACAGGTAAAACATTGGAGTCAGCTGCATGAAGTACATAACTGGTGTACTTTTTCACACGCGTGAAGTGCCGCCGACAAAACCCCCTTAAAATATACATTGCCGACTCAGAAATCCCATTTCGCATGCTGTGCATTTGTATGTGTGTC
>NW_019091561.1:187424-211058 GCF_001949145.1 Acanthaster planci
CCTGAAATAAACAGAAAGGAGGAGTGAACGGACAACCATAGAGAGCTATGAAAAATGGAAGACCCTGGTTTCCATGGGATTGGAAGCACATCAACGCGTGCCCGGGGGTCCTGCACATCGCGGTTCATCGAGGGAAACACAACGCACGTCGGATTGTTCTTCAAGGCCACATTCAAGCATTCGCACGTGACTAGGGGCGGGGGACGCCCGAAAATTCGTATTTAAGTTCCCAGAGGGTCATATGGCTTTAAGAGAGGTAAATAAGTTGTGACATTATCCCCTTACGCGAATCCCATATCCTTTTGCAGGAATTTTGGCTCTATTTGCTGCATTCCTGAAGCTTGCATCCTGGAATTCATACTGAACATCTACCTAAAGAGGAAGATTGCACGCGTACATACTTTATATGTATACATCACTTTTGAGCACTGCTGCATTTGTTTCATCCTTTCTATGAAGTTATTTTTATTTTTAGTGTGCAGATCATGTTCTAGGGTAACAATACAACACATGTACTTGCACTTCTGTTGGATGTAACCACAGAGCTAAACATAACATTAAACAGCCCTAGCTGCAGAAAATTGAACGGCACCCTGAGTGCCGTTAAATTTTGCACTTTTAGAACATTCGAGATCAGATAGAATGAATATTGAATTTTGTACATGTACTTGGTTTATTTTCTGCCAACATAAAATGAACGTCAATGTATAAGCAATGTGTGTTGATTTTATACTTGTATTATGCCTGTCATCACGTGTCAGGTTCACTTATTGGTAAGGGTTCAAAATCATAAACTCGTATTCAATTTACACGTATATTTAATGCTAATACGTACGTTTGACAGTCTAATGTAGCATTAACAAATACAAAATACAAAATTACAGAAAGTGTTGTTTGCAGTAGGAGATGTGGTTGATCTACCTAGATTTGTGCTTTCAAGAGACAAGAAGACCTTGAGCAAATGGGCCAATGGCCCACTCAAAGGAGCTCATAGTATCTTTGAAGAAAAACGTACTTGAAACCAACAAAATCATGAACTACGTACATCTACAGTCAGATGTACTTTGAACACTCCAAGAGAATTCTGTGAATAATTATTGCAATGTATCTGCAGAACGACAAGACCGTGAGGAGCACTTACTATTTGTCACGATGGCGGATCGACCAAGCGGGCAGGCACTGATTAAAGCCAGCACCCAATTGTTTATCTGAATATGCCACAATTTCTCTCGATCAGGAGACTGAGATATTTTGTGTACCCCAAATGTTATTAAAAAACAATATTGTTCTTCTACAACCCGTCCTAACATCCTTGGGTGGACGTAGGTATGACAATTGTTATTATAAATCTTTTTTTTTTTTTGATTATCCGTCCATGGAATTGTTCATGACAATATTGAATTGGGAAAATTGATTTGTTTACCAACGTTGGATGTTAAAGTAACGTTGAATGAGGAATATCTGCTCCGTCAAGTAAAAATAGATTTCTGATCGTAAGGAAATAGCGTGTACATTTTGGCTGTTAAAGCTCCATAATGGAGATATTGGGAGATACTGTATTAACTCAACTTAACAAGTCACTGTGTGACTGAGCTATTATTTGACATTAATATTAATAATTAATGTTGACATGGTGTATTGGTAATGAAAAATCCAGATACGTGTCAAAGTTGAAAGCAAAAGTTCAAGTTTCGTGAAACTGTGTTTCGAAGGCTTCACAATGAATCAGATAGAGAGGACTTCGATTCGATAGTTCCGTATGTGGGATGGATAAAGAGACACAGGGTTCAACGGCCTCACATACAAATGACGTTATGTTCTTGGTGTCATGTTTGTATGGTAAGTCCACAGAAAATACATGTATGTAAGCCTGGAGCAGGACAGTAAGCAGCCCAGATATGTCAGATTTGTCTGATTTTTCGAAAAAAAAAACCAGTTGTCTCATTCTATCCCAGTAGTAACTAAATGGATAGGGCGGCAAGTGGGTAGCAGCACTTCCTTCATTCTCAACTGTGACGAAGATGCAGCAACTGAATACCCACTAAAGCTCGGAATATGCAGAACTGACACGTGATTTTAATGCTTTGATTGGAGCAGCGCACAGAGATTTTTTGTTCAGTCCCAATTCAGAATTAATTGATGTATTGCGTACCACTATACAGCACCCAAGAATTGAGAAAAAAATTGTGCTCACGAGAGGAATTTTCGGTGCGAACATTTTATCGGGAAAATTATGGCTTCCGTTCATTTCTGCGTGTGGAACGAACGCTGTGAAATCAGTTATCATCTCCCGTCAGGTTGTTGGAGTGCGCCGAGTTTGAATCCTTTGTTCCAAAGAGCAGCACTGAGTATTGTAAGAAGCCGTAATAACAACGCAGGAGTACAGGTCCTCGGTGGTGGACTGTGCCCACTGAAGAAGTTGAGCGATAGATCTTGTGTTTTTCGTCAAATGCTGTGGAGGTTCTCCACTAAGCGAAGACGGATGTATATCAGAATCATTAGTGCCCGTTGACAACTGTACTCTGTCACCACGGGCCAATATGAATAAAAGATTTGATAAACCACTCACAATTTTAATTGTGAGCTTCACACAGAGTTATGTGCGTTCAAGAAGGGAAAAAAGTAGACCCAAAGTGAAATTTCTGACTCGAGTCTCTTCTCTTCCTCATCTTGCAATCTTCTTCATCCTATAATCAGAGCTTATAAAAGGTGGTACCACAGTGGTCTAGGCTAGAGATTTGGAGGCGGCACATCACCTTTTTGACATCGCTACCTACCGAGCTGTTCCCATGACCTGACACTTATGCATTATATCTGACATTATATGAAGTCGACCATCTACCCAACAATGCTTTAATAACCCTTTCCCCATAACCTTTTTTACATGCTTCTCAAGATTCATAAAAGGATGATCCTGACCGTCCCATCATATCAGCGTTCAATTGTCCCATTGGATTGATTTCCATGCACTCTGACTCTAATGGGTCCCCCAAAAGTCCTGTGTGAAGAACACATGTGGCGCTCTCATTCTGTTTAGTACGGACGTCAAGTTTGGAAACTTGACACCCATTCCTCATTGAACGTCGTAATCCCCACCAGTTCCTTCCTCCAGCTCACTGAACTGGTCCTAACCCTTCATATATTAGCTTCTGCTCGAATTGGAAACACTATCTGCATACAGATGGGTCCATACTGTGTACATCAACTTTTCAGTTTGCTGTTCCTGTGCGCCAGTGTGCCCTTAATTGAAGGACAAACGAGTTACTACTCGATGACTTCATTGCACAAGATCCCAAGTACCGTTCCAAGTGATTAAGATCTCGGTAATTACTGTACAAAGAAGCTAAGACCTCTGAGGAATTTAATGTAAACACTTGTTTCAAACTAATAGACCTAGTTAAGTTGTACACCACAAGACTGCCACAACTCAGAACTTGTGTGAGCGTACGTGTACATTCTACAAAATTGAAAATAGATCACTTGCCTAATTTCCAGAGATGGGAAATCATAACCAAAAGGCAGTGACGTAGTCTTGGCTTGCAACAATTATGTTAGACATACGCTACGAAAAGCAGTGAGCACGGTGCAGACAACGATGCTATTCATCTTGCACGGGAAAGCAGCCACAGTTTGGAGAATTATTTTTGAGTATTTGCGATGTGGTTCGAGCTGGGCTGAAATTGGCTGACGCCTCCTGACAGTGAGTACCAAATGAAATTTGATATCTTCTTCATATCCAAAGCGTCGTAAGGATACTGTTAATGCAAGCAGGAGGCACACAGAAGAAAGAGAAAAACCACTATCGGTCTACCTAGTTGTGAGGGTTTACACAATAAACGCGAGCGGGACCTTGTCAGTACCCTCTCTGACCTAATTTTATCATGACCGAGTGCTCGAAATCTCCATAGACCTTGGTGACAAGATTTGCCATCATGCAGTTTGACATCCAGTAAGCAGTCTGTCCTCCTGAAATCCAAGGGCAGGCTTTTTTCTATTGCTGCGTTGATCATGATCCCAGTTCAACTAGTGCACACGATTCTTTCGATGGAACTGGAATATTAACTGTTCCACACCCAGATTCAAATCCGAGTTCAGTGGAGATCATCATGCTGTTGTCGCTGTTGTCGCCAGTGACAGTTCACGCCAGCAGGCCGACAATTCAGGGTGAGCATATCTCCTGTTTGTAATGCTTAGCGGGATTCATATTGAAACTTTTTCTTTCAAATACTTTGCAATGGGTAGTTTTCTGCATTCGTACAGGCTGGTGTTGCCTAAACTGGAACAGCTGATTCATTCCGAAGGACTCCCATCTTGCGTGCACTTGGCACGATTATCAGACCACTGATTGTAGCCTCTATGTACCTTTCTACTAGGCATTCGATAAGTACCACAATGGCTTCGAAGATGCGCAGAATCCCACGTCACAGGAAGAATGGTGTATTGAAGGGATAAGACGTCCCTACTTCAAGCTCTGGTATCCTATGGCTGTAACTGGTGGTGCTTATCTTTATGAGAGTAATACGTGAGGCAGACTTCCTTCTCTACATAGAAGCACTGACCCAGATCGTTCCTGGGTTCTTTGTTTCGGACCACATCCAATACACCAGATGGATGGCAGTCCGGGGACATGGTTACTTTGGATAAAAAACATCCTGGCATCTATGGCCAATTTCTCAAAGGAAACTTTGTGGTAAGGAATGTATCACACGCATTTTCCTCAAATGCCTCGAGACGAATAGATGTTATGCGATACGAGTACTTCGCTGATACCTTGAAATCTGACACACAAACCAAAAGGGAAAAAGGTGTTCGTAGATGTGAGGATTCATCAAGCGCCATTCCTTAAAAAATGGCAGGAGTTTCTTTGAATTAATAACAAGGTAAAAATTGTTCTCCTTCCGGTGATTAATACAGGAGATATTTACACTAACGATCAGCACTCGTCAAACTGACGTGATGTGTACTCAGCCCGAGACGTATCAGGTCTTGCCCTTGCACACATCGGGAGGCAGATGTATGAATCGTACTACACGGAAATGGGTAGTGATAGCTGTGGCAACAGTCCAGCGCCTATCAGGGTATGAAAGCTCCTCTGATGCTGCCAACTCATCCGCAAGGGGCTAGCGGATACGTGGGCACGTGATTTTGCAAGTGCCTTGGACTTTGCGCAGACAACTAACAACATAAAAAGAAATATTTAAACCCCCAATGAATTTAAGGTCAGTCATTTTTTAGGACTTACCTGACAAAGTATATGGCCCACAAACGTATTCAAAGACATAATTTACTTTTCATATGTTTGTACTATAGAATTATTCCTGTATGTTAGTAGAAATTTTATACTGTACCTTATATGGTAAAAATAACGAGTCCCTAGGCAAAAAAAAAAATTGAAAAGTATCATCAATCCTCAAAAATGTTACATCATTTCCAGTGGCTCCATCTTCCTTTGGACTCATTGAAGGGACAGTAGTTAGGAACAGGAGCCAAAATGCTTTTACCCTCTGTCAAATTTAATGCATTTACCATGAAATATTAGGCCATAAAAATTACATTCATAATTGAGTGATAGCATAATTTAAACTTCAATTTATACAATTGTCCGGCACTTTATGTATACTGCAAATCTAGTTAAAAGTCACGTGCAAAGTCTAGTGAGTCAGAAAAGAAAAACTGAGAAGTGTCTGAAGTACTTGAAAACAGATAACAGTGGGCCAGCCAAATATGAAAAAGTCCTCTATAAATATTTTTCACGGCATTTTTTGGTAATAGCTGGCAACTATGCTCAATCAATAATTTATGTCATGACAAACAAGATGTTGGCGGATGCCATCGTCAATTTTGAATTTAAAGCCATTAATTAATTGTAAAATGGAGCAGCGCGTCATTTTGGAACTTGGAACGCTGCGTCCTCGGGGAATGAACGTGGATTTTTCCGCGTTAATTCAGAACTGAATCTGCTTGCCCTGAAGAAGGTACTCAGTTACCGAAAGCTCAACAATCACATATTTCAGAGCACTGATTTGATATTATATTCCTATCGACAACATAAAGACATAGACAAGTTGACAGGCTTCTTCTGTCAAAGCAGTGCTGAAGAACTTCGCCGTAGCATCCATCGAAGGGAATGCCACAGCATGTGAGGTTGGTCAGCAGCGAAAAAAACTTTCTGACACCAGATGTGTGGATGTACTTGAAAAACTAGCATCTTTCTCAGATGAAGACTTCATCGCACTAGAAATCAGATGGCACAAAACATGTTATTCAACATCAGCTCTGAGGGCAAATTAGACAGATTAAGAAAGCAACGACAGGCTCATTTGGATGCATCAACAAATGCTGACTCAGCCCAGTGTTCAGTGTCTTCAAATCCCAACTAGACGAAGTTCTAAGTCAACAATCAACTGTTTTGCCAAGAACAACGCAGTATTTAAAACAGGTCCACAGTGTACTCACACTAGAAAAGTCGGCAGCCTTGATTGAACTTTGCAATAATGATCCTGTAACAAGCATAAGACTTTCAGGCATCAGTGACTAAATTGCAGCTGAAGGCTGTTATTATCTTGTGCGCTTGAGGGAATTTGAGAGAAGGTCTTGAAAGGTCAAATCATTTGGTGATCCAGAGGAGTCGAAGGAGGATGAATTTATGATGAAACTGTGCTGAGACTTGGGTATAAGGTCATGTTTACAGCATGAGCGTTGTATGAGACAGATACAAAAGTATCTGTTCTGAAAGGGGTACTTCAATCACACTAAGGTATATGTCCCGGAGAACAACCTTCTATGAAAAGGTTCAACTTCTGGTTTGCTTTTTGGGGGGCATCGATGTGGTGCATTCAGGCACTGAGGAAGATAGCACCATCAAGCGAAATGTGTGCAGCAATTGCCCAAGACATTTTACAGGCAGTTTCCAATAGACAGAAGTTAGCACCGAAGCATGTTGGCTTAGGTCTTGCTCTTTACCAAGCAACCCGCTCTGAGGCACTTGTTGACTTGTTTCATGCTGCCAGCCACACCATTGGTATTGACACAGTGTGAAGAATTGACACAACCATAGCCCATAACATTCTTGAGAGGTTCGTCAAGAATGGCAATGTCTAAATTCCAGACAATATCACAAAAGAGAGAATGATCCACTGCTCCGGTGACGACATTGACGTATTGGAAAGAACACATTCCATTGCACACAGATGATGGTATGGCAGAGAGGACCAGCTCCACAACAGACTCCAGTCTCTAAACAGCAAGCGAATCCTGATTTCAAGAGCTATCAAACCAGAGTTCTAAAAACTTGATCGTGCTGTCCTGCCTTCCGGCCAAAGACCATCACCTCTATTCGGCAATGGTATGGAAATTGAGGAAGAGTGGTTCCATAACAGTTGTGATGAAATGAAAATAGCAAGGGCTAAAGACTTAGCTTGGGTAGTGTCCCGTGTACATAATATCGCAGAGGAACAGTGTGTTCCTGGTTGGAGAGCATTCGAGGAGGTCACCAGTACAGTCGACCCCCTGTTACAATAGCAGGGATGCTAACAGTTTTTCAGGCACCAGCAGGTGACAACAATACACTTTCAACTGTGATCAGCCGCTTCATGAAAATGAATAGCCACGTTGGTCAGAATTGCGGGAAAACTGGTCATGTATATTGGACATCAAGCAACATCACCCTGGTTTCTGCTCTGTATTCACCACAAGATTTGACAAGGACAGTGATCCAGCCAACTGTCATTTTCATCACCAGTCTACAGATGTACTACCAGTAATCCTGCTGGACCATTTTCTGTTCCAGTTTCATCAGGGTTGTGGAGATATTCTGTGAAATTCATCTGAGATTTCTTGCTTCTCTGAACTAAAGAGTGAAGCCAGTTTTGCTCCGCTCCATGAAGCTTCCTGACTGGTTAACCGTGGATACTAGCTGCCATTGTCACAATGGCTGCTTATCTTGCCAAGCTGCATCTACTGACCCTACTGCTATTGATATTCGTCGGCTGTGGTCATGGAGAATCTGAAGGTCCCTTTGTTCCTTCTACATCAACTGAGAAAGCCAGGAATGGACATGCCAAGTACCAAGGGCAAAGAATTTCCACTACAGTAATTCTAACTGTACTTTCCAACTTCAACTCATCAAGTCAGGCAGCATTCAACCATATCCAGGTCCTTACCAGCTCCATGACCATCGGAATTCTACCAATCTGAATTGTGTCCTGCTGAATTGTTCGCAGTGTGGTCAACAAAACACTCAATCTTCAGACAGATCTTGCCCTCAATAATATCGACATCGCTTGTGTAACCGAAACCTGGTTATGCCCTGACATCATGGACTCCGAAATTGTGTACACTGAACAGTACCGTATTTTTCGTCGTGGCAGGACACAATGGGTGTGGTGTGCTCTTTGCATGCAAACCACATCTCATGCCGTCCCGACGAGATGAATTTTAGCCCTCTACCAACACTCAAGCTAATTTCAAAGAATGTGAACTTATCTGGGTTCAGGTCATTCTTTGTCACAAGGGCAACTTACTCATTGGAATATGTTATTGTAATAAAGTTGGGTTTAGGTTGACTAGAAATGAGACACAAAGTGGCGAACTCACCGTTTGGGGTTCGCCATGCGGGCCGCCATGTTTGCACATGATTTTATTCAGCAGGCAGGCAGAACGTGTAGTTCGTGACATGGGCGCAAACGTTTATTACAACAGTTATCGTCCCCCGTCATCAACTGCCGGATTTGATGAGGCGCTTTCCTTCTCGATCAACCGCATCCTTCCCCTGCTCACATCAATTTCAAGCAATCTTTCTCCTCGGCGACTTCAATCTACAAATACCCTGCTTGACATCTTCTGATGAACACAATCCTCCATCTCTTAACACTCGCTCTGCTGCTGTTCTCAATATCATTGACTGTTTGAATATGTCTCAACTGTCTCCTTCCCTACAAGACGAAATCCTCACGGAAATGATGCCATGCTGGACCTCATCTACCATGGACCTATATGCAAAGGACCTGGGCTGGGTAACAGTGACCATGACTCCCGTTCACTTCCAGATCGTCACAACATCCAGACACCAATTTTCCATCGTTTTTGTTGTATGCCCCCTTTCCCAGATTGTTCAGTTCTCTTCCCTCCGATGTCCGAGAACTCTGCCTTGAACTTTCCCCTAAATCCTTTACTAATTCTGTGGGTGATTATCTTTTCAGTCTCAACCCAATTTCTCATCCTTGCTAGAGTTTCACTCCCAAAGTATTTTCCTCCAGCCCTCACGACTTAATATTTACGCTGTCATTTCTTTGCCTCTGTTGTTATTTTATTATCTGTCTGAATATTGTTGTTACTTATTTCTTGTAATTCTTGGTAGTCCTTTTTTACATCATTTTTCTAATGGCTAAGTATTTCCAAAATATATGTATATAGTTTTATTTTTGCCAGCCTTCAGTTATATTATTGGAATTAAGTATAAATCTGATTTACATTCTATAATTCCATTTTTGTACATATTTGTTTAGATATTTTGCTACTTATTGCCTTTATGTTGCCTGCCTTAAGTTATATTATTTGCATTTAAGTATAAATCTGATTTACATCTTGATAAACTATACATGTATCATAAATATTCATGTTTCCCTACATGTTTTTGTTATCCAGTTAGTTAGGAGAGCCCTTGACAGAAACTTGTTTCTTTTGAGTTATCCTGCGGGAGTTGATTGGGTATTGTTATGTTTCTCTTATGTCTATTGCAGTGTTTATTTGTTTTCTTTCTGTAATATTTTTTATGTATTATCCCGAAAAATGAAATAAAATGTAAATGAAATTACACCATTAAAACAGCTGACCAGCCACTTTACAGTAGAGGTAAGGAACTTGTATGGGCCAATCCGAAGTTTGAAAAAGTAATTTTTCTCCTTGGAGGACTGCATGTCTGCTTCAACTTCTTGAAGGCCATTGGGCATCGTATGGAAAATGCTGGTCTTGACGACCTCTGGACAGAGTCAGGTGTGTATGCTGCGAACTCTACAGAGACCATGCTTGAAGGTAAAGCATACTACGTGCCGTGAGAGGACATCAGCTTTCGTATGAAGCTCTGTGGCACATCAAATGGTCTATGTTTGAATCCTGGCTTGTTGAAAACGATCACATACGTGATGCAGAAGTCAAGCAACATTCCCACAACGTGGCTGAGTTGTTCAAAAACAGCACTAGTTGTGACACTGAAAACCTTTCCAAAACAGTAAAGCTACCGTCAGACCTTCTGTATAAAGAAAGCATTCAGAACCTGATCAAAGAGTTCAGCAAGCACCTTGACGATCCCAGCTTCAGCCTATGGTCAACATACATGGAACTGGTACAAACCCTTCCTGGCTTCATTAGAGCTGAGCGAGGCGGTAAATGGATTCGTCATCTTGAAGCATTTGCAGCAATGCTGCCATTTATTACCACACAAACTATGCACGGTAGGGACACCTTTATATTTCGCAGATATGAAACTTCTGGATTAATGAGCACCGGAAGAACATGCCAAGTTTGTAAGTGGTAATTTTGTTGTGAAGAGATCACAAAGGTGCTTCAGCCAGGTTCCAACCGATCACGCCACTGCTGAGTGGATAAACAGAAATTGCAAGATGCAAAACGGTATCGTTGGCATCACACAGAATGATCAAGAAGAAGCCGCATTTTTACAGACTGACCGTTTTCAATCCTGGATACAGCGTGACACTGATGACGTCAAGAAGCTTGTAACTCAACTAAAACGATTTGGTGTGTTCCAAGGGAAACCTACAGTTTCTGAAGACACTGTTGAGAATTTGAAAACAGCAGACATCCCTCTTGTGTCACTGGCAACCAGAGATTCAGGAACCACTGGCAAAAGCGGCTGCTCAAAGCCAAAAAACGAGGAAAGGAACATGATACCGACAATGTAAGAAAACGTCGGATTGAGAAAACGGTGGGTTTTCACGATTCAATGAAGAAACATCGCTCCAAAAACACTTGCTGATCTCTATAAAGCAAATGTAGCTACGGAGGCGAATGTATAGAAGACCATCAAAGCTGACAGAAAGCTACTGCAGCGACTGTTTAATGCTGTTACTGCGGGTCGAACCTTTGAAATGGCAACTGTCCTCAAGCAATGAACTCTCCCTAATCCCTCTGTCCCTGGCAAAGCCTGGAAGTGAGATGAACACTACCTCTAAGGCAAAGCTGTTAGGCATCTTATCGATAAGTCTGGACTTGACACCCCTGGAGGTTCCACATGCTCATCTGAAGACATGCATTGTTGTAGATGGCCATGCACTTATCCAGTCTCTAGGAAAGCCTCGTTGATGTCAGACATTTGGTCAATACGCTGATGTCTTTGTAAAAAGTGTCATGGGTCCTCTTCACGAGACAATAGTTGATGTATATCGACAAGAATATAATATCAAATCAGTGCTCTGAAATATGTGATTGCCAAGCGTTTGGTTTTAGAGTACCTTTTTCAGGGCAAGCAGATTCAGTTCTCAACAAGAGTTGATGTGGTGTTTGATTAGTACAAAGGGGCAAGTTCTGTCAAGGCAGTAACTAGCTCCAAATGAACGGGCAAAAAGAAACCAATCAGAAAACTCACTGACGGACGTCATTGTACCACTCCCACATGTATGGAACCAGTTCATTGCCCTGGATGAAAACAAAGCTAACCTTGCAAGGTTTTTGTCGGAAACTATCTTGGAGAGAAGCAAGGAGCTCCCAGACATACCTGCATTGGTGACTGGAGGGGTTCTCCAATATGTCAAAACAAGATCAACAAGAAGAAAAAACATAGAGTTGCGAGCAAACCATGAAGAGGCCGATACCAGGATTATACTGCATGCGTGTGCAGCTGTCAGAAATTGGATATGAAACAGTGCTGGTTTTCTGCAGGGATACTGATGTCTTGCTTCTCCTGATCCATTTCCTCTCCACTAAGGCGGGTGTTTGGATGATTGCAGTAACAGATCAGAAGAGGAAATGTTACCCAATACACGAGATTTCTCAACGACTCACGCCAACTGTGAGAGACAACATTTTGGGTTTCCATGCCCTGACAGGCTGCGATGTAACCTTGTCATACACCAGGCACGGGAAAAGTCGTGCTGGAAAATCTTCCAGAACCATCCACAGCTTGTTGACGGAATTGGTCGTGATGGAGGTGTTGAGAATTTCGTTTGTCATTTGTATGGCACTCCAGAGCTGTTAACAGTAGATAACAGTAACAGTTAACAGTAGATCTACTTCGGCTTTTCCAAAAAGATGGAGTCTAGCATGAGCTAGACTCCATCTTTTTGGAAAAGCCGAAGTAGGGTTTGGTGCACTGCCACCGACAAAGGATCGGTAGAACTTCACGCTAGACGTGCCAACCACTAAGCAAAAATCTGGTTGCAGGCTGATCAAGAACAGATCTGTGTTTGCGGCTTCAGCCTGGAAGTTGGAGTCAGGCTCCCTAAAAGCTGTTTGGACAAAGCTTTCTCCAATACCAGACGCCTGTGTTGAGCTTGTCACTTGTGCATGTAAATCGAAGTGCAGAAGTGCTCGATGCACTTGTTTCAAACAGAACATGAGGTGTACACCTGCTTGTGGATGTGATGCCTGTGCCTGTTGTAACCCAGCTGGCCAAGATTAAACCAATGCAGAGTATAAACAGACTACTTGCAAACATCCAGTGCATGATGTAGGTGCCTTTCTTTTATTTTTATATAGCAATTCAGCTCCACTAATCTTGCTTACTAAAATGTCAAAACCATCTATCATTTAAAATGAAATAATAGACGCAGCTCGTTTTTGTACTATTTTTTATAGAAAAACACTTGCGGTACCGTACCATCAAAAACTGAAGATAAACATACTAGAAAATCTCTTAACACTGGTTGTCAGGTGCATCTTCAGTTATACGTAGTAATACAATTGTACGTGCGTATCATAAACCAGGTTTAAACTCTACGAAAGCCATGAAAAGTACATTTAAGTAAATTGTTTGGAAAAATACTTTGGGAGTTATGCCAACAATTATTTCATTATTTGTTTCAAAATATAGCTTGCATGTACTTCTTATTTTGTGCAAGTATATTTTCTTCGAAAAAAAATGGAAATAAGACCCCAAACTTAATTTTAAAAAATCAGTTACAATGTATGCCTTTCGATTCGTTGGATGCACCCAAATTTTCTTTCCCATCTTAATTACAGCTGACATGTACCTTTCTTGTCATTTTCCACAAAATAGGGACCAGGCATTTTAAAAGTCAATTACAATATATTTTTCTACCTAATTTTACCTTTGACCTCAAAATGAACTTTGGGGTCAAAATCAAGGGTGGCATCCACCCACATTTTCTTCCCAACCCTATGTCTGATTGATCTAACATGGTTGCCAGCTATTACCAAAAAATGCCGTGCTAGTGTAATATTCCATTTATGGTGATAAAGAAAACAGAGTTGTATGTCCATGTCTGTACGCGGAATAAGATGAAGACATTAATGAGGGTTTAAGATCATCAAGTGTTATTCCTGTGCTGTTCCTGTTACGCGATGAAAAGAATCTGTCACATAAATTCTTATTTCTCAGAAGTCCATTTGCATCCCATTGAGTTAAAATCCTTTCTTTTAAGTTTTGCTAGGATTCCCTGAAATATCTCTGCTTAAGTAAGGAATATCATGAACGCTCTATAATTGAGAAAGTATCATGCAAAAAGGCAAGGGTTGAATGAGAACGGAAAGTTGGTAATTTCCTGTGTATGATCGAAAGTGAAACCGCACAGGCAATTGATGATGACCTTGAACAGCAAGAGAGACGGTTCTAATAAGTGGGTAATACTGGAGTATTACCTCCAGTCTCTACATAAAACCGATGACCAGCAAGTACGTAATTCACAAAAAAAGCTGTGAGCCAAAACAGAATGATTGATATTTTGGTCAACAATCTAAACAGGGGTCATGAGGAATATCTACGTGGACTAAGGGCAGGAAGAAAGAACTAGGCATATAAATGTACAGCATTACATGGACAGAATGCAGTTCAGTAGCTACCTAGAGAAGGAGCCAGTTGAAGGTCAACCGACGGGGAGAGAAAATAATGGAGAACAGGAGAGGGTACCGACCGAAAACATGGCGAGCAAAGGAGAGAGAGCTGGACAAGAAGAAGAAATAACACCAACGGCTCACTAAGAAGGGCAGGTTCGAGGCCGTCATGTTTGTTGAAGCGACACAGGGAGGTGCTCTGGCCAAAAGACCCGGAAAACAGTGATTCCTCACTTAGCGGGCCCTAAGATAATGATTGTGGGAAGGGTCTGGAGTAGAGTAAAGGACACCCTGACGAGGTCAAATCCATTCCGAGGGGACAAGCCCCTTGACGAGTGCACGGTGCGCCAATAGTACAGTGGAAAATGACAGTGCAAACAGAGAGGGGTGATAAAACAGTTAACATGCAAAGGATGTGAAGAGAGATACATTGCAGAAACGTAAAGATCACTTGATGAAAGAATTCAGGAACACGTGGGGGGAAGTCATCGGCATTACACGAACACATGCAAAAGTAGCACTAGGGCAATCTTGTGAAATTCAAGTAAAAGTATTGAACAGGTGCCCCCGGCGACGCTATTCTCTGACAACAATGGAATCAACGTACCTTAATGAACTTAAACCAGAAATGAACAGAAAGGAGGAATGGACGGACAGCTATAGAAAGCTCAAGAATACAGTGGAAAAACCTGGTTTCCATGAAATTGGAAACGCATCGACGCGTGCCAGGGGTCCCGCGTATCACGGCTCATCGAGGGAAACAAAATGCGTTGGACTGTTCTTCAACGACACGAAATGCATTCGCACTTGACAAGGGGGAGGAGACCCCCGAAAATTCGTACTTATGTTCCTACAGGGAGACGTGGCTTTACGGCGTTTCTAGTCTTTTATATGGCATTCGGGAATGCGCAGTAGTGATTGCTCATGCAAGAATTCACAAAATAAATACACGCACAATCAATTGCAAAAATGAAGGAGAGCAAAGGGCGCTTTGAACATTCTGGGAGCTTTGTATCTTGGCTCATAAGGCTCCTTCGTAATCATTTGTGAGCGACTGGAAAGAGAGTCTTTGATCTGCACTACTGCCATGGCGCCTCCTCAGCAAAGTGTTTTTGACCCATAGGCATGTCAAACGACATATCAAAGCAGAAAGTGTGACGGATGGCCACAAAATGAACTTGCATTGTGAGCTGATGATCACGAATATGCTTAACACGCTGAACACGGTTTAATCTGTCCACAAAAAGTACACAAATTAAATGTATAGAGTTTGGCCTTTAACAGTTATAAATTAACAACATGAATCAACAACGGCAATTTGTTTATCTAATCAAATTTACGCAATATAACTAATCACAGAATAACAAACGATTAACAGGATGGATGATAATAACCTTGTGTATAGGTGTACATGTGTGTGACGCTCGATTATATGCAATAAATCCCATACCGTTAAATGTCACGTGTTACCCCCGTCCGACCAGTGTATCATCTCCTAGTGCCTTATCGCGCACCCGCAAAAACGTCAATTTACCACCCGGTAAATTGACGGTTTTGATCTGCCGCAAGTGCGTTGAAACTCAACAACGGACCCTTTGTCGGCATACGGCTGAAGAGAGAATACTGCATGGCACGTGGGTGTCCATTGAACTGGAAAAGGTGATTGAATTGGGGTACAAGGTGGTAAAGATGGAGGTTGTGTGGCACTTTGAACACATGGAACAATACGATACGCTGACGCAACCGGCGGTTTGTTTACAGAGTACATTAACACCGTCTTGAAACTAAAAGTCGCAGCCTCCAGCTGGCCGAGTTGGGTGAAAACCGAAAACGATAAGGCGGAGTACATCGATAGGTATTTCGAACGGGAAGGGATTCGGTTAGATGCCCCAAAGATAGCCAAGAACCCCGGCTTAAGAGCTCTCGCTAAACTCATGCTCAATTCGTTCCGGGAAAGTTCAGTCAGAGGCTAAATATGCCCAAAGTCGAGGTACTGAGCAATCTCTTCAAATCGTACGAAATTTTGTTGGCCGTTGATAAACTGGTACACGATATTAATTTCATCAATCACGAAATAGCGGAAGTTCGCTATGAATCCCAAGAAGAATTTATCGATCCTAATCCCAGAACAAACGTGGTCATTGCCGCCTTTACCACGGCGCATGAGCGTCTCAAACTGTACGGCGTGCTCGAACAGTTGCAGGATTCCGTCTTGTACTGCGATACCGACAGCGTCATATACGTGGATAGGCCGGGGCAGTACAAACCTCCTTTTAATAGGCGATTTTCTGGGCGATCTCACGAACGAAATCATTCCCCATGACGGCAATTATACAGAGACATTCGTGTCAGGCGGGCCCAAGAATTACGCGTATAGACTGGACACGGGTAAGACGTGTTGTAAGGTCAGGGGTTTCACCTTAAACTTCAGAAATGCGCAGCGGATCAATTTTGATTCCGTGGTTGACATGGTCAAAGGGGTCACTCCTGAAAAGATCACCATATCCGACCCTCACAAGATCGTCAGAAATGACAAGACAAAAGAAATCTTGACCAACTCGCGTGGTGTACAGCAAGAGGGTCATAAGGGATGATTTCAATACCGTACCCTACGGATACAAGCGGTTTAACTGTCCCCCGTCACATTTGATCATTTGATCCAAAGGCACCATGGCAAACACACAGTTCTGTAAATGTTCTCCTCCGTTAGTTCGATTTATGCTCTTAACTATACCTCTCGTGCTACTGGTTATTTTATCGTCTATATTTCGCATTGAATTGTCGAGTATCTGGGAAAGCGATCTGTTTCGTTCCGTCATTTCGACTACACCCGTATTTGACGCGGTAAAGAATGTGAGTGACGTTTATAAGGAATTCCGTGACGTCATTAGGTTGTAACGTTTTAGGTTATGACGTCATCGTACTTTAGATATATAAGCGGCGTGCTTAACCGCGAAGTCATTTTCCCCATGGGTACAAAACTGCAACACCCCTTCCACGTTTTGCGTAGCGGGACCGACGGGCTGCGGCAAGACTCAGTGGGTCAGTAAATTAATTACAAATCATCATCATGTATTTGTGGAGCCTCTTGAGAGAATTCGGTGGTGTTATGGTCAGTATCAGGCTCACGAGGAACTGTCTTGCGATCTACCTGATGTTCAGTTTGTGGAGGGGCTGCCGGAGGATTGGTAAAAGCACATCGACCCGACGCACCGACATCTAGTGGTGTTGGACGATTTGATGCAGGAATGCGGTAAAGATCCTCAAATTACTAAACTATTTACCCAGGATCCCACCACCGCAACCTGTCTGTGATTTACACCGTACAGAACTTGTTCCACGAGTCGAAAGAGAGCAGGGCCATCAGTCTAAACTGTCACTACATCGTCCTGTTCAAAAATCCCAGAGACCGATCCCAGATTGTCATTTGGCCAAGCAGATGTACCCGGGGCAGACCCCTTTCATGATCGAGGCCTACGCCAATGCCACCAGCCAGCCCTATTCCTACCTGTTCATCGACCTGAAAGCCCACTGCCCGAAAGAATACAGACCGAGAGCCAACATCTTACCGGAAGAAATGGCATTTGCATCCGTCCCTAAATAGGCCAGTTTTACGTCACCGGTCTCATTCGTCAGCATGGCGCGACGGTTGAGGGACAACGCTTACGCGCTGTGCGTTCTGAGCGGAGCTTCGCCCAAGAAACGAAAGGACATTCTGAAGCATGCCGACAAGGAAGTCGTCACCTGTTTGTGCGAATGTGCGCTGAACGTTTTAAAAGCGCGCGTACCCCTCACGCCGAGTCAGAAGAAAAAACTGTCGCGACATAAGACACATCTGCGAGCTCTGACCGACAAGATGTCTTCTTACGCCAAACGTAAACAACTGCTGGTTCAAAAGGGAGGATTTCTGGACATATGCAGCAAGGTATGAGACGGAGAGAACCCCCCCTCCCTGCTTTGTGTTGGTCATTGTCTCGCAGGAATCTGGGGGATTCCATTTAGACATCTTGGGGGGATGTGTTAAGTAACAATAATCTGGAATGTGTATAGGGATTGGACATGTTGGGGGGTACCCCTCGGTCTTATTTCTTGCTGGGTATATTTCTGGGACACTTACTGGCTCCAATCTTGAGTACGCTCAGCGGGGTACTGTTTTCCAAGTGATGAAACACGCCCGAAAAAATCATGATCAGCACCCCCACGGACAGCGTGACAAGAGCCATACAGAATGTTCTATTCTCGCATAACCCCACGCAGAATAAACTACAGAGTCTGGAGCAGGTCATGAAAGACATTTTGGCCAGAACAGACCTTCCCGACGACGCTAAATTGTCGCTGTACCAGCAAACGTTGCAACAGTATCTTCGATATGATCACGCCCGTGAATCCAAACCCATGTCTGTCACGATGTCTACACCGGCGGAGGGATTCGGCAGAGGGCTGGGGACCAAGAGCCATCGGGCGGCACGACGGACGGAAACCCCGCGACACTGACCAAGGAGGACGACCTAACACCGTAAATTTTCTCGAATCTGCCTAAAACCTTACAGCGCAAAGCCAAACTGCTTATGAACAGCCTAAAGCATAATGACGTCATGACTTGGAACCTAAAGGGTGAACTGGTTTATGAAAGAAATGCTGTCAAGGGTTCCAATATTATCAATCTGGTGAATGACGCTTTAAAGAGTAAAAAGGGTTTCTCTCCTTACGGATTTCAGTACTTTGTGCGTGGACTGGCCAAATTCTACGCGCCCGAGACCTTTCCCACTAATACAGTGGGAATGTAATGAAGCACAGCGCAACGTCGTTAGAAAGTACAAACAAATGGGACCGGAGGAAAAAAGATTACTTCCCGATATTTCCACATCCCCTCCACCCATTCCCTCTCGAAGGCGCCTTAGTGTTGTGTCCACTCCGTTAAAATCCAGGAAAAAACTTTATTGGGACACGTTGTAAGCGCTGTAGCTTATTTCATGTAGCACAAATTTTTCCAAGGACGGGGGAGGATCTTTAGTTTTTAACTCGGTAAATGATTGTACACTTTAAAAAACTGACTTTGTCACTGAACTGTAGTTTATTTACGATGAATTAATAAATGATGTAAGAGGACAACGGAAAAGTAGGATTTGTTTGACTTTTTTTTCTTTACAGGCTTGTAAGTACTAACATTGACTCGCTTAAACTAACTGACACTAATAAACTACGCGACGTTATTAAGTACGAAACTACTCGAAATTATTATCATGGCATTAAAGAGTTGGTTTTTTTTCAAGTCTTGGATTTAAGTTTTCTTCACACAAATTTGACGACAAATAAACTGTAACTCTAACACGGGTACATCGACATTTCATTTCTTTTCTATAAAATCCTGCACCGTCACGTCATTGACGAGGCAGTCATCCGTGAAGACAGACACAATAGCTCTCATGGATATATCCCTACAACGGTGCAACAAGTAAACTAGGCAGTGCTGACCACAAACTGTCGTGGTGGAAGATTGGAAACTGTCGTGGTGGAAGATTGTAAACAGACTGTAGTATACGCGTACTGCGTACTATTCTGGCGTGAAAAAGATTGAAAATGTTGCCCGTAAGTGTCCGGTGAAAGTCCGTAAGAGTAAAAAAAATTGTGCCTTTCCGTCCTTAGTAAAGTACATCGCTAGCCAGTGGGTGCCCGGTCGATTGCTCTCGTCGGCGTTTACGATGAGGGCGCTGGGGTATTTAGTCACGGGCGGTAACCTATCCGACGGGAACACACCAAGCGCGTCACGGGAGGTCACGCTGTCCCCCTTGAGGACTCTTAAAAAAAGAGGGAGTATCCCGACTCGTAGTCTTCCCTGTTCATCTGATTGCCATTGTCTCGAAACAGGGTATTTATACCGGAATACAAAGTCTGATAGGACATCATGTACGCTTCGTCTTCGTCTTGGGTTGAAGAGGTCGCCACGGCTGTTGGTTATCCACGTACAGTCCAAGGTAATTTAGGCCGTAATGTTTAAAGTTGTAGGGGGTTTTATGATAGTCGCCGTTGAAGGCCGCGTTATCCACCATGCCAATCACCACGCGCCGGAGGATCTGCCCCAGAAACAGATTTTCGCGGGTAAAAGGTTAATTTCCTCGTGGAATAGAAAAGTCTTTACCACTATTCTGCGCAGCGGGTATTTGGCCGTAGCACTCAGTAAGGTTTGGGCGTGCGCTAGAGCCACGGTGGGACTGACGACCACCTTTCTCGCGTAAAGAGAAGCTTCCATTATCTTTACTTTGTAGTGAGTGTCCGGTAGAGCCGGCATTAAGCAGAAACTGTTTTTGCTGCGATGAAATTTGAGCTTCAGGTTGAAACCGTTAAGTAAAAATCTGTCATGAAAGAATATGTCTCCGTGAATCGGTCCAAACATATCGATAATACGGCTCTCCTTCGACAGTTTGTATCTCCGCTTTAATCTCTCGTTAAAATGTTCTTCCGCGGTTGGATCGTCTGAGTCCATTTTTCCCGCCGTATCTTTGTAAAACAGTAGGGCGGCTGTCAGCTGCAGTGCCTTGGCCGGTGGTCCGTAAGTGAGCAGGGTTTCCAGCAGGGCTCGGTACGGGTACGTGTTGGAGGAAGACGAAACGAGTTTGTCTTTGAGCGTGACAGCCACTTCGGAGAACAGGGAGTGAAGCAGTAGATTCACGGGAGCGACAGGGACATCCTCGCCCAGGTCGGCGCCATTTTCATTGACCATCTTAATTGTGACGTTGATCAGGGTGTGTGCCCCGGTGACGTTAAATTTTATAGAGTCCGAGTCGACGATATTGGTCAGTGAGTTGTACTGTGCCCATTGCCCTTTCAAAACGGAGGTCTGAGTGGGCAGGACGGAATCAGATCCAGTTCGGACCTTGTGCATTCGCACGAATGTTTACTGATGAATGCCATTGTGGTGTACACTGTTGTTAATCGAAAATGTCAGGGGTCCTCTTCGGTCGCTTGCTCCGAGCCTTTCTGCCTGATGTGCCGGGTGCTTTTCTTTTTAAACCTTTCTCCTGGGAGGCGGATTGCTCGGAGAGTCGCTGCATGACTTGTGACGTCATCTTCTTTCCAGCCTGTTTCACCCGTTTCTTCGCGGCTGTCTTGACATTCTGTCCGTTGAGGGTATCAGCGACAATTCCTACCCTGGTCTTCAATGCTCCCTCGCCTAACATTTTGGCGCCTTGTTTGATCATCGGTAAAGCGGATCTGAACAGTCCTCCTAAAATATTGCCCTGTCCGTATCCCTTCTAAACGGGGCACCTTTGAGATAATTATCTCCACCTCCGCCTGATTTTTGTAATATTTCACGTAGTCCACCATGACTGCTCAAAAAAAAGAGGGACGACTTTTACGAAAATGAAGCGTAATGGTGAGTTTCCCGCGTTGAAATGGCACTTTCCCTCCCGTGTCGGTCCTTATATCCACCCGGATCGTCTCAAAGTGTTTTCGTTTGACGGGCACGTCATTACGTGCCCGTCAAACGAAAACACTTTGAGACGATCCGGGTGGATATAAGGACCTCGCTCACACCTTCAGCATGCCCCATTGGGAATGCTGAAGGTGTGAGCGATGTCATCGCCCTGAGTGACACCAGACTTTTGCAAGGGGACGATTCTCGGTAAGAGCGCGCTAACGTTTCTCACTAGCTGGTTTTCAGCAATGTCGCAGTACACGTACATACCGTTGAATCCTCCATTCACATCCACGGGTAAATGCCCTTCCAGGTTTTCGCGCACTTTCTTGTATTTTAATCACAACATGCGATACAAATAATCGTCAAAATAAATGCGCCCCCTCTCGGACTTCTATCTCTACTTGTACCTGTCCAAGGTGGTGACGATATTACGTTTAGCCGCGTCCGTCATTTCGGCGTTGATGGCATCTATGATTTCCTGCACAGATGTGTAAAACCGTGCGATAATCTAACGTGCGTTTGCACTCGGCGCGTTCGCTGTACCGGAACGAATTATTGTTGTCCGTTATATTGTACCACGTAAAAGGATAATGAATCTCGGTCAGGGCAACCTCCCAGTGTCCGGCCAGATTAATTTGTTTGACCAGGTGCGTGGTGTAACTGGACAGGGTATTGTTCAGGTAAAGTGACACAGATGAATTACTTGGCAGCGTCCTTACGACTGCAGGTCCGTCACCCAACTGTTGAACGACGGAGACCCCAACTATTTAACGAAATACTCGGTCTTTCCCTTTCTCCTGCGCTTCCGGGTCACTTTCTCCACTCGGCACATCTCGTCGGTTTTTCGAAACCTTTTGCAATTTTCCTCGTAAAACAAACCGCGAATAGCTTCACCGTTATAATCTTTTAATGCGTACACGGGTCTTGTTTGCCGCCCACTGCATTTGGCTATTGTAAATATCTCCTCGGTCCAGGATGGGAGGTAGGATGTTTGAAAGGTCAGCCGCCGTTTACTGACTCGAACCTTATCCCCCACTTTAAACCGAAATTTAGCTGGTGGCTTGGGCGGCGCATACAGACGTTTCCAAACAACGCTTTCATTCGCGCCGTTGACTTCCGCGGGCTTCATTCGAATGGTACGGTGGTGCGAATGGTTGTAGGCCTTCACCGGTGGCCCCAAGACGTCGATGTATTTCAACGTGTTTTTCCACATAAACTACCGCCACATTGAGTCTCTCCACAACGGATGCTTTGACCTCGCTGTTGGTCGTATAGAAATGTATCCATTCCGTTTTAAGCATTTCTTGGAACGGACAGTTGGTAAATTCACTGCCTTTATCAGTGTAAATCATCACGGGCCGCTAGATCTGACATTGGTCTTGAAAGCATTCACAGCGCCTTGCCCGATTTATTTTTTAACGGAATAACCCTGGCGTATTTGGAAAATACGTCGATCCAAGTCAGCAAGTATATAACGCCTCTATGTACTTGGATAAATTAGACACGTCTACCAGATCTAACTGATGGATTTCATCCCGACCCAGAGCCGTCATTCTATTTCTGGGATATCTTTTTCTGGCGGGTTTATGGAGCGTGTAAGCATCCTGTCCTCGAAGAGAGTCTTGAATTTGCTTTCGGGTAATATTGTACTTTCCATCTTGCTTGGCGGCGCAATACAACCTGTTTGCGCTACTCAAACCGCTTTCGCGGTCAATGTCGTAATAGAGAGACTTTAAATACGTTTCCATGATCCTGCCTCAACAAAGTCAGAGTTTGAAATGTCCCTCTGCGATCCAATTTAACCCTTTTAAGTTTATCGGCGAAGTCACGTATCATCTTGTTTCTCTTACTAATATTCTTTTTCTTTCTATGTCTAAATGTATTTATTAAAAACTATTGTTATGTTTATTTCCTTATCATTATTATTCTCTCTTTATTTTATGCTTTCTTTTTTTCTTTCTATGTTTAAATTTATTTGTTTTTCCTTCTTCTTATGATTCTTTATTTTTTCTTTTATTCTTAATTTTGTTTTATTTATCTAAGTCTCAAACCAAAATACAAACAGGTATTAAACAACGCAGAAGGGCCAAGAATTCCAAAGTACAACCACATTCAATTTATTTCAAACAAAACAGAATTTTTATGATGTATTTTTGCGTTGGGGAGATGTTAATTATATATAACAGGTT
>NW_019091561.1:211077-223391 GCF_001949145.1 Acanthaster planci
CCTCCTGCCTACTAGTGCAGATGTCTTAACCACTCGACCACCGAGCTTGCCGGGGGCGGCTGCCCGGTCCGAGTCAAATGAAGCAGCGGGTACCGCGAACTATTTTCAAGATGTATTTTTTTTCGCAAGCTCTCGGACAAGCACTGAGCATACAGTGCTTATTGATATACGTTGGGTAAGGGCAAAACCTGTAATATATATTTTTAAAACAGAATTTAATTAAATTTTGAAAAAACATAAAGAAAAAAACACCATTTTATTACAAACAAAACATAAATGAATGAAATAAGAAGTTTGAAAACCAGTTATTAAAAAACTTATAAAGAGAAAACCAAACGAAAAACAAAGAAAGGAAAAAAAAACGAAGTAAAAAAGGAGAAACTCTGTGAAAACAGCCCTGAAGAAAACCCCTAGTCATGTAAAATAGATTATTTAGCACTTCTAATTTTTCTGGTTGTTGTAATTCAAAACACAAAATGTTGGAAGGTCAACATTTACCAAGTCCAGCTGTCTATAAAAGTGTCGTAAGTCTTCGTTCTGTTCTACTTTATGTACCCAGGTATCACAAGTGTGTTGTCGCAGAGCTCCTCCAACATGTCAATTAAGTACCAATCTAACAACGTTTCTTTAACCTCCATAATGCAATTATGCTGTGTTTGTGAGGGGTGGTCGATCTCACAACCCCCCACATCTGCTTTCGACAAACCCCCTGAGCATAGCATTGATACACATTGCTACGTGTATGTACATTAAAATGGTCACCTCCGTGTAGAGGTCATCATTGGCTGGGGCGGCGGGAGCGGGGGCCGGGTTAGGTAAAGGGGCGGCTGGTGGCTCCTACGCGGGGGCCATGGCCGGGCTTGCCGGGGCGACGGGTGGAGACGGCGGCATCGCTGGAGCCGGGCTGTCCGGTAATGGGCCGACTGCCGGGCTTAGAGTGGGAGCCAGGATGACGGGTGGAGACGGCGGCAGAAGTACATCGTCGTCGGTGTATAAAAGGAAATAATACAAATCTGTTTTACTCAAGTTTTCCAATACATCGCTCGCGTTACACAGACAGTAACAAACACGAATAAATACACGGCCGTGTACATAAAAGGAAACTTAACGTCATCGGACAGGGTCAGATCGATGACTTCCGCCTCTTCATTGAAATCTTGGGCATGATGAGCAGCATCTGCATGTTACAAAAAAGAAGCCATAAATATACGGAAGGAACATAGGTAGCCGTTAGTTTCTAACAAACTATGAGAGCGTGGCACTGATAAAGAACGTTACTTGCCCATTTCCCAACTAGGAGGATGCACAGATGATTCGTGAGGTGCGGGCGGGGGAACAACCTGCCCCCACATAGGGTCCTCGTCAGCCACAGGGGCCTCCAGTCTCGCCAGGTCCTCGCCGTTGAAATCGGGTCAGAAATACTTCTGGGCCAGAAATACTTCTTTGCCATGATGACAGATAAAGTGGCGTAACGATGGTGCTGTTGGAGCTGAAGGTGACAGCGATGGTATGTGGCGCGGAAGCGAGATGAATCTCTAGCGACAGCTCTGCCCCCTTTTATCCATTTCACCGGCCTTTGTTCATTGAATTTCCCGCCAATTTTACGCCCACCAATTAATACGTCTGGTGCTTTGTACTATCCACTACACGCGTCGTCCACTACGGTGATCGCTTCATCGATGGCCGGTATCATTGTTTTAAGACACTCCCACTCCGGAACCGCGAGTTTAATCCCTCGTCCGGGGGCCATTGGGAAGGGCTTCTGCTTGGTCTGGTGATAATCCTTTATCTTTACGTAAGGTACACCCCGAATCTTTTCGATAACGACGTATCGGTCGTTCTTCAGTTTCAATCGCTGAGAAAATATTAAATCTTTAATGGTTTTCTCCGGCACCTTTGATGACGTCGTCATTCTCTATTCTGGTTTAATTAAGACTGGTTTGTTCGTGTCTATTATAGGTACTTGAGTCCGCTGTTCCATCTCGTGACGACGTTCTGCGCTTTCGGGAAGACTGCCAGTTGAATCCAAATTATAATTTGGTCTACACGGTGCCTTTGACGGCGTTGTCATTCCCTTTTCTAACAATGCCCGCTTTCTCGATCCCACTTCTGGTTTCATTAAGTCTTGTTTGTTGGAGTCCATCTCGTTGCGAAAGTCAGAGACCGTATTAAAACTACTGGCCATATCCCAACTATGAGTGGGTCTACACGATGGCAATGCGTTGCATTTCGGGGACCAAACGGCTTGTGTTTGAGGACTGGCCATCTTTCGTGACTGAGCGTGTTCAACGAAATACCACTTTCACAATGTTACACTCGCTTTTATTTCATTTTTCTGAATGAGGCATGGCGTAATTTCTTAATATAGATTATGAGGCATGGCGTCATTTCTTAATATTGATTATGACTCATCATATTTAACACACGGATTATCGTTTTATTGAAACGACGAAGCATGACGTCATTCCTTATGATTATGACTCAGCATATTGAACACAAGCATTACCAAACCTCGGTGACAAAGTTTTAAAATAGGTTCCTTGTAAAAATCATCAATTGCTTGTGTTTCCCTTCTTACTGTTCTCTCTGGTCGACCATAAAACGTAAATACGTTTACTCTGGATACAAGAATTTGTTCGCTCCAATCGAAATATTACACCGTTGACACTCTACCAGAAGCCTTTCAATCGTTGAGTTTTTATAATGACGACGTTTCCAGAGTACTAGCGCATCGAAACATTGTGACCACAGTTTATATTTGTTCTATTCTCTACACCGGTATAAATCAGCGCGAGAAAGACCGAGATGTATCATCAGTTCTTCCCACGGTTTACGTCCAAGTCCCGCTCCGTTGCGATCGTGTTCCTTCACGAGATTTGCAGCGAGTTTACAAAGCTGCAACTCCGTTACTTGTGCGGCCAAATAATTTAATCGCAAAACACGGCGATGTTGTGTTTCAATTGGTTCGACTAAAGGAGGCGTATCTGATCGCATACTTTTCTGGTAGACATTCTGCAGTTGTTTTTCAAGAAAATATTTAGTTTATACGGATAATTTCCTCGACTGAAAAATAGTACTACACGTACAAGACCATCCACGACGTATGCCTCTAATTTCAGCACACAGAAGACCACCCACGCTCCAAGGGCGTCTCTTGTATTTATCACCTTCAACTTACTTCCAAGACGTACAAACATAAGATTACTTCTGGATCCCACGGTGGGCCGACAGCCCTTTGTTTAGGAATTATCACTTACAACCTGGCGGCACGTACGGTCCTTTTGTTTAGGGATTATCGCTTCCTACTTCCTTATTACTTTTGGACCTCCCTGTAGGCCCGTCGGTATTTTTTCCATGACGTCACACCTTCAGCTCATCCACTATTTTTTATCATAAGCAAGGTCAAATTGTACCGAAAATTTTTACCCCCGTTTTATGCTTTATTCTAATTTTATCCCACACACCAGGAGTCAACCTGTGCCAGACTTGCTGACCTTATGCCTATCCCTTACCAAAGGTCAATCTGTGCCAGAATTTTTCACTCTACACCTCATTCCTATTCATATCAATATCATATTATTATACTTATGCATATAAATATGACATTTTGCTATTTTTGTCGCAAAGGTCAAAGTATGCTCAACAGACCCCCCCCACTACTGAGGAAGACAAGGAAAATTTTTACACTCAGCTACAAACAGTAGCCGATAAAATTCCCAAACGAGACATGCTGACCATCACGGGTGACTTGAATGCTAAAGTGGGCAGTAACAACACGGGCTGAGATCAAAATGCCTTTCAGATCTCTCTCCACAATCGCTTCGAGGCCCAGGCGTAAGAGGAAAAGGCACCATCAGTGGAGAGCATTTGGATGACTCTGAAAGAGACTATCGTTGGCGCAAGTGCAGAGATCTTAGGAAGATCCCCATCCAATCGCAAGCCATGGATTAGCGACCAGACTTGAGAGAGGGAAGCAGGAGCTGAACCAAGCAAGAACTCGTCAGCAGAAGCAGACAGCAGCCAACAAGTACAGCAAGGTGGCAAGAGAAATCAAGAAACAGCTTAGGTAGGAATGACAAGCGGGCTTTCATCAATGAAGTAGCATACCAGGCAAAATCAGCTTCTGCGGAAGGAGACATCAAGACTCTCTACGCTACAACCCGACTCCTTTGTAGACGAAAGTGCAACGCCAACTGACCACTGAGGGACAGGAAAGGACAGTTGCTCATTTCTATCAACGCCAAGCTGGCCAGGTGACAGGAGCATTTCCAGGAGGTGCTCAATCCCCCCCATCATACGACCTGCCCTTACTGGATTTAGGAGAGTCGCTCAACATCAACACTTGGGAGATCACCAAGACTGAGATCAGAACAGCCCCTGAAGAGTCTGAGGAACAGCAAGGCACTAGAAGGCATGAAGGAAGGAGGAGCCGAGATTATTAACAAGCTTCACCAGCTACTCAACCTCGTTTGGACAGCAGAGGAGATCCCAGCCGAATGGAAGAAGGGCCACTTGATAAAGCTGCCCAAGAGCGGAGATCTGTCACAGTGCGGCAAGTGGAGAGGCATCACCCTACTGTCGATCCCCGGCAAGGTCCTCGCCAGAATCATAATGGACAGGATGAAAGACGCTTTTGATAAGAACCTCAGAGATGAACAGGCCGGGTCCGGCAAGAAGATCAATTTTGAGAAGGCCTTTGACATCGTGGACAGGCAGTCGATCTGGAGGATCCAGCGGTACTATGGGGTGCCAGAGAAGATCGTCACTATCACCAGACGGCTCTATGACGAGTTCTCCTGCTAAGGTATCAACAACGGGATTCTCTCGGAAGAGTTCCAAGCCACCACCGGAGTTTGCCAGGGCTGCCTATTATCCCCACTGCTCTTCCTCATGGTGCTCGACTGGGTCACACATACAGCCTATGCCAGCCCCGAAAAAGGTATCCAGTGGCCCCTCATGAGGAAGCTAGAGGACCTGGAATTCGCAGACGACCTCTCTCTCCCGTCCCATCGGCTGCAGGGCAAGCAAGAGAAAGTGAATGTTCTTGGAATAACTGGGCAGAGAGTTGGACTGAAGATCAGCCAAGAGAAGACCAATGTCCTGCAAATTAACAACAGACAAAAGGCTCCCATCAAGATCAGCAGAGAGCCCATAGAGAGTGTCAGTGAGTTCGTTTACCTCGGCAGTAAGATCAGACAATCCGGAGGTATGGACGAGGGCATCAAAGCAAGGCTGAAGAAAGCACAGCAAACCTTTGCAATCTTACCTCCTGTGTGGAGAACGACCGCTATCTCCAACAGAGACAGGGCAAATCACCTCAATCAATTCCAGAGAGGTCCAGGTCTTCATCAACAAGTGTCTCTGGCAGATCCCCCACCTAAAGTGGTTTGACAGAGTGCCAAAGCCCGAGCTGTGGACACGAGCCAATCAAGAGCCCATGGATGTCCAGGTGAGAAGAAAGTGGCGATGGAGTGGCTATACTCTGCGGAAAGAGCTGGTGAATACTCAAAGCAGGCTTTGGAATGGAACCCGCAGGGGAAGAAGCGAGAAAGACCAAAGCAGATATGGAGGAGGAGCTTCATGGGTGCAGCGGGATCATAGTTGCTACTACACATAACGGCACACAGCTTGCTTTCATGTGCATCGCTGCTTTCTCTTTCGAATTTAGTCACAGTTGGCATGCAAGATGAAAAACCCAAGTCTGTTTTAGCAGTTCTTATTTTTTGGCACGCAAGAAGACCGTTTCTTTTCAAATTATCTGTTATACCCAATAACAGGAAACACGAGAAAAATGGCGAAACCAGCTTTATAAAAGTGACATGGAAGGGCTTGTGTGATCAGAATATCAACAAGAAAATAATATAAAATCAGTGCTCTAGAATATGTAATTGCCGAGCTTTCGGTAACTGAGTACCTTCTTTGGGGCAAACGGATTTAAATTTGAATGAACACAGAAAAATCCATGTTCATTCCCCGGGATGCAACATTCCAAGTTCGAAAATAACATGCTGCTCCAGTTGTACATCGAATGACGCTTTCCGCAGGATGCAGACTCTTACGAGTATGTGGTGGCACGAAAAGTGCTGCGTAACAGTGAGACCAGGTGTTTGCTGGCGCACACACCGCAAGTGTTCAGCGGAACGGTCACCAAGGCGACGCTTGGTCTCTCCAATGTACAGTTTACCACAGTGACGATACGAGGTGTACTGTGCATACTAAGGCTGAGTGCATCGATATCTCGAACAACATCATCGATCGGTGCTCCTCGGAACACCAAGAGACCTCCACAAATCGTTTTTTTAAATTGTCGGGGCAGACACCAGACTTGAAGGAAATTGAAGGGCTGATTCACTGCGAACACTATGACTGGAAGTAGAATGAGGCTGGTAAACATCTGCCACAGTGGACAGTGAAAAATTGAAATACGTAAAACAAGGATCGAGCGTATTCATCCTCACTGAGTCTTCACCTCGCGGCGGAAGTCAAAATGTCACACGATTTGCCCTCAATAACAGTATTGTAGCAGAACAGTTAATTATTAGACAGTTTTACGCATTAGACAAGTTTATGGACGCTGGTGCACGTGCTCAAGCTTGCTGTGTTGCGCACAAATTGCGTAGGGCGTTGGTACCCGGCGCGGGTATACAAGCGCGTGACTTGCGTGTGGTCTGCCTCTTCCGTCCCAGCGCTCTTTCGGGCTGCACGCTTGCTGACGTTGCGCCACACTTTCCCGCTCTTCTTGTGCCCATCCTCCGCGTTCGTGCTCTGGTGACTGGGTTTGCACCGCGTGGTGCTGAACCGTGTACCCGGGTGAGTTGAACCCTTAAGTAGAGGCAAGAGGACTGGAAGATCAGCAGTTGCGTGCTGAAGGGGAAAGGAAGGAGGAGTTGCTCCCGACGGGGCCTCTGCGCTTCGAGACAGTAGGAGATATCGGGAGTTTGAGCCTGATATCGTCGACACCTGCGAAGGGTTACAGGTCGACACCAGAATCAAGGACAAAGTTTTCTGCGGGGAGTTCGCTTCTGGCACCTACCAATACGCCAGCAAGCACTTCAGTGTCCGTGCAGACGGTCGACGCAACGAGAGGCTGGTCTATGGGGACAAATTTTTCATTGGGAGGTGCTGAGGAGTCTCAAGGTGGAGAAAAGTCAACTTCAACTGGTAGCAAAACTGACCTAAATAGGCGTGATGCGGGGATTGAATCAAAAGGGGAGTTGCAGGTTGGTGGACAGACAAGACGACCAAACATCACACCCGATCGGTACAATGGGAAATCTTCTTGGAGAGACTACATTCAGCACTTTGAAGCGTGCAAGCTGGCCAACGATAGGACAGACAGGCAGGCTAAGGTCTTCTTAACGGCAAGTTTGCAGGGGGCAGCCGTCAAGGTGTTGTCGTTAAGTAGGGATTTGACCTACAAGGATTTAAGGGAGAAATTGGAGGCCAGGTTTGGGCCTGGTTGGCTAGAAGAAAACCACTTGATGGAGCTCCGTTACAGGCGACAGGGACCTAAGGAGACTTTGAGGGAATTGGGTGAGTCAATCAGGGAATTGACAGCGTTGGCATACCCAAACTTTAGGGACAACGACAGAGACTGCCTAGCGAAGGGCCATTTCTCAGATGCCATCGAGGATCCGGCGATAAGAGAGGGGATATTCCGCGCCCGTCCAGGAACCCTCTACGAAGCCGTAAGGGCAGCGATGGCCACAGAAAGCTTCCTGAAGGTGGAGCAACAGAGGAGTGGACGGAACTCAAAATTCAACAGGATGGTGGAATCGGACGATGCCGTGGAGGAATTGCAGAAACAAGTGGGGGACCTCCAGAAATCACACGCGAACACTAAGGACACAGTAGCCGGTTTGGTACGAGATGGCGCCAGAGGTAGAGGAGACGCCCAATTGCCGACGGTGGAAGGTCCCACAGGCACCAGTTATAAGAGACGACCTAGGGAGGACGTTGTTTCCTTCAGATGCGATAGGAAAGGACACTTTGCACGTGACTGCACACACCCTCCAGCTAAGAGGAATTGGACGGGAAATGACGGGCAGCCTACCCTGAGGCCCGAGGGGGGGCTGGAACCAGCGAAGGGCAAAGAGACAAGCAGCCATTAGGTAGAAAGGGGACGGAGAACCCAGAATTCCAATAGAGAGAGCGAAGAGGGGCATGTTTGTGCCAGCATTAATACGGGGACAACAGGTGAGGCTTCTCGTGGACACCGGGGCTACGGACACCTTTCTGTCGTCAACACTGTTCTACAAAATCCCACCAGAGAGAAGGCCAAATCTCTCCTCGGTGGGTTCGTGTATCAAGAGCGCAGATGGTTCACATATTAAGACATTGGGTAGCGCTTGGATCGAGCTACAGGTGGGGAGAACAACGTATCCAGTGTATGCGACATTTGGGCACTTGCAGTCGGCGGATGGAATCCTGGGCATGGATTTCTTGTATCCAACATGTGGCAGTTTGAATTTCAAAACGCTTGAGCTTACCATCAACGGGGAGAATGTAAAGTGCAGTGAAGACCATGGGGCGAAAATTTGCGCGAGGATTGTCGTCGGGAGGACGACTCGGGTGCTGGCTGGCCACAAAGTGATTTTGCCAGGACATGTAGCGGGGAGGAGCACCGTGAATGGGCCAGGGATACAAGAGCCAGTGGATCGCAGTGAGATCGCAAGTAAAGGGATGATTGTGGCTCGGGTGGTGGTCTCGGGCAATCAAGAGGTTTTGCCGATTCGTGTGTACAATCCCGGTAAGCGGGAGTGTGTGGTGCATAGTGGAACAATTGCAGGTTATCTGACACCTATAGGTGAACAGGAGATAGAGTGTACGCCAGAGAAGTGGCCACAAGGTTATGGCCAGACAAATGTTCCCGAACACTTAGTTGATTTGTTCAACAGGTGTAACACTTAGGTGGGGCAGGAGCACCACGGAGCAATTGCAAAATTACTAAAAGATTACCAGGATGTCTTTTCAAAGGGAGATGGAGACATAGGCCGGACTGATTGGGTTAAACACCACATCAACACTGGGAACGCAGTGCCTACGAAGGAGAGACCAAGAGGACACTCACTGGCAGAGCAGGAGGAGATCACACGGCAAGTTAAACATCTGCTTGACAATGGGATGATCGAGCCATGCGATAGTCCATGGGCAGCGAACGTGGTACTGGTGAGGAAGAAAGATGGGACCAAGAGGTTCTGCGTGGATTATCGCCGCCTCAATTCATTGACAGTGAAGGACGCGTACCCGATCCCACGTATCGATGATTCGTTGGACACCTTAGCAGGTGCAGTGTGGTTTTCTACTTTGGACCTCACTGCTGGGTATTGGCAAGTTGAGATGGCTGAGGAAGCACGGAAGAAGTCAGCATTTGTGGTACGCGGAGGCCTCTACTGTTGGCGGGTCATGCCATTCGGCCTCTGCAATGCACCCTCGACATTTGAAAGACTAATGGAGCGGGTGCTTGCTGGCCTGCAATGGGACATACTGCTCGTATATCTCGACGACATCATCATCTTCGCGGGAACGGTGCAGGAGGAGTTGAATCACTTGGCGATGGTATTCCAGCGTTTGCGGGAGGCCGGCTTAAACCTAAAGCCGAAGAAATTTGAGCTTTTCAAGAAGCAGGTATTGTACCTCGGACACATTGTGCCCAAACAAGGCGTCGCAATAGATCCAGAAAAAATCAAGGCAGTGCGTGACTGGCCTACACCTGCAACAGTTACAGAAGTGCAAAGTTTCTTAGGACTGGCGTCCTATTACAGGCGCTTTGTTAGAAGCTTTGCAGACATCGCCCGCCCGTTACACCGCTTAACAGAGAAAGGAAAGGAGTTTTTGTGGGATGACCAATGCAAGAATGCATTTCGAATGCTGAAGAAGTTCTTATTGGAGGCACCTATTCTGGCATATCCACATCCAGAAGGCGATTACGTACTTGACACAGACGCCAGCAGTGTGGGGATAGGCGCTGTCCTGTCACAAGTGGTAGACGGACAAGAGGGGGTGATTGCCTACGGCAGTCGGGTTCTGAGCAAGCCAGAAAGAAATTATTGTGTAAAGCGGAGGGAACTTCTCGCTGTTGTTGTGTTCCTGAGGCAGTTCAGATCCTATGTCTACGGGAGGAAAATCACAATCAGGACGGACCATGGAGCCTTGCGGTGGCTACTAAACTTTCGTGACCCACAAGGGCAGATCGCCCGATGGCTGCAGATCATCAGCGAATACGATTTCACCACAGTGCACCGTGCTGGGAGATCCCACGGCAACGCAGATGGGCTTTCACGCCGGCCATGTCCCCAGTGTGGACGTGAAGATAAGGGGACGACGGGTGTCGAAGACAGAGAGAAGGGGAAAGCCACTGAGAAGTTAGGCGAAGGAGAGTCACCTGCGGTGCGAGTAATAGCGATGGCGCCAACTGTAACACGTGAGTTGTTAAGAGGAGCCCAGTGGGAGGACAAGACATTGAGTTGGATCCTAAATGCAAAAAGTGCTTCAGGAGGGAGGCCAGAGTTCGTAGAGATCACACCAGTTTCACCTGCGATGAGAACATACTGGTTACTCTGGGATCAACTCGAAATCCGAGATGAACTCCTATGCAGGAGGTGGGAGTCCGATGACGGCCATGTGACCAAGTATCTAATTGTGTTACCAAAGGAGTTTCGTGAGGAGGTTGTGCGAGAACTCCATGGTGGTCAGACAGGGGGACACCGGGGTCAAAGAAAGACATTGGTGAAGGTGCGTCAAAGGTTTTTCTGGGTTGGTATGAGTGCCGATGTCAGGTCATTGGTGAGACAGTGCAACGAGTGCGTAGCAAAAAAGTCACCTGCCAAAGCCAGGCAAGCACCGCTACAGCAGTATGCCGTAGGCGCCCCTATGCAACGAGTAGCCTTAGACGTATTGGGCCCACTCCCTGAGACTGAGCACGGAAACCGTTATGTACTGGTGGTAGGGGATTACTTCAGTAAATGGGTGGAAGCCTATCCCATCCCAGACCAGAAAGCAGAGACTGTGGCCCAGAAGTTTGTGACAGAGTTTGTGACTAGATTCGGCGTCCCCATGGAATTACACACGGACCAGGGGCGCAATTTTGAGTCCCAGGTCTTTGTTGAGATGTGCCGCATACTGGGGATCAGGAAGACCAGAACAACCCGTACAATCCAAAATCAGATGGAATGATCGAACGTTTCAACAGGACTTTATTGAGTATGGTGTCTATCATGATCGACCCGCATAAACGCCAACGGGACTGGGATGAGAAGGTGTCACTAGCGACATTCGCCTACCGCTCAACACCTCACGAATCAACTGAGGAGACGCCAAGCATGCTAATGTTGGGGAGAGAACTGTGCCTTCCTCTGGACTTGACCACTCAGGTAGATGAGGATGCGACAGCCAGAAGTGAGGAAACTGATTATGCCCTAAGATTGCGGGAGGACCTGCAGTTAGCCCACGAGCGGGCGCGGACCGTTCTTAAGTGTAGCGCGAGGAGGCAGAAGAAGTTCTACGATCAGAGAACCATGAAGGTCAGGCTGAAAGAAGGAGACTTCGTGTGGTTACACGACCCTAGCAAGAAAAAGGGTCTGTCGCCAAAATTGCAGCGCTGATGGCAGGGACCCTATCTGATTGTAAACACGTTGTCAGACGTTACGTTCAGAATTCAACGGAAGCCAAGGGGCAAGAAGAAGGTTGTTCACTTTGACAGGCTTAAGCCCCACGCAGGTCAACCACTGAAGCCGTGGACCGTTGACGAGGCACCCAGGGTATCATGTGAACAGCAGCACACAAACGTAGACGATCGAGGTTCAGCACAGAGTACAGCGTCCTTAAGGGAACCAAGAGACAATTCCCAGGAGATGGGGCCTGATGCGTCAGGTATAGCTCCAGAGGCAGACAGTGGTGCAAAAGAAGCACTTCAGGACAACAGAGCTCCTCCACCTGGAGTGAGGAGAATCCCACAGAGGAACAGGGGAAAGCCGCAGCGCTCTTTGTAGGGCCGGGGTAGTTTTGAACTAGGCAGACCAGGCGTTGGGAATGAGTGCCCGAAATGCCGCAGTCTATTTCTGCATCGGAGGAGTTTGGACCGGCATTTGACCGTGGAGCACGAGCCGCGAGTCTTCTACTGGTGTAGACAGTGTTCTCATAAGAGCAATCGCCGCGACAACCTACTAGCGCATTACAAGGATTGTCATCCATCAAGAATTCATGAAGTAAGCCAGATCAAGTCAGAGTCGTATGAGGATAGAGAGCGAGGGCATTGCAACAGAGGTGAGCCAGAAGGTCATCGCCTACAGGAGAGGTCACGTTCTGCTAGTGTC
>NW_019091561.1:224395-265923 GCF_001949145.1 Acanthaster planci
TGCTGCAGTCAGAGTAGTTTGGGAGCCGGAGTTACACCGTTGATTCGTTGAAGGGATGTATCCATGATGTAGTGGAAACATTTTAAGACTTTTTCAATTTGTGATTTACCAGTCTTTTTAAAGAAGTCTGACGATTATTTTCATTTGTGAAGCCTAATTGGTTCTTTATAAATTTTGAAGTGAGTAATTACACATCCAAGTGAGGATAGTAACTGATTTCTTTCCTTTGGTTTTGTTTTTTGTTCCTTTGGAGCAACAATATGGTACATCAAGTAAAAGGAGTTGAGAATTACGCAAGCAATAATTTGACAAGTTGTTTGTTTTTTATGCCTGTGTAAATAATTAAGGAATAAATTAATTAAAGAGAGAGTGGAGTATAAAACTGACAGTCTCTGTCCCATGTATTTTAAGAGTCACACTTCTACAGCTAGACGAAGCCGGACTGAGACAGCCTCTACACGCAAGAAACGGAGCCTGGAGAGAAACCAGGAAGGAGGGGTGACGAAGAAGCGCACCAAAGGGAGTAGGCCGAGGGCACCAGCCACAGTGTCCCGTGCACCTGAAGAGGCGGAGACACAAGGTGGTACTGGAGCTCCGGGAGGAGAACCGAGTTCAAGCACTCATTCAAGGCAACAAGAGGAGGCAACCCAACCGTCCATGGAGGACAGGGAAGCAGGTGGGCAGGAGATTGTGGAGGAGCCACCAAAAGTTGCAGTAGAGCTTGAGGTAGCCGGAATCGTAGGTGATGACAGGTCTGAGGGAGCGCCAGCAATAACCCCGTCACCTATGCCTACGTTGGTAATGGATGCAGACGAGAGCCAAGATCTCGTCGAGCCCAGCGTACAACCCAGAGGGAAACCACGAGCAATGATAGAGCTGATGAGAGAGGAGGTAAAACGTCGTGAGAACGAGCGCTCCACTGGGAACCTGGGAGGAGAGAAACATCCACAATTGTCAACCCCAACGCCGCTGCACCTTGATCAGCTACTACCGGGGCAGGCAGTTCGCGCAAGGGAGGTGACGGAGACATACTTCTACCGAGACGGGGAGAAGACCCAGCGGGGTGAGGCGACTCGGGAGTACGAGGTCGTCTTCTTGAGGCACCTGAAGAAGCCTACCGGAGTGGCATCACAGGAGCCAGGACAGCAGCAACCGGAAAGAGGTCGGCTGTGTACGTTGTGGAGAGTCGACGGAGAGTCTATCGGGGAACCTTTTCGGATGAAGACCTTACCAGAGCTATGATTGGGAACGTCAGACGGGTGTCGGAGACCTCTACCCGCGGAGTATACCAGGGAGACAACAAAGTGATGAAAGAGAAGAAACAGCGTACCTACGACGTGGCCTTTGTGGCTGGACTTAGAAAGGATCATTAGGGACATTTAGGATGAGCCTAAGAAGGATACTTAATCTGTTAAGCAGCTGATCATTGTTAATTATCAACCTTGTCGTCAATTAAACTTGCTTTTAGATGATTCTTGACCTTCAAAAAGAGACCAGTCGGACACCTTGATTATCTTTACTTAACCGTGTTATCTTCAAAGTTGTACAAGAGCCTTATTTTGTGTAAGTGTTTTTGCTGTATAAAGACCAGTATAGGTAAGAGCTCTATTTTTATAAAAGAGAAAGTGTCAAAAGTGTTATTAAAGGACCAGTTCGGCCTGACCTTTACTTTTACGTATAGCTTTATGCTGTATAAAGACCTATGTGGAAAGACCTGTGTAGGAAATTTGTCGAGAACATATTAGAGGAAACTTTTGCTTAACGTTTAGAAGCAGGTGGCAGAGCACCTCGATAGGAGTCCGGAGAGTTATGTTGTTCTTAACTGTTCCTTTTCATTTGTTATCAGTTTTATAGGTCAAGGGACTGACCAAACTTGGGCCACGGCTGTGTAGCGGAACAGTTAATTATTAGACAGTTTTACGCATTAGACAAGTTTATGGACGCTGGTGCACGTGCTCAAGCTTGCCGTGTTGCGCACAAATTGCGTAAGGCGTTGGTACCCGGCGCGGGTATACAAGCGCGTGACTTGCGTGCGGTCTGCCTCTTCCGTCCCAGCGCTCTTTCGGGCAGCACGCTTGCTGACGCTGCGCCGCACTTTCCCGCTCTTTTTGTGCCCATCCTCCGCGTTCGTGCTCTGGTGACTGGGTTTGCACCGCGTGGAGCTGAGCCGAGCCGTGTACCAGGGTGAGTTGAACCCTTAAGTAGAGGCAAGAAGGAGGTCTGCCCTGTTAGTTATTGTTGAGTTGTCCGCTACCCAGAAGCAGAAAAGACACCTGATTAGGGAGCACCTACGTGTCTAATAAATAAATACATCGGTCTGTCCCGAAATGTATTGGCTTGATCCGTTGGTTATTTGTACCCGACCCCCTTGTTCGTGTGTGGTGTGCGTGTGAGCGCGTGAGAGTGTGCCCTGGTGCCTGGTGGTAGACTGCCCCACAACGAGTCTGCTCCCCCGGCCTTCTTATTAGACCGCTCGTAGGACGGCTGAGGCCCTACTCAGGGTACGTCCCCTTCCCAGGTTCGCCCGAAGGAAGTCGCCTACCCAAGATGGACGGCAACGTTGGTGAGTCCAGGGGAGGATTCCGCCACAGTATTTTCAATTCACCTCTACACAAGTTATAGCTGCTAACAGGGTATGAGGTTTGGACTTCGTTCTCAAGAGGATTTCTAACTCGTAGCTATGTCAATTAACTAAGGACTTCCTTGGACGGGTGTAACATTTTTCTGCCCTTTCTCATTGACTTTGTACATTCCCCATACAAAATGCAAACACATTAGTAAATGTATAAAAATATCACCCTCCATATAGAAGTAGAAGGTTTTTAAAATCCCAATTTGACACCATATTCAAGTAGCCGCCAACCCGGGACTTCTTTTGGCTTCAATTTTTTTTTTCAAGTTGCCTCGTTCTCGATGCAACTGCCAGCAAGGGAGCCAAATTTGATTTGTTCCATTGGGGAGTACAAAAGCTCCCTTGCTGGCAGTTGCATCGAGAACGAGGCAACTTGGAAAAAAAATTGAAGCCAAAAGAAGTCCCGGGTTGGCGGCTACTTGAATATGGTGTCAAATTGGGATTTTAAAAACCTTCTACTTCTATATGGAGGGTGATATTTTTATTTCAGGTCACTGTAGTCAGCAAGCAGTTTGCAGCAGTTTTGTATTACATATCAGTGTCGATTTTATTTACCAGGAAAGTGAACCAAGTGCAATTTTGCACCACAAATTCACGGTAATGGTACTCAATTGTACATGACCCTGGAATGTAACCTAAGCTACCAATCACAACAATAAGCATCAAGATGATACCATGCTTTTTGCCGGTGAACATAATGTTGCCATATGAATCCTTTAAAGTAGGATTTCCCTTTTTTTTTATAGAAACACCCTATATAGGCAAGTCTTCATTTCCTTTAGTGAGAATAAAGGATATCAAAAGTTGATATGCAGCACTTTTTTCCCTGTTAAATGCATCTCTATGTTACTTTCAAATTCAATTAATTACAGTGTGAACACAATTACGTATTTAGTACCATACACAGGAAGTTTGGTTTTCATAGTACATATATACTATCAAAGAAAGAGTCTACCACTGTTTTACAAGTGTGGATTATTTAGACAAATTTAGACTACCTGAACTCATTACTTTATATTAACAAGCCATGTTCATGCTGTACCAATACACAGAGTTAAACAGAGAGCTGACTGAACACATAACTTTAAAACAGCTTTCTTGAAAGCTAGTACTTGATCATACATATAAAGCTTCTTCTGCAATGTATGAGAAAAGTAAGCTGATTCACAAAAAAAGTACTGCCACAACAAACCAGAATTATGTCATGGTATGGCGACAAAAAATGCATAAAAAGAGTGGACCTATGTACTGATGATGTATAACAGTGCATTAGTGGGAATGCATTGCTGTACACACTGTCAGAGGGTCATGTATGCACCGCTATCATAAACAATTGTTTGAGTATGATTATCAAAAAGGCAGTTGTTTTATGTTACCATGATTTTGAATCTTCCTGGGAACTTCCCTCAACAACTGGAAACATTAAGATAGTGGCTGTCACTTGTGATCAAATGTAACTTGTATGTGCACTTTGCCGCCTCCCATTCTATCCAATCATACACTGGGGTAAACATAGTGATACGTTATCAGTGCAAAGGCCTATTACAGGGTGCCAATCAAATGTCACACTTATCTATATTCACTACTCTTCGGGGGAACAAGAAATTTAAAAACCACAATGGACCAGTTTACAACCATTATCACCTTTTAATAGGGGAATAAAGATATGCTTAGTCAGTATGATGGCCTCTCTCATCCGAGGAAGAATGCACCAGATAACTGCGCAAGTTGGGGCAATGTGGTCAGTTTTCCATTGTGCTGATCTCTCCAGTGGCACACAAGTACACCCCCCCCCGACCTTAATGGTCATTACTGTTAGCAGTTTAGTAGGAGTTTGTTTGTATCTTAATATGCAATCTGAGGACATGCCTGATCGGGCACACTGGGAGATCTACAAATGTGTAGAAAAATTCTACACATCAATGATGCAGCAGGGGTTTGATATTTCATGTAACAATACATTATACCTCACTACTCCTCTGTCAGGGGCCATAATAGAAGTTTTACTTTAATGGGTGAACTAGTGTTGTAGTTGAGACCATCACACGTAACAGGGTGAACAATGACAAGGGAATGCTTTTGTTGCAGTTCATTTAAATAGCACTTATAATGCGCCGGTATCTGCCAAAAACTGAAACTCATGGCGCAGTTTCAATAGCTTGTGACTTGAATTCAGACGGCGGGTCTTGCGTTGGACTCACGTGCTTTTGTGAAAGTCTCAAGTGGTCTCGGCTACAACACTGGTGTGAACACCAGCAAGTTAAATTTGTATAGGGAAATGCACATAATTCCAAATTACTTACTGCTTTTATTTTCACAAATTTTGTGTTCTCTTTGAGTTCAGAATGCTATACTCCTCCACATCTGAGTCATCACTCCAGCCCATACCACCTTCGGGATCTGATTCCTCTGTGTCGACCTGATTAAAGCCTTTCCTTCTGTTAAAGAAGTTTCCCAAGCTGAACTTGTTATCGCTAGTGGCCTTATAACTTGAACGGATGGCAGTGCCTGCTTCACCCTGGAAGAAACGCATGCGGCCTTGAGCTCGCAGGCGGACAGAAACTGCTACCAGAAGCATGAGGAAAATAGGAACAGCCAATACAGCCACAATTATGGCTGTAGTGGTAATGCTGGCATTCAAAGAAGAATTACGTGTCTGCTTGGGGGCATCATTTATGTGTGGTTGTCTCTTGTCTTCAACTTGGCTGTAGGCTGTTTCATCTAATCCTGTCCAAACAAACAAGAAGTAAACTAAATGCCAAAGATAAATATCAAAAGAAGGACAAATAAAACGAATTCAACTGAACTACTGTGGTAAAAAGAAACCCATTTAGTTCAAAACCTGAAACTGCACAATAACAGAGTTCCAACTTGTCATTCAAAAATAAATAAACCCTTACAGGCAAACACCCACACAGTCGTGTTTTGCGATACCCCGGGTTCCCACAACAGTTTCCCATAGGCTAACCACAGGCACTTACCTCTGAGGACAATGGATTGGCTAATGAGGGCAAGAAAACAACCTTTGTTTTCTTTGTGTAAAGCCAGACACAAACACACCCACACCCTAGTCACACAATACCTACTTTTATTATCAAGTACTACTGCATAATGTTTTGTGGTTTCAGTTTCACTTCATGTAAACCATTCTCAAAAAAAAAAAAAAAACTCAAGAAACATTTCTCCTTGCCAACAGGCCCATTTCCCAACAAGGAAATGTATGCATCATTCCTAACACATTTCCTTTTTGCACAGGTAAGTGGTATTTTTGGCCATTTTTATGCTGTGGTTGAGTATCACTACACTCAATTATGTAGTGCGTCTGTGTCCAGCATACCACGAAGGTGAAACACAGACACACTACATTATTCTGTGTTCCACTTGCACATGTGTGATAACTAATACTATTTCAAAATGGGACTTCTAGTCTCAGAGTGTACAAAGTTTGCAGAGCTCAAAAATCCCAAACACAAAAAAACATGATGAGAACTTGCTGTAAATTTTAATGAACAAAAAGGACTTGAATAAAATGGAAAACATGAGAGTTTTTACATACCAAGGTCTCTTTGAAATTTCCACACCCTGTTCGGTCCAATTTCAACCACATACACATCTCTGGAATCTGGTGCTGCTGCCACATCATGTGGTTGCTTAAATCCCTTCGACAAATTTTAACCAAACAGAACATGATTTAAAAGATCCAGGGAATGAATTTTTCGTATATCTCTTTTTGTGTATCTCTGTACTCTTCTTCCATGTATAAAGACTGTTTGACATCTTTTTTGAATTACGTGAACTGAACAGTGCACTTTTTCAAACATTAAAAATTGACCAAGCATTTCTGGACAAGTGAGGGTGCTTTTGCTTTCATGTAAATCCAGGAAGACATGTTCAAATTGTGAACCCCAAATTTGCTATCTGGGAACATTTCTGTGAAAAGGATTTTTGCTGGGTTATTGCCATATACTTACACAGCACAAAAATTGCAAAAGATAATGAAATCTGCCATAGCAGTGGTTAAAAAAATCTCAAAATTGTCTGTACACAAATCAGTGCAACACTGAAATTTAATGCCTTGGATGACATTATAGTTCTGCTCATGAATATGCAAATGTGCATAAGCATCAGAATATGGGTTAACCACTTTATGCTGGGGCATTTTTCAATGTTGATGATGCTGGGCCGGCATGACTATAATTTTTTCCGTTTTCAAAATCCTTCAAAAATTCATCATTTTATTTAACGGTCATCTATAGCCACACGAAGTAATCTTTAGGCACTACTCTAAGTTGACAGGTGACCTTCATTGACTTCCAAATATTGCAGCCAGGCCTGCAACCTTGTGAACAGAGCCCAGATTGTGCGGTGTTTAATAGCTGTCTTTTGTTCACAAACCTGGCTCAGTGCACTGCTGACCTCTTTTCAATAGGGCCAGATTAGTGTGCAGCGATGCTGTGTGGCTCATCGCTGCAGTGGTGGAGCGCTTTTGTCCCTGGTGGTAATCCGCTTGCTCTCAATGCCCAAACCCTAGTACACAGTTTCAGAACAAGGCTGGATTATCACCACTTTTGAGAGTGAAAAATTTCGGTAATGCCCAGCAGCCTGGTCTTTTGTTCGGAGTACGGTCTTTTGATACATGGCCCTCTTTCCTTTGTCCGAGTTTGGAGACCCCGGCCACGCATATAAACCATAGGTCTCCGATTCCGGAGTCCCCGGCAGGAAGTGGTTAAAATTGCAAAACAAAAATTTAAAATCAGGTTAATTGAAACCCAAAGATGCAGTTTCAAGGGTTTTTAGTAAAATTTATAAACAGATTTCTATTTCCTGGTTACTTTAAAGATGCCACACAAGTTAGTTACATAAGAGATGCCTTGCAACAATACACTATTCTCATGGATAAGAATGACACAAAGGAACCAGTCAATTCCAGAGATGGTGGTCCCTATGCAAAAGCTTGCCCCAAGTCACGAGGTATAGCAACAGTGTCTTTAGTCTGGGGAATTCAAATTGTTACATTTCTGTGCAATCAGATAACACAGTGTATTTTATTCAAATTAAACTCGCAAGTGGCTTATTGGGTCTAGTCCAAGTAACTTGGACTGGCTTGCATTAACACTTCTTCACGTATAAAAATAATCACAAGAAATCCATCATGGAAGTTGAAGATTGAAATAGACCTATTCCCCAGCTGATTCGACCACATTTGCAAAATTTGAAATCTTGAAATGCACACTGCATGTCCAGGCTTTTGGAATTTGCTGGTGCGGCTTTTGGAATTTGCTGGTGCGGATTTTGTCAACTGCTTGCTGGCTGGCCGGCCGTAAAATGTCTCCATCCTTGTTTAGCTCTGCATATTTTTAACTTGAGGATTGATCTTGTCAAAGACTACATCGAAATCAGACCCTCTTTAGACAATTCTTATACAGGCGTTTGCACTAACATGTTTATGAGTCTATGTCCAAGGATTGGTTTAATATCGTCAAAAAAACCCGATACATATAGAACATGTTAAAGACGTACAATAATGTACAACACAATTTCTTTGACCTGTGCTAGTTGCCACAAAGCCCTTTATCGTCGAAAGCAGAAAATTTACTAGCTTCATTTCAAGCTGCATATTTACGGTGGCTGGGAAATGTGCTCTAAATAAAATACTGGAGATTGTTTGTCAAGTCTTCCACTGATGAACAAGTATCACTAGGGTAAGTATCACTGGGAGATCTGATCCACTCTAAGTGGGGGAGGAGTCTCTTGCGTTCACATACCCCTGCCCAGCCTACATATACAGAGTGGCACCAAACCCTGGAGGTGGGTTGGCGACGGGAGTGAAGTTACTATTAAGGAACATAAGGCGGGTGTTGCAAGAGTGAGCACTTGTTAGGAGACACTGCTCAGTCAAGGTATCCATCACCCAGCCTACAACAGTGCTGGACATTGTCCTGACCGCAGAGCGCAGGGTCTCTCTGCCATATGCTGTCTTGCTCTGCAGAACATTTTTCAGGTAGCAGTCAGTGAAGGTGGAGGGAGATTTCCAGCAAGCCGCCACACAGATTTAAGCTAAAGGAACTCCTCTTAAGTACGACCAGGATGCAGAGGCAGCCGAACGCCATGGGCCCTGATGTGAGATTGGGTTGTCTCATCATGTTGTGTCGGCCAGTCTCGCTTAGCAAAGATAATGGCCGAGACCTTCCATTGGGCAATAGTTTCCTTCGATGCCAGGTGAAAGGGTTTTGTCATGGCGATGAAGAGCTGTGAGTTAGATACTAGGCGATGCTTGGTCCTGGCAAGATACCACTTGAGAGTCCGAACCGGACACCATGTCTTGTCAGAGCTGTCTCCCGAAAGTAAGGTTATGTTGAGAACAAGTATGTCGGGAGGCCGGAAGGTAGGCGTCTGTTTTTTTCGTCAGAAACCCAATGGTTGGAATAAAGCCAACCCCATGGTGACCATTGGCAACCAATGTAACGACTGCAAGGAGGAATGCCAGATTGATTCTGAGATGGAGGTTACATGCATCGGACAGCGGTTCAAGGGGGGACCAGCAAGAATGCGTAGGACACTTCCAAGGTCCAAGGATAAGACAAGGCGTTTGACGTGGGAACACTCGACAAACATTCCTCAAAGGAAATGGTGGATCGCAACGTTGTTGGAGACAGTCGATTCATCAATGAAGCCCGAGGGTCAACAGCCACCAAGGCCAACCAGTTGTTGCGGATGGTGGCAATCTGGAGGCCCCAGTGAAACAGACACATGAGGAAGTCTGTGACAGAACTCACAGGAGCTTCAGTTGGAGAAACATAATGGTCATCGCACCATCTAGTAAAATGTTGCAGTTGGCTGTTGTAAATTTTGCAAGTGGACAGTCGTCAACCCCGGGTCGCCATGGACGCAGCGTGAGCAGAAAGGCCAAACACCATGAGGGATCGTTGGACAACGGTCCAGCACGTCAAGTGAAACTCTCCAGTGCTGGGTGGAGGATTCCTGATTTGGGTTGACGAAGGATGTCTTCCCTGACTAAAAGGACCAGCGGCCATCATACCGGGAGTCTTGTCAATCTTGGCAACCACAGTTGGTAACGCCAGAACAGAGCGATGAGGAGGATCCAACATGGCTCCCATTCCATATTGGACAGTACCTGCGGGATACTGGAGGAAAGGCATACGTCAGAAGGCCCGGCCAGATGATCTGTAGGGCACCTGTTGCCCATGCCTGTAAGTGAGGGAACCTGGAGCAGAATTTCGAGGGATGGGTTTTGTCGGCGGAAGCAAAGAGGTTGACACGGGATGCTCGATTTCCGCAAAAATCTGCCTGGCCACATTGGGTGAAGAATCTACCCTGTTGGTCGGATGGCACCCCGAGAGAGTGCATCTGCTATACTGTTGCTGGTTCCCACTATGTGGATGGCTTTGAGGGTGATACCTTGATCGTTTGTCCACATGAAAAGCTGCCATGCAAGGGCGAAGAGTTGAGGAGAGAGAGTGCCACCCTGGAGGTTGATGTACGCCACAGCCATGGAGTTGTCGCTCTGGACTGAAACAGAACGACCTACTAAGTGTTGCCAGAAGTGGCGAAGAGCATTTAAAACCGCTTGAAGCTCTAACCTGATGATATGTTTGTCTTGAGAAGTGCTGTCCCAGACCCTGGAGGCATTGAGTGGAGGAAGAGAGGCGCCCCTTTGAATAACAAAACGTCTATCGTCACAGTTACATCTGGACCTTGAGGTACGAAAGCAAGGCTGGCCAACAGGTGCTCAGTGACAGTCCACCACCGGAGGTGATTGTGTTGGAGGGTTGGCCTAAATGTACAAAGAGGCTGAAGTTGTCAATATAAGAAATGAATGAGAATGAGCACTGTTACATTGTACTATGTCTGAAGGGACTACGGCCATATCATTACATGCATGGGGAATTAAGGTCATTCCGCATGCATTACAAGAATAGAAAAACGGCAGGTAAGGAACGCCCGAAGATGGAAGATCGCTCCATAACTTAAGAATCCAAATATCCTCTTTCATTCTATATCTAAGCCTTGTAACACTTCCATTTACTCGCTGGAACAGACAGTGCAAGCGGCTAAATGGTGAAGTTAACAAATGCTTGCCAAGTCTGTCTTTTGTTTCGATTATGCAGGGCCAGGCGCAGTTGGAAAGGCAACCATGGCAAAACCGTTAACAAAAATGGCTGGGACAGTAGGCACACTATTGTCAGACCTCGTAACAATCACAGTAAATACACATTGGACAAGCCTACTACAGAAGAACTCGTGTCTGGAAAGCAATGTGAGGCGTGGCCAGGCTGAGTGGAAGAATATATGGAGAGTTGGGAATTATTTGATGAAGATATTATTTGTAGAATTCACGACAATGTGAAGTTTGGTGAATTAGGACGCCAAGACATGGATACTGAATTGAATGGTGTGATCACCAGTCAGAGATAGAGGGCAGTTTGTCCGGGGATCGCAATTGAACTTGCATGCCTGAGTACCTCCGATAACGAAGTTTCAGACATCGGAGGGCTCAATGGGTCTGCGAGTAGGGCGATGACATCCACTCCAGGCACTAATGACGTGAAGATCGATGGTCAGAATAAAACACACACGGTAGGCTGATCATATCGCATTTTATTCACCGGGACAGCTCCATAAAATGGTGGAGTGATGCTTGGAGAGAAGATTTCTCTATCTTCCACCTAGCTGGCCCCCAGCACGGGGTCTCAGGTGCTAGCCGGTAGTCTGATGCGTAGTGCAGCAGTAGGCCTATGAGCAATTGTTCAAGGTCAGGGTTGTCAGGGTTGAGCATGCGAGACCGAGACTCGGTCTAATATGCAAAGGAGACACCCCCAGGCATAGCATGTTCACAGGGTGGAGCTAGATGTGAGTCGTAAGTTAAATAATAGAAAAATAGATAAGTGAAATTATTATTATTGAATGAAGTTATTAAGCACCACTTCAATCCAGAAAATACATGTGTAAAATGAATTGTCGCTGTCATGTATTAGACAGACCGACGGAGCCGGATGTAAAGCCAAAGATGAAAACTGGATGTGAAGTCCGGAGCGCAGCCAGCTACAAATCCTGGTGAGGATCCGGGGCAGTCACTGAGGGAGTGGAGATTGACTCAAGGCGGCTGGTTAAAGTGGGCAGCGTCTCTAAGAGAGTGGACCGCCGTCATCAAGCCCGATGAAGAAATATCTTGCCTTGGTGTAGAGCGAGATTTCTTGCACTTGAACCCAGCAGAAAACAATGAGTGTTTACGCTTATGTGCAGTGATCTGGCCGAAGAACTTTAAGAACCTACTATTTGAGAGAAAATTGTGCCTTTGATGATAAAAGCATGAAACTTCGTACTGAGTCAGAGTATGTCCTACAAGAGATATTTAGCTTTAGGGCCATTGCAAATTTGCCCTTTGACACTAATGGTGGCCATTTTCTAAAATGCCCACCACTGATTGATATTTTTGCTGTATTTTTCAACTTTTTTTGCGTATAAGGAGTTATTGAGAGCTGGAAAATTTGGCATTTGGCACATTATGAAATACCTGTGATTGTAGGGTCATTATATCCTGGAAAACAATGGGGACCATTATTTCAAATGGCCACTAGGGGCAATTTTTTTTCAAAATGTCCACTTATTTTAGCACATGTATATTGATGATATATAATATGTGTTCCATATGGATACATTAATAGCTCCCACTTGAATCTACTTCCCATGGCATATATCTGCTTGTCCTGGCAATCACCATTAAGGACAGTACAGGGACTAGGAACAAGTCTTTTGTAGAATAATGCTACTTGTAGTAACACTTGGTGGCACATTTCAAATTTGTTTCAGCCAGTATTTGTTGAGGACTGTTGTTTCATGTAACCCAATGGTGTAAGTTTTCTTGAAAAATGCACAATCTTGTCTAAATAGCTTATCAAGGTCAATATAGAGAAGTCAGGAGATTTTGTAATGCATTTATTTGTTTCAACTGCAGTGAAAATACTGCTTTAAAGCTATGGGAGACCGGAATGGATAGCCTAAGCTTATCCCTTGCTTAGTGTACAAATAGCATAGGCCTATTCTAGGCTTAAGTGCTGTGATTCATCTGACATTTTGTTTATATGAATGAATGCTTTGAATCACTATTATTTTTAGTATGGACCTGAGGAACTTGGCTTCAAATGTATTAGAGCCAGTTACAGGTACATGTATTTAGGAGAGCCAGGGAAGAGTTGAAAGTGTATTTAATAGTGTACTTGTTGGTTAGACAATGTGTACAGCTTCCATGTCAGTAAGCTTTGACGCAAGCACACCGACACTCGGTGGTTCATGCTTCCATGTCAGTCAGCTTTGACGCAAGCACACTGACACTCGCTGGTTCATGCACACTCAGTGGTTCATGGTATGAATGAAGTAATTTGTTTCCAATGAGGGAGCTTTATCAGTAAAATGGCTTGTGCTTTTTAATCTGATGTTTTACAGTCAACAGAAACTGGCACAACACATCAAAAAAATTTGCCAGGAAGGCAAAGCAGAGTTTCTTTCTCATCCAGTTGACTCAAGACATGCACACAAAGCAGGGTATAATATGCTTGCTGAGAATCTGATGGCATTTAATAGGATTGGTTGCTTGCGGCACACATTAAACATATCATCATTAGATAAAGGTGAGGGTGTTCAAGGAGACATTCTGTCATCGGAAAGCAAGGTGGCACGAATCTTGTAGACTGAAGTTTAACAAAATAAAACTTCAGTGGGCACAAAAGCGAAAACAACCCAGTGAAGATAATGCAGATGATCTAAGCAAGTTCACCAGTCAAAACACTCAAGAACAAACTTCTTGCATTGAAAAATACTTCTGTGATAAACCTGCAACTGGAGCTAAAGATACTTTGCACAGTGCATCAACCGCTCAGCTTGATGTTTGTGTGCAGCCGTGTGCCCTTAAACTGCAGAACAAACCACTACTTGCACAACGTCGTGCTGTAGACCTCATTGCACAAGATGCCAAGTATCACTCCGTGTGCTTAGTTTCTCTGTACAATAAAGCATGAGATCTTAAGACCTCTGAGGCATCTGATGCAGACAGTATCAACCACGGCATCGCATTTGCTGGACTTGTGCCCTATATTGAGGAGGCCTGCATGGACAATCTTGTTGCCCCAGTTTTCAAACTAAATGACTTAGTTAAGTTGTACACCACTAGACTGCAATCAGAACTGATGTGAGTATACGTATCCATTGTACAAAATGAAGAATAGATTACTTAATTACTTTTCAGAGATGGAAGCTCACAAACAAGGCCGTAAAGTGGTCTTGACTTACAATGACGATGTTGGATATGCGCTACGAAAAGCATGTGAGCATGATGCCAACAATGATGCTGTTCACCTTGCAAGGGCAGCAGCCATAGTTAGGAGATATATGTTCAAAATGCACACCACATTCAGTGGTTCATTTGACACTCAATGTCAGGAGGCATCAGTGCCAGTTTCCCTCTTGTCGTTAGTTTCAATGATATTGTATGGTCCAAACATACAAACACAATCAAGCTCCTCATTGGTGCCTCAGCCAGCACTCACCGCATCACAAATACTTATGCACAACAGTGCAGTAAGTCATAAGGATACAACTGCAAGTACAAGGCACACCAAAGAAAGAGAAACACCACTACCGGTCTACCTAGGTGTGATGTTCCATACAAAAATCCACAAGTGAGACCTTGTTGATACCCTCTTTGATCTGGACCTGTCTATATTGTATGACCGAGTGCTCGAAATCTCCACAGAGCTTGGTGACAAGATTTGCCATCAGTTTGATATCCCGGAAGCCGTCTGTCCTCTTCAACTCAAGGGCGGGCTCTTCAGTACTGCTGCAGCAGATAATATTGATAACAATCCCAGTTCCTCTAGTGCACACGATTCTTTCCATGGAACTGGAATATCAATGTTCCAACACCCAGATGCCAAGTTCAGTGGAGATCGCCGTTATGTTGTCACCAGTGACAATGACACTCGTGACAAGGGGACGGTTGTGCATTTACCTGAGTACTACACCAACGTGGCCCCTGTTGCTCTGCAAAAACGTCATCCATCCGTACCAAAGCTAGATGGACCCAACAAAGCAGTCTGCAAGCTCATTGATCGAGCCATGCAGAAGGAATTCAGGTACAGTACAAGAGTATTTTATTTGCAGGATGTTATACCGTATGAATCTTTGAATCACAACTTCACAATACTGATACTAAGGTATGTGCGTACATGTTTTACTGGGATTTGCAGGTAGCTGGAGTAGCTAAGACAGGTGATCACCACAAGCATGCAACAAGAGCACAAGACTCTTTGTTAGGCTGCATATCACGCCAGTCTTTAGCCAGCCAATAAAATACCAGAGAGCAATGTGGCACTCACCTCTCGGTTGCCCCTTTTCTATGAACAGGCCAAATATGTTGCCATGATTTGCAATTCCATGGATGAAGTGAAGAAAGCAGTGGATATTATGAATCCTGGGCAAGTGCCCATCATTACGTTGGATCAACCTCTGTATGTTTCAGCAAAAGAGATCCAGTGGAGTAGGCCAACAACTCACGGTGAGCTCCACTTCATTGTTATGTTTAGCTGGCTTGACATTGAAATGGCTTCTGTCAAAATACTTGGCAACCTTCTAGAGGGCAGTGGGTGGTCATCTGTACTCGTACAGGCTGGTTTTGCCTCGGCTGGAACAGCTGATTCATTTCTGAAGGCCTCCCATGTTACACGCACTCGACGTGCTCATCACGCCTGTGTCTACTTTTGCACAAGGCATTCGATGAGTACCGCAATGGCCTCGAAGATGGGCAGAATTCCATGTCATAGGAAGAATGGTGTTTCAACAAGGCTGAGACATGTCCCAATTTGCAGTTCTGGTACTTAATCCTACAGCTGCAGCTGGTGATGCTATCTTTGTGAGAGCAATACGTGAGGCAAATTTCCTTCTCTACATAGAAGCACTGACCAAGATCGTTCCTTGGTTCTTTGCTTTGGACCACATCCACGATGCCAAATGGATACCAGTCCACTTGCGTGAAATGGTTACTTTGAATGACACTCATCCTGACATCTGTGGCGAATTTTTCAAAGGAAACTTTGTGGTAAAGAAGACAACACATGCATTCTCCTCGATTGCCATAGACCAGACTCATGAGCAAAATAATGCATCCATGAAAGGTGATTGCGTTGCTGTAGGTCTGACAGAGAATCCTGCAGCTTTATGGCGCTGGATGATTTCTGGCCCTGAGATGGCCAGATTGATTGGGGAGTTTGAAGTTTCACTGAAGAGGGAGAAGAACACATGATTTCCGACATCATGAGCGAACAAAGCATGTACAGGTGGCATTTGCACAACATGTGAAATCACTCACTGGTGCCATAGAAGAGTTGGGAAAATCTTTTCAGTGATGATAGCAGTTACCTTCTGGTACTTGATAGCAAAGACCTTGCTAATCCAGCTGTTATATATACCCTGCAAAAGATCGAGAAACTTGGGCAAGACCAATGTGACACATGTGAAGGAGCAGCTGGTCAACCAAGGAAAACCAATTAAGAAGAACAACCTGCCTCTCTTCAGTTGTCCTCCCGTCCAAGAGAAAACAAAGGCACAACTACACATGACATCCTATAAGAGTGACTGCTCCCTTTTCTATAGACTGTATATTGCTTCACAGACATGGAATGGCGATTTGGATGAGTTCTTTAAAGCATGAAAACCAGGCTTGTCCACCAGCACTGTCACAAATGGGCAAATTGAGATCTGGGACAGAATAAGATTCAGTGAGTTGCTTGGAAGATGTTGTTTCTTCCCAGGAAACTTTACCCACTCCCACTGTCCAAGTCACCATACTTGGCGGTGCAGCAATCGTCAAGATGCTGCGGCCCGGTTCTTTAGAGACGATCAACGACTATGCAAAGCAAGTCTTTCTGCCATACATCACAAATCAGTTACAACATGTAAGATGAATAGATGCTGTGTGGGATGAGTACTTCCCTGATAGCTTGAAAAGAGACACATAAAGCAAAAGGGAAAAGGGTGTTCGCAGATGTGTGGATCCATCAAGTGCCATTCCTAGAAACTGGCAGGAGTTTCCTTGATTCCTAGAGACTAATATAGCAGATATTGACATCAACAAACAGCACACATCATTTAGACGTGGTGTGTACTCAGCCCCGAGACAAATCAGATCTTGCTCCATGCACACGAGGAGGCAGACACACGAATCATACTCCATCTAGCAAACACTGTTAAACAAGGGTACACGAAAGTATCAATACGTACAGTTGACACGGATGTGGTAGTTCTTGCTGTGACAGTAGCCCAGCGCCTAAATATAAATGAGTTATGGGTTGCCTTTGGTGTTGGACAGTGTTTCCAATATTTACCCGCTCACATAATGGCAAGAGAATTCACTGGGTGTGACACGGTGTCATATTTTGGAGGTAGAGGAAAGAACACTGCATGGAAAGTATGGAATGCATATGATGAAGTCTCTCAAGCATTTTGAGCCTTAGCTACAACCCCAGCTCCAGAGTCTGTAGATGTCTGGTTAAAGCCTTTGGAACGGTTCACGGTCTTGCTTTCTTGGTTTACGGTCTTGCTTTATGACCATACCAGCACTCAAGAGTGTGTCAACCATTAATGTAGATAAGGGTCCGGGGAAGTGTTGCGGCAACTGCTCGCTCAACCCCAGCCCATTCATTCCACTAGGTCTCTCCCCAACGTGGCTGTTAATATCAGATAGGAGTGGGGCAGCCTGCAAAGCCCTTCTCCACGGCCACACCCATCCAGCGTTGGGCCGTTATTGTTTGAACACACGCACCACATTGAGAACAAAGGGCTGCCCGTGAGCCCTGATCAACGACCATATACAACAAATACCAAGGTGGGTCACACCCAAACATGTAGATAATGCACAGAAAAACGGGGCAGAAAAGAAACACAAAAAAACACAGCATGCAAAGAATGAAATATGAAAATAAGCACTCTTACCAATATATAAGAAATCAAATCAATTCACAAACGTAAAAGGTTATGGAACTCGAAACTCTGAAAATGCCGTAAAGACACATCCGTAAATGATAGGCGCTGAAAAAAAAAGAAGGACGAACATGGTGGCGGGACCGCAGTGCATTGTGGAGGGTCAAGGGAAAAGAATGCATAATCAAGTCTTTTCTGCGAATTGTAATAGGCACATGGGAAATTTGCAGACGTAGGCTAGGCAGGGGTATGTGAACGCAGGAAACCCCTTATTTTATGGGGGAGAAAACGTACAATCGTATTTCCAAGAATTTCCTGTAGGAAATACGGCTAAATCATACTAGTTGGCAGGTCTGATGTGCCAGATGCATAACAGAAACACAAGCTTTTAAAGTGAATGAACTAAATTAGCCCTTCAGAGTAATGCTCAAGTTAGTATCTAATATACAATATTGGAAAAGTAAAATTTACTGAATTTCCAGGCATCCACATATGAAGCAACACTCCACTGTCAAACCCGATGGTGAATCCCTGAACCATCTGATTCGTTGCGCCTTTTGTGGATGAAACTTTACCATTTATTGCATAGAGTACACCTCCTAGGACAAAGCATAGACATAGAAAGAAAAATCAGAATTTACACACAAAAAAGTTGTCACATAAATCTTTCCTTGCTTGAAATTCTCAGAGGTTGGTGTAAGGTTTCCTTGCCTTCCGTCTCTGTTGACCAGGTTCAACTCCTGGCTGGGTCCACAGGTGCTTTGGGTTTTCATTCCCTACCTAATTCTGTTAGTTTTACCTAGAATATCCCTCTGGGATATCCCTACTCCAAATCTGTATCTGCTTCTCATTACCGTCCCAATACAGGCTTCTTCAGGTTAATGAGCTACAGCACCTAGGGCAATCATTGGGGTTATCACCAGAAATAATTAATATTAATAATAATAATGAAACTGATTTGGAATTAGGGGATAAACAGATCATGTCCTCCCATACAGATCAAACAACCTGGAGAAGCTCATCGAAATTCTAGGACAGTTACTAAATTACTTGGTACAGAATAACCAAACGTAAAAATCTTAATTATGGCCAAGGAAGAGTAGTATAGGAAGAGAGTTTCAGCTCAACTTTTCCCCTAAATACCTCTTTCGGGCCCTCTCCCACCTCAGAAAAAAATGAAAAAAAGGTTCTCACACTCATATAAAAATCTTTGTAGCATACTTTGGATCTCTGGGAGACTTGGTGGCTTGAGGGAAAAGAAAAAACCCAACCTCCAAAAGCGGAAAAAGTACCATCAGCTCTTACAGGTAGTGCAAGATAACGTCATACCCTTTACTGCCACTGGTGCAAATGGTAATGTGTTACAGAAAGATCTCATTGACACAATTCATGCTTTTACCCGTCCAGAAGCGATTGCAGAGGCAGACATCCAGAACGTCCGGCGATTTCAAGGTAACTACAGAAATTGGGAACTGAAGCCTAGTTTCTTTGCAGATGATTTGGTACACTTTTTCAATTTTTACAAATGTTACATCGAAAAGAAAGCATTGGGGGAATTTCGCGAGTTATGAATATACAAGTTGCAACCTGCAATCAAGGTTCAGTTTCAAGTAGAAAGGCCTGAAGTGGAAACCAAAGTTGGTGTTTTTATGTTTACAAGTAAAAATATCGGGGGGTTTGCCGAACGAGAGGTCAAAAACGCGTTGGGAAAAGTAAAGAGAAAAACAAATGGAAGATGTCAAAGCTCACACCAAATGAGGCTCTGGTGGGGTGTTTGATAAAGTTATCACATTTTTTATAAACGTTGTGCTCTATAATCCAGTTGGAGCGATAAGAGCTGCAAAGGGTATCTATAGTGACAACGTCAAAAATCAACTCAAAAGCAAACCAGATTATTAAATAAACAATGAAAGGACTTCAACGTATACAACAGCAGATGGTTTAAATTTTACATACACGTACGTAGACTTTCCCACCCCAATGTCACAGATTTCATGCATCGAAGCTCAAAACAACTTGGTGATCAACGTATTTGGTTACACCGCGAAGGACGGTGTGTTTATACTTTACACAACCAAAGCTGTAGGTGAGCCGATCAACTTACTTTATTTTTACCAAGGTTGAAAAGCCCATTATTGTTGGATTAAACATTTCTCTAGGTTGATGGGTGGGGTTAACAATTACACTGGTCAGAAAAATTTTTGCTTTAATTGTATGTGTCACTTTCAAAGTCAACAAAGACTAGACAATCACAAAGAAGACTGTCAAGGAATAGACGCAGCACCTTCCAAAGTCGTACTCCCTGAAAAAGGTGATCATATCCTCAAATTTGAAAACTACAAAAACAAACAAGACACTCCTTTTGTTATTTACGCAGATTTTGAATCTGTGTTAGAATCTCTCACACCCGAAGAAGCCAATACGATTAAAACCCAACATCATAAACCATGTGGTTCTCCTAACGTAGTCGTACAATGCGATGGTATATGTACGAGTTGCAAAACATACCGAGGGCAAGACACAGCCACTCATGTCATAAAATCGCTATCACCAGAAATGAAAACAATTAACGAAACGTTGGCTGATCCAAAGCCGCTTCTTTGGACGTTAGAATTAAAAAAACGCCACGACAAATGTTGGATCTGCAAAAAGTGTATATCTCCAACTAAGGAATCACAGTGTGAATGTCCTATCCCGCAAAGCCCAAAAACCGAATTCCAAAAAATAGACTTTAGTCTCATAAACGACTGTGACTACATCGGTATGAGTTGTGAGAAACCCATCGACAAGCTTAGAAAAGTTTGCAAACATTGTCACGTCACGGGGAAGTACAGGGGCCCAGCGCATGCAAACTGCAATCTCAAACTCCGAGTTATGCCTAAACAAATGCCCATTCCAGTCGTGTTGCACAACTTGGAAAAATATGACGCGCATTTGATTATGCGGGGTGCTCGCGCGTTCAACAGAAGTCAAATCAAAGTCATCGCTAAAAAGTCCGAAAACGATTTCTCGTTTTCTTTTGGTCAAATTAAATTTCTAGACTCGTTTCATTTTATGGCCACTTCACTAGATCAATTGGTCAAAAACTGCACCAGAGAGGATTTTAAGTTACTTTATGAAAGGTTTCCAAACAACACAGAGCTACTGCTAGACAAGGGTTTGAAGAAACCAGTCTGCCTCCTTGAGACACGTTTTATAGCTCATTGAAGCAGGAGTCCGTAATAAAAAAAGAATATGCATGAGCCCAAAATGTATTGACAACGTTTGAGTGTCAAACTCTTAGGGACTACCACGATCTCTATGTCGAAACAGATGCGTTGTTACTCACGTGTGTGTTTAAAAACTTTCAAAAGGTCTGCAAAATGAATTATGGCCTAGACCCTGCCAACGACTATACCTCGCTGGGTTTATCGTGGGATGCGATATTGAAACACTCTGTCGTCCAACTCGAGCTGTTGACAGACATTGATCAACACTTGTTCTTTGAACGGGCTAAACGCAGTGGCAACTCAAGCGTAGGAAACAAACTTTACGCAAAAGCTAATAACTCCGGTTTAAAAGACTATGATCCAGACAAACTAACGTCATACATCGTGTACCCTGACATGAATAATTTGTACGGTTGGGCTATGAGCCAGTATCTGCCTATTGGGAAATTTAAATGGGTCAAAGACTTGAATAAACTTAATGCTGAATACATTACAAAGCTTTCACCTTTCGCTACAAAACGTTACATGTTTGAAGTAACGATCGATTATCCGCAACACTTGCACGACCAACATAACGATTTTTCCCCTGGTACCCGAGAACATTCAGACCCCAAACGAATGGCTGTTGCACTACCAAAAACAACTACTTGAACAAAACGGAGAAAAAGTTGCATCCGTAGACAAGCTCGTAGCAATGCTTTCAACCAAACATAGATACGTCTTTCACTATCACACATTGCAAATATATCTCAAACTCGGTTTACAACTGAAGGTGGTTCATCGCGTGGTTTCTTTTGTGCAAGCGCCTAGGATGAAAAGCTACATCGACAAAAACACTGAGTTACGCAAATGAGCCAACTCTGATTTCCAAAAAGAATTTTTTAAAACTGATAACAACTCGATATTTGGCAAAACGATGGAAAACGTGAGAGATCAAATTAACGGACACTTGTTGAGAGACATACAAGATGCCCCACGATATAAACACTCTAAGCCTTACTACAAATCGAACACACCGTTTCCAGGGTGCGATCTCTCATTTGTCGAAATGCATCGCGTAATAACTAAGTTGCACATACCAATCTAGTGTGGCGTAAGCGAGCTAGATCTGTCTAACACGTTATTGTATGATTTTTATAACAATACGTTAAAATAAGATTTTGGAGACGATGTCCGTTAATTGTATACCAACACCGTCAGCTTGCTCGCTCAGATTCAAACAGACAACTTACACGGTTACCTAAACCAAAAACGTGACGTATTAGACTTTTCAAACTACATGTACCCAACAATCACACGCTTTACGATCCTAAAAACAAAAAAGTCATTCGCAAGATGAAAGACGAATTTGGTGGAAAGGTCATTTCTGAAGTCATTTGCTTACGTCCAAAAATGAATTCAGTCTTACTCGAAGACAACGTCAATCAAAAAAAGCCACAGGGGTAACTAAAGTTGTGACTAAGAAACAACTATGACATGAAGCTTATAAAAACATTGCTGTGTGATTGCAAGCGGGTTTATACAAGCAACATTACGTTAGGTCGCAGAAAACTATGATTTTTACGATATGTCAAAACAAACTGAGCTTGTTGAAGTTGGATACAAAGCGTTACATTTTGCCAAATGGCATCGATACATTAGCATTTGGCCATTATTGCATAGGCGGTAACTCGCATAGGCGTTGACATGAGTAGCTACCTAAAAGATAAATATGGTTTGTGGCTTGACTTTAGAAGTTAAGATGACAACTCGGCGCATGACTCGGGTCAACCGTTGGGAGCAGGAGGCAATATTTCAATCCAGATGAAGTGTGAAGCAGAAGCAGCCGGGCACCTGTTTATGTACGTTTTCTTGATTATGGATGCTAAGTCAATGGTGGAAGATGGAAATTCTAAAAGTCTAGTTTATAAAAAAAACATGAGTTTAAATATGTTTAAACAGCCACATTGTGCTCTTATAGTTGGACAGACTGGCAGCGGGAAAACCCAGTGGATTTGGAAAGTGAATACCAGTTCGTATTTGAAGCGATCGTAATCATATGTCCGACTTTGTTTAAGAATCAAACGTACTTGGCCCACCTGTGGGTGTACACCGACGAAAACGTGTAAAAAGAGAAACTCAACTTGAATGAAGCACTCGACTTGTATCAAAAAATTGTTTGACGATGTGAATACTTTGTTTATTATAAACGATTGTGCAGCTGATCAGCATATCAAGTATAAGAAAGAGTCGAGGAATAGCAGAACATGTATGTTGAGCAAAATGGCTTTTAGTTCAAGGCATTACTTGCATCCATGCTGGCTTTTAACGCAAAAGTATAACACTGTGTTGAAAGACTACAGAAGCAATACGGGGTGGGTTGCGATATTTCGTTGTGAGGATCAAAATTCTTTGGATCAGTGTTTGGAAGAGGACAATATGATACCTCATGAAGAGCGGGAATGGTTGAAACGCCATCTAAGAGATGTGAAATTTATTAAGTTGGTTATAAACAGTGAGCCTCCTGTCTCTTATTTACTTGAATAAAAATTAAATAAATATAATTATTTAAAATAAAACAACAATGGCAGAAGAAACTAAGATTTGCATTACATGTAAAAAGTCAAAAGACTTGTCTAATTTTAAAGTAAAAATAAATGGAAATACAAATGTTAATTGTAACCATTGTATTAAAAAAGGAAAGATTTATCGTGAAAGAAAAAATGTCCTCACGGTCAAAGAAAGAGTCTGTGTGGAATGTAACAACTTAGGTATCTGTGAACAGGGTAAACAAAAGGTAAAAATTGTGGAGGCGTTGACATTTGTAAACATGGTAAACGAAAAGGCAGGTGTAAAGATTGTGGAGGTATGTCAATCTGTGACGATGGTAGAGTGAGACATGATTGTAAAATATGCAGTGACGAAATTAAAATTACTATTAATCAATGGATTAGTGGTTGTCGATGATACGATAAAAACACAATCACTTCGATCCAAACCATATTATAGATACTGACTTTTTCATGGATTATTAGGAGATCACGAATAGTGTTATTACGAGGATTGCAAAGTAAAACTGCAATATTTAGAATATAAACCTGATTTGGGAACCATCGAGCATTTAAACAACTCGCTAGGTCATATTAAAAGCAATTGCGTATAATGCTGTCTGTCTTGCAATGCTTAGAGGAAGTCTGACAGACTTGTTAGTTGTCTCTTTGCTTAAGATTTGTTTTAAATTGGTGTAACTGGACTGATATAGTCCATTTACACCAATTTGCTATTTCTTGTAAGTAAATAACAGCTATGTTGGAATACATGCAAGTAATTATCCAGTTTATTATCGCAATCACCTTGACCTATTATACATATGAATACATACGTATCAAACGTTTAACCAATTTATAAAGCTTATAATTAAAATGGATGACATCAAATCAATCTTATTCACGAAAACAGAATCCGCCAAAATTTCTGAAACAAACCCAGCGTCAAGGATAGACTTTGCGTAGTCGTGGCCTTGGGCAAATCTAAAAAATACTTTGGGAAAGATTATACCATCAAGGATATTGAATCATTAAATCTGGCCGAGCAAGAAAAACTGTTTAATCTTTACGAAGTTCGATTCGGCAAAGAAATTGTCAAGACGTGGGGCAATGCAATTTTGAATCTATACGCACGGATTTTATGAATAGCCACGCCTATCGACCTTTTGGAATTTAATGTGGATTTAAAATCAGAAGAAAATCTAACCAAAGATTTAAAAGAGGACCCCATCATCAGACAAAGCATGGGTCACCTGCCGAGCAAGCTGTGCTACAAGTATGGTGCTTACTTTTCACCACTGGTGGCAACATTTATTACAACAAAACATTTGGCCATCAATAAAAGCATGTCTATTATAAAAGAAGATGTCAACAGAAGAGAAATAATTACCACTGGTTCCACCATCGAGTCCGGTGAAGCCACAGGTTCAGGTGGTCACCAAGAGTAAGAACCCTAAAAGAGTGGAACAGGGAAAATGCCTGGCGGAACATAATAAAAAGATGAAGCAACAGCTCGCTAGGTTGAAAATCAGAGAACCAAACCCGAAGCAAAATCCCTAAGTAAGTTCTACACAGAAAACAGAAACTTGATTCTGGGCGGACTGGTGATCGGTGTGTTGGCCCTCACATTGTTTTTAAAACAATCCGGATCTGAAAACTCGGAGAGAGGATCGATAACTGAAACAGCGCTAGAGTTTAAAGTTTGCAGGCTACTCGTTGCGATTTGTAAATTGTTGTTGTATCCTTCAAATGTACCAATACGTAAATCCATGTCCAAAGGCACCAAATACAAACTGGGCACCACCACAAAATTCTTAAATCCATGTCCAAAGGCACCAAATACAATCTGGGCACCACCACAAAATTCAACAGCGGTTTTGCATACTGCAATGAATCTTGAAACTGGTCAATTGACTGCTTCTTTGCTCTGTAATTTACCCTCTTGTAATTTTGTCGTGCTTGAGCGTATCTTTTCCTTCATATCATTAAAATTCTTAATTTGGGGCAAAATCAATACAAATTCTTCTTGAGACACGTCCCCGTCTTCAATAGTGTGAAAAACAGACTCATCAATGGTGTTTAGCTTGCCGTCTGCAAGCATTCTGATTTGATTGTGTTTCTTTGTTTTTGCCATCAACTGGAGACTGGCATATTTCAACAACATGTAACATCCAAATGCGCCTATAGCAATAGCTTCCATCACTAGCCCAACGGACACAGTGACGGCCCCTTATAAACCTGGAATACCTATGGCGGCTGGTTGTCATCTCTTTTTTATATTATACGCATTTTTAAAAATGTCTAGCTCGATCGTAATTTTACCATCTTTGTTGTTGATGATTTCTTCCCTTTCGTTTCTTAACGAAAATTCAAAACTCGTTATACATCCATTTACAAGTGGTTTAGCAGTGCTTTTGCTTGGGTCTAACACGCTCCACAACACATATGAAGGTTGTCCATTAAAATAATTAAAATGATTGTTCATTTCTTGGCAGTGTATCCAAAGCTCCTTAAAAGGGTTTGTGTTTATCTTCCCTTTGTAAATAATGTTTGAAACAAGCCTGCCTCTTGGTAAATTCAATAACTTGCCAACTTCTTTACCAATCGCAATCTGAGATTTCATCTGTCACCATAATTGTAACTAAATTGAAAATCGCGGTGGACTTTAAAACTCACACCCGGAATGGCATTTGAAATAAAATCAAACCAATCTACATTATAAAACCCCGGTGGAATGACTACACTCCTGCATTCTCCAGCTTGTAAAAAAATTCCAGGTGTTTCTCTCTTCTGCAACTCCCGCAGGATCGGGACATTTTTAGAACCCGTAATTAAAGGAGCATACCCTGGTTCGGTTTGAGCAGCTCTGATGATTCTCGTTCGTTTGCCTACAAACCCTTTGCGAATAAATTCTAAAGCTATGCTGCGGGCTTCTATACAAATATCAATTTGTGCTAGAGTTAAAGCATCAGATATTCTATCAAAGTGGCAATTTTTTTATTAAATTTCCAAGAACTCCATATTCCCTTTTTAAATATACTATTTGTCTGTTGAGGTCATTTATTTTTTGGTTCAATGAGGTGCTGTATTCATCTAGACTTCCTGCCTCATAAGCTCGAATATAATCTCTGATTATGTCATAAAACAAAAACGAAGTATCTACCTCTACTTCTGAGAACAGCACTCTAATGTCGTTTAACTGGTCTATTAAACTTATATCAATATCTTGTGTATTAGGTCTGATATTTGCTGGGCTTGGTGGATCGGGTATTTCACTCATTTTGCTCAGTCTCCTTCCAGTAGGACTTCCTCTGACCTGAGTTTGCCATTCGATTTCAGTGGATTTTGTAAAGTTAAAATATCCCGGGTAAAAACTTACTTTTTGACTTGTACGGCCTTGTCACCTTTTAAATTATCAATGGCATTTTCTAATTCAAACGTCTGCTCACTTTCGGTCAAATAAAAAGAATGAGTTTCTGTGTCTGTTTTATAATAAACAGTTTTAAATAAGACCTTCTTCTTCATAAAGTTTACATTTTCATAACGGCATGTTCCTAATGTTTATCCGAAACTTGAAATGGGTCTTTTACTTTGTCTACCGTTTCTTCCATCATGTCTTGATAATAGACGGCAATAAAGGCGCGAAGTGGTTTTCCTCTAGAGATCTTGCCTCCTAAAATTTGGTTTAGTTTGTGTTCTATGCCACCCGCTTCATCTTCCGTCAGTTGAATGTCTAGTTGTTTGAGTATTTTGTTTGTTTTAGATTTGGGCTTTTTATAAACAAAACGCTGATTGTATTTGCCGCCTACGTTTTCTACTTCAAAGTCTGTATAAGGCTGTAATCTTTTACAACAATCGTGGCAATTCACAAATTCCTTTTCTATTCTTTTATTGATGTGCGGACATGTGTCTTCTTCGGTTTTACATAAGTTCCTGATGTTTTTTTTTTGTTAATTAAAGCATACAACTCTCGTACACCTGGCGGTAGAAAATAGCTGGTCATCATCTTTTATAAATAGTATTAATTCTTTTAAATAAAAATAACCTCATTATCCCAGTGGACAATGAGGCTTTAGAGTCAAATTTTAATATACGTTAATTACTCCAGGTCGCTGTTATCACTATAGGATCCATTAAAAATTGCAATGCTATTGTGTTTTTGAATTTATGTGTTAAGAGATATTTTTCACTTTCTTAAGCCACAGGGACATGGCGAGTTTTCTTTTCTATAAAAACAAGTTGATAAATAATGATAAACAACTCTCTTTTTTACCAGAGAGTTTGCTTTTGCAATTCTGGCGGGGTCAAATGGTCCATGGACAACGTTTGGATTTTTATTATAAGCATTGAGATGTCCATGGTCGTCGGTTATAAGTTTGGTTTGACATGATTCTTATTTTATATCAGATGTAATAATTTTTTATCATTTTTTTTTCGGCTTAATCTGCCACGTCTATTAAACGTGCGTAATGGTCTTCGGTTAATGGTAGTGCTGGAGGAGTCATACTTATTTCTACATCTTTGTCATGTTCAATTATCAAACCAAGTTTTCCTACATCTTTATCCAAGTCAGATTCTTCATATTGGGATCATATTCTCTTTTCAATCTCATCCTTTTGTAGCAACCATAACCACTATCATCTTCGTATACAAATACTAAATATGATTCACCAGATAAATCACAGCAGTTGATGCAACAAAAACAATCTTTGCAGCTTTCACAATCGATAAAGAGTTTACATTCGATGCATTTTTCACAGTGCTGACAGTTATTAGAATTATCAAAACCAACACATTGTTAACAATCACCACAGTTCAAGCAATCTTGCATCTTTCACAACTGTTCTTGTTTTCACAATCATCACAGTTTTCACAATTTTTACAATCTATGCACGCGATGCAGTTTTACAATCGTTGATGCCTTAACATCCAATGCAAGTTTCACAGTTAAAACAATTATGAGAATTTTCACGATTAGTGCATTCTTTGCAATTAACATTACATGTGCAATCTTCGCAATCATCACATATTTCGTGGTCATTGCAAATATCACATTCGGAGCAAGATTTACAATATTTGCAATCTACACAATCGTTACATTGATCGATATGTATAGAGTTTAAACAATGTTTAGAATCACGAGCATCTATCACGTTAAGAGACTGACTTGTGTTTTTGCAAAAATAACAATTAACATTGGTTTTCTGGTTTGGCATCTCTGTTTTAATATACATTGAGAGAATTTTTTGTAATTTTTCTTAAACCCCATTCTTCATTTTTGGAGGGTGTTTTTTTCATTTTTCCCAAGGTGGGAGAGGGCCCGAGAAAGGGGTGAGGAGGGTCAGGTAGGTATACAGGAGAAAAGTCGATCTGAAACTCTCTTCCTATACTACTGGAAGTGTGTTATATACATGTAATTTATAATCTGAAAGCACACCTTTATTTTACAAAACCAATTCAGGAAGTGTTAATACCAATTTGGCAAACTTTCAAGAAAATATGTGGCCTTAAATATTGGGACATAGTGTAACATAAAACAAATCAAACATGATTTCAGTTGCACAAGGTGACCAGGGTATCCTATGCATGATGTCCAATACTTTTCCCTACCTTTCCAGGGACTGTAGCTAATGGCAAATAACCGTTGACCAAATTCTGGTAAGTTATACTCTCGAACATATTTTCCAGAGTCAGCCTCAAAGCATTGTATCCGTCCATTTTCCCGATCAGCAACACAAAGTTGCTGCCTGCTTGGGACAAATGTCAGGCTGTGAGGTATGGAGAAGGTGCTTGGCTCCGGGTCAATGGAAAGTTCTCTGCCTACAAAATTAAGAAGATGATCTCACTAAATATTTATCACAAACAAATTACTTAATACATACACGGTAATTAATTTATGGGAAAACTGGCAATCTTAATAATACAATACTGGAAACTATCAATCAAAGGGACGACTTTGGCCCATTAACAATGACATTATGATGATGCTCTCATGTACAAACTGACCTCACAAGTCACATGACATCCCTTCAAATTAATACACGTAAAACACAAATTACTTTGGAACCAGAAGTATAATCCAAATGAAGGAGCAATTGCAGAATACCCCGCCACTCCAAAAAAACGACCCGTGGAATGACTTGTTACGTGGGTACGAGGTGAAAATTCCTTGAGAAGAGAGTCACACTATGACCTGTACCTGGCTATGGCATTGATCATGTGAGGTGGTGGGATATTCTGCAATTGAGCCCACATGAATCCTGAAGATGCATGGATGAGTTACAAGTGGAAACTGAGGTGATGCCACCACGACATCATCAAGAGATGTACTATTAATGTGGCAACACTTAAAGGTCAATTACTCTGGAACTACAAGTCTGATCCTTATGAATCTATGCATAGACATATGCAGGGATGTATTGTATCTATAAGTCAAAGTGATATCAAAATGATGTCTTTAAAGGTCAAGATACCTGTTAAAATTGTAACAATAAAATACAATTTCACAAAACTTCAATTCCCATGAATTGTTGCACTTGTTGAGGGAAGGACTTTACAAATATGAAATTGGGGAGATATTTGGATGACATCACCAAAAGCCATGTAATACCCCTTGAAATTTTTTCAAAAAACACATTGAGACCAATTACTCCAGAACTGAGTCCAATCCATGTGACTCTTTGTACATGTAAATCTAGGAATGTAATGAGTAGTATTACATTCCCTTTAACCCTATCCATATCATATTGAAATTTGAGAATATGGGACTGTTAGAAAGCATTTAAATCCCATTACCATGGAGCTGTAAGTGCTATCCTCATGAATTTGGTTTGCAAATCATTCTATAAATAAATGGTCCAAAGTGGGACATATAGGCCAAAAGTTTGATAACTGTTTACTACCCTGTAGCATTATGGTTTAGGGAACATTTAAACAATTGGGAATGTTCCCATTCCATTGGACTGGTCACACTGGAATGCTGGCATTTCCATCCGAACGTGCCCGCATCGCAGGCACGTTCCAGACCGTTCCAGGCAGCGTTCCATTGGGAATAAGTGTCTCTAGTGGAACAGTCCTGCTGTTACAATCGCAATCAGGAATAAAGATTTTTGGCATTCACTTCCTAAAGTCTGTGTCTGAAGGACGGTAGCTGGAGTGTTGTATTTTGTCATTTATTCCTTATGAGGGTTAACTTCTCTCCCGTTTTTCTCTTCCACATTCACCATGACAAATCTTAACAATGAATTTAGAGTATATCTGGACACAGTTAATTTTATTGTGTTAATGTTAATGTCTGTACTCACAAGTGTTTTATTCATTGTCGGGTTTGTGTGATAGAGGGAATCATCATCGCAATGTTTCACACTTAAGTATTCCATCATATCAGAAACAATTTGGAAACCTAACCTGCAACTTAAGGGGTGTGGGGTGAGGTATCCAAATATCACGAACAAGGTTGAATGACACGACTAAGACAATTAAGCTCGGCACTGGCACACTGATACACACAGCGACATATACTCTGCATGAAGCCAGCAAGCAGTGATTCTCACTTTTGTATCTCTGTTAAAAACAAAATTTCCATAATCACATTAACAAATTTTTCCACATCACATTTCCATCTCAGGTTTACTTACAATTCTTATTCAAAATTAGGCCTATCATAAACCAAAGTAGATTACCTACGCTCGTTTGTCATGGCGGGCTCCGTTTTTGGACATTGCCTAAGATTTGTACATGGGCGATATGAAGCTACCCGAATGAGGATGCTCCGATGGGAACGTGTACTGTTCTCACAAAGGAGCACCGTGTGGAATGTCTCGTTCCCAACAGAGCAGCTGTCCATTCCAGAATGAGAACAGGGAGTTCCAATGGGAACATTCCAACCGTTCCAAATTTTGAGATGCTCCCTTATGTTCCCTTATATACAATGTTTACACATATACGTATACCACTATTTTATGTGAACAAATGAGGCACGAGGTTTGGCCAGGATACCTTCAATTGTTACACGGTATAAAACTGAAGTGACACATATGGTGCACTATAAAGCTGGCCTAATTCCTGGTTGATTCTACCTCTTCTGCTGAATTTCTAAACTATGATGTTGTATGATTCTTTTTTTAATTATTACAAATGACGGATTTTATATTGCGGTTTCACATGCAACAAACTGGGAGATGAAAAATTAACGTGTGATACCAATACTGCCAGTGGCTTGTCAGGAAAATATCATTACCTAACTTGCTGTAACACTTTTGTAAATGAAGAACAATTGATACAAAATCCTTTTAGCTAGAAAAATGAATTCTTTAAAACTGCCAGCACCCTGCGAACTTAGGTATTTGTTCTTTTTTTTTTTAATGAACGCTTTGTGATCATATGCTGTTTGTCAAAAGACAAAGCATGATGAAAGTATGTAACTTTTTCCCTGAAAACCCTCCCAGTAGCCATGGTTGATAAACTTATAACAATCACCAAGTGAAAAGTTTTCCACTTGAAAGCTTCACTAGGAGAACTGAACTGCTAAAAGAGCCGTTTTGTTAATTGAATCATGTCCAGTGTTTTTCTCCTTTTAGGAGAAACTGCTTCCATATTATTTTTGAGTGCATAATTTAATAATAGTTTTGTGAGTTCTCTCAAAACTTTAAAAAAGGCAAGCAACCAGACACAGCAAATCCCTCCCCCATGTGTGGGAGGGTCTGTTCGTGAATACCTATCCCAAACAGTCGCTGTAATACGCAAATTTCCTTTGCACCCTATTTTATTAGCTAAAACTTGATGCATTGTAGCACCACCGCCATGTTCTTCCTTTTTTTGGTATGAAACCATCTGACCAAATTGGGGGAGGACGGGTGGGTGCCAACTGTTTGGGGTAGGTATTCATTAGCAGACAATCCCAGGAGTCTATTGCATTTATCCTACCCCTAACAATCACTATATGATGCAGAATAGCACCGTTCCCCAGAGGGCGTTGGTGAGGATGCACTATTTAAGAGAGAGAAGTGTGTGGTCAGAAGAGAGATATAAGCTTGGGGGGAAGGAAACATAATGCGGACTCAACAGAAATAGGGCTGTTGGGTAGTTCTGCTAGTGGTCCGCCCTGATGAGGAGTCCCTTGACTTTGGCGTGGCTGATGACAGGACCGTCCTTCTATGTGAATAGTCTCTTTGCAAGACATCAGTGAGGTGTACGTCAATGGAGTTTTCCAACATCCTGCATAGCATATTTCCTCCATTGGAACACCCCAGAAATAGGCCCAGGAGGCAGACACTGCTCTGATATCAAGGCCCCTGATGAGGCATTGAGTTTAATCGTCTGAAGAGTCTGGACACTCAGGGTTGGCAAATCTGATGGCCAAGACCACCCATCTGGTTATAATGTCCCTGGTTGTTTCTCTGTGGGGCTTATCCTTGTGATGAAAAGTTGCAGTGTTGTCTCTCTCAACTCTCTGGTCATGGCTAACAACTATTTGAGAGTTCTGTAAGTACTGGACATCAGGGCTTTTCGTCTGGAGTTCTGGCATGCTCGGTTATGTTTACAACAAATAAAATCAGGAGGATGGAAGGTAATCAACTGATTCTTGATGAGGAAATCCAGAGCTGGGAAGAGGTGCATGCTGTGGGGTGCCCACCCGATGTGGCCATCAGCGATGGATAATGACTTCAGCTCGCTGCTACGGTGTGAGGTGGTAACCACCAGCAGGAGGGATAACTTCACTGTGCTGTGTAGTTACGAGGCCTCACTGAGGGGTTCAAATGGTGGGTCTGCAAGCTGGACAGAGAACAGGTTTCAGGAAGGGATCAATCATTTGGTAGGAGATGATTAAGAGCGCCCATATCTGATAACCCTGGTTTCCATGAAGTCGTAACCAACGCCAACGGCACGCAAGACGTCAAGATGCAGAGTCCTGGAAGGGAGATGCTGCATGACATAATTCCACCAAAAAATTGAACAAAAAGGCGTCAACACATAAACAGTTTTTACAAAAAAATGCATCTTCAGGTTGCAATGTCACCCCTTGAAGCCAAGCTGATACTCAAGTTTGATGTAACTTGTTAATGGTCAGCAATTTTGTTGACAATTGGAGCTGCATATGCTAGCAATAAGGAGAAATTGGACAAAATAAGTGGTACTAAGTGAGAGGAACATTGTTGTCTGCCCGTCATGAGAGTGTGTGTGTTTGTATAGGTCCACTCAGTGATAGTAAAAGTTGAACCAGGCTCAAATTTCGGATCCATCTTGGGCTGGTTTGCATATGTCTGGGTCAGGGTTTTACCTGGGGTACTGATATGTGTGAGGTGATTCAACAAATTTTGCCCAAATTCTAGTGCCTAAAACAAAAGCGAGTGCTTTTTAAAAAAGCCTAAAATAAAATCTATATATAGTCTAATAGTACATTTACTCCAGATTTCTTGTCTTCTGTGCCCTTCCTTATCATTCTGAATGATTGAAACTGATTGATTCAAAATATCTAACTTATTTAGCTTTTTCCTTCCATATTTGTTTATTTTAAGTATGAGGTGGTAAAATTCAACAGAAAATCCTGAGGCGGTCACTGAAATCAGTGAGGTGGACTGCCTCACACTTTAATAGGCAGGGGAAACACTGGCCTGGGTTATTGGTGACACTCCATTAGACATGTTTCTATATGTCTGCATTGCAGTTTGCATCTTGATTGCATTGCCCTCTGCATTTCTTATGGAAACTGGGCTATGGAGTTGAACCATCAGGGAAGCCATTGTGTATACCTACGATGGCAGGCTGGTAGTTGTGGATGGTCGCTACCTGTAGGCCTGATTTGAACAGGTACCCGAAGAAATCAAACTGCAGTGGTCATAGGAGCTTCAGTCAGAGTAAGCTCTGCACACTATGAAGTGAAATGTCGTAGTCTGCTAATGTACATGCTATTTGTGTCCGGTTCTTGTGGCCATCTCGGTAGCTTCCTCAGAAAGGACGCTGATCAGTACAATTGTCTGAAATTGGCCAGCAAGTCAGGTGTAGGGATGCCGGCTGAGTGCAAAGTATGCCCAACTTCGGTTGGAGGAGGAGGTCTGGTCTGGAGGGCAGGATGAGTGGCGTCTGTACAGGTAGTCTGGTTAAGTGGGAGAACCAAGGCTGGCATGGCCAAAACGTGGTGATGAGAAGTATACTGCAATGTTTCCTTTGATTGTGGAAAGCACTGCCAGGATCAGGCGGGAAAGAGTAGGCCAGCATACTTTCCCAGTTGATTTGGAGAGCGTTTATTGCCCAGGCCTGTGGGTGCTGAAACCTGATGCAGAACACTGGCAGTTGAGTGTTCTCAGCTGAGGCAAACATCTGCTATGCTGTGGTGTAGGATCCACTCTGTTGGTTGTATTTTTCCTTGACGGAGGGCATCTGCGACTCCTTGGATGTGTGTCACTTGACGCTCGATCTCTTGGTCTTGTGCCTGTCTTGTCTGGAGGCACAGGCAAGGTGAATGAATTTATATGGTCTACTTTAGGCCACTACATGGAGTATGATACCGAGTGTATACGGACGTGTTTGCCCCTGATGCTTGAGCAGAAGTATTGTAGTGTGTTGATTGTTGCTTGGAGTTCTAGCACATTGATATAGCTCCCTTGGAATTTAGGTCCCATGTTCCCAATGTCTGGTCTGGGGGCAGGGAAAGCCCCAATCAGAGGTGGCATACACCCGTAGTTATTATTACCTCTGGGTTTGCCTTTGGGAAGGGCTATCCCCTGAGTTAGATGCCCTCTCATCTCCCCCACTGCAGATGAAGTCCATTATAGAGATTGGTAGATCGATGGAGTCCTAAGGACACTAGCAGATGCTAGCAGTTGTAGCGGTCTCACGTACAGTTGACAAAGGGGAACCAGGTACACCATCATCGAGGCCATCATCGAGGAGACGTAGCCAAGCTTGGGTGGGGGCCGGTTGCACTCTAGTAGGTTGTCGATGTAACAACAACATAGAGTAGAGGGCCTCACGGATGGACACTGCGTCATGCGTGTTGCATGCATTTGCATGGCATTTCTGACGAGTGATGTTACTGCGCGAAATTAACTCGTAAACAAAGTAATTTCAAGCAAAACAATAGGTAAAAATATAAAATAACCACAAAGCTTATTTTTTGGTAAATCGTATTTCATTGAGAAAAAATGTAGTGTCGTATTGTCACTGAAAAATCATATAAAATACCATAAAATTGTACTGGTTGGCAGCTCTGCATTACTCTGCACTGGTACACATTGAACTGTGGTACTCTGCTGAACTGAGCATTACATAAAATATGATAATATCTTTTTGAAACATACTTTCATAAAAGGATCAATGCATTTATGTATGAGACCAAGTGGACAAAAACCCTCTCAAGAGTAGTGGGGATTTCTAAGCAAATATTTCGTATTTTTGGTTTCTGCTTTGCCTTTGAGAAAGATTCTGCATGGATTGAAACATCAGGGCTTCCCATCATTTTCCTTTGTATACCACAGTTAGCAATATGCACAAGTCTTGGTATTTTACATTTCCTCAAGTAGTGCTGGAAGAGTTGGAACTAATGCATATTTCCATTGTCAAGAAGTTCACACTGTCTACTGCCCGCGTCTTCTTCCTCTTATTTTCTACATCAGGAGGTGGACATATCATCGGCGTCACCATGAAGTTACGCATCATGGAAAGTTGCCGCACCACAAACTAATGTATCATGTGTACAAAGTCTATGGGCAGTACGTCACGTGGTGCACCAAACTATCCTATATGTCACTTCATGGTGAACCCGATGATATGTTACAATCCCAATAATGAGGCAGTTTTTAGCATGACTGCACTCACTTCACTCTGTTACTATTAACGCGGACTACAACTAGCCTTGTCCCTAGCTTCTGGCATTCGGGGCACATCCAACAAACAATAAGTCTGATTCTTATGTTTTTTTGTGGATTGGGGAGCTGCTTGTCAGAAGGGCCTGGTCTGTCCAAAATCCCTAGCCCCTCCAGGCCCCCCTTGGTGAAAGGCATGATGATTAAGAGGTGGGTTGCGAAAGGCTATTTGTGCAAAAAACACAGACCGGCAATCGTTACTATAACTGGCCTTTAGGTAGAAACAAATTGTAAGCAGCACCTGGAACATGACTTTAGGCTATAAAGTCAAATCTCGATAACAAAAACACTGTTAATACAACATTTTGCAATTGCTTGGAAATTTTTGTGGTCCCATTCACTCATTTTTCATTTTTTTGGTTCCTTACAATACAAGGTTCCTATTATGACAAGGTAATCTGCAAAGTTCAAAGGATCTCTCACAGATATGTTCACCCACCGCAGCCGGTACACCACTGAGTTAATACACGGGTTTGTATGGGATTGCACACGATGGGCGAGTCACGTTCTGGTTGCGTCTCCTAAGACTATGGCTTTGGATTTAAATCAAATGGTGAAGAGACATTGCCATTGTTTTTCTGGAGATATGCTGCATTTCCAGGGTGTTTCAAAAAAGGTACATGTAATCCAACTTAAAGGGGTTAATTCGACCATACTTTATAACCTTTAAGCAAGGATCATGGTATCACTTTAAAAGTAGAGATTCTACGTGTTAAAATGACACAAGGGTTTCTTGACCAGGGCCATGCATGATTGAGTACCACCACCTAGAATTTAGGGTGCAAAAATGTGGTTGGTTCACTTTCATGTGGAACAAAATCAACACAAATTCTCATTTAATGAAAGATTATTTATTCATTTAGCACACATTCATCAACAGCCGTCCTGAGTGACCTCTGTTTCTGTTTAAGCTGGTTCCATGTGTTTCATACTTTTAACATTGGCCCAGATTGTTTTCTTTGCTGGTGATTCTCTGTCTCTGAACGCTTCGTGAAAAGCATCCTGTGTGGCTGGCAAACTTTTGGTTTCTTAAAATGTCTTCACCACAAAAATTCTCTGCTCAGTGGTTTGCTGCACCATTGTGATACGAAGCTTGTTTGATGGCCAGAATGGACATGCCAGGCCTTTTGAATAAACCCCACTGCATATTAACCAGGCAAGACATTATTCACAATCAAGGTGTGGCAGTTAGTCAAGTGGATTGTGACGAGGCTCAATAAGTGAACCAGTGCCATTTTGGTGTCATGATTTCAATCCATTGGTATTCACTTATGCAATAACATGATTTGGCAAGAAAGGTGTCATTTGAAAGCTCTTATCTTCAATTTTATTGCTGTGGCCCTCAAAATGCTGTGTGAGATGTCATATAGCTATATTAATCCCTTAAAGTTGGATCACCTGTTTTTGAAACACCCTGTATATCTTTACAAAGGACATTAGTCATGATATACATGATGAAACCAAAAGGGCTACATTTTGTTGAAGTGATATTGAGTAATTTTATGCAACACTGCAACTCAGTGTCCACAGAAGCCAGTATTGATAAATTATAAAGCAATTTTTATCAAAACCATTTAATCCTACAGAATTCTATAATATTCGAATATCAACTCGACTTTTGGTTATGTAATGACTTGTTGTGCCAGAATAAAATCACAGCATGAACCAAATTTAAGTTCCTGAATCTGGGTTTAAAAAAATGAAGCCACGTAATGAGCATCAGGATGGCCTTTAATTCAGCGCTGGCTTCACCTTTATGTGTTTCGAATTCTTGGGGAAACTCCAGATGCAAGAATATCATGATTTATTTTACAAGAAAAAACGAAATCAATTAATTTCACTATTCAAAATTATTGCTGCATTAGATGACTGAATAACATGAATTACATCAGACAACTTCTTCGAACTGAAGTTCTGGTGATTTCCCAGACTATTTCTATTTATTTTACCATGGGTAACCCTGATCCCTAAATGTCCTGTTTCAGAGAGACCAAAACAATGTATCGACATGTGCAAGTCCACACCATGTCTTCTTAGGCCACTTTATGTGGACTTTTTTGTATAGAGGTCTACACTATGTACATGTATAACACTCTTGCTCCAAACATGCAAAACAGAAGACAAGGTAGAAAAAAGTATGCCCCTGCAGCTTTGCAGGCAGGGAATAAAAAATGAAATATAAAAAGACAAGAAATTTTCATTGAATAAACTGCACAGAAAAAAAGACAATTATGGCTGCTTTAAACAGCCACTGAAAGAAAAGGACAGAAAATGTATGGGAAGGTGCACACTCAGGTTAGGCTGTTTGTGAACTGGGCACTCGATCAGTCAGAATATGTATTAGTTGTGGTTCCATATGACCGCAGAAGAATTCAGTGATGTAGGTCACTACTACAGCACTGGAAGACCAGGAATTGTGAAAATAATCACTGGTCTTTTACTGATTCTTATACCATTTCTTTTGGATGTAAAAACAAAGAATTTTTGTATTTATCGGAAAATTTCTGGTTATGGCAAAATGAAACTAATAGAGATAGGGCTGACAACTGCAAATTAGAATTATTTACTATTCAAAGCAATGCCTAGGGTTATAAATTGAGAGTATTCATACCAACATAGGATGATGCCTTCCCCCATTCCAAAATGTAATCCCCTCCAGCGGAGAATTTCACAATCCTACTGTTACAATAGCCATCGGCTACAAAGATATCTCCAGTCATTACATCCACAGCTACATCCGTAGGCTTGCAGAAATGATCTGTGCCACTGCCTGGCTGTAACTCTGTTCCTAAAGACAGTAAGGGCTTGTCTCCACCCCCAGGAGGGAACTTGAATACCTGGTGGAGTGCAACATCTGTAAGCCACATGTTCCCTTCACTGTCAATAGATAGTCCATGTGGCATGAAAAACCTTTGAAAGTAAAAAAGAACACACACAAATTGCTTGACCGTAAAATTCAAGAGCTCTTAGTCATGCAAATTTGTCAAGATGTAAACACCACTAACTTTTACACCACTAACACCGCCAACTTTTTCTAGAGACTTAACTGAAGATAATAAATTTCCCCTCTACATGTACCTTATGCCACAACCTCCCAAAGGTTTAACTAGCAGCTCAAGGAGTGGCAAAGCAACATGAGAACATAACACAGGGCATTGAGGTATACATGTGCATATACATTTGGACATGCTTGGTAGTTCAGTATTGGCAACCAAGTACAAGGCACTTGGTTAACCCTCAAAGAGCTGGGGGGGGGCAGAATCTGTCCCCCATGTTGATTTTTGCTTATAGCATCTCCAGGATTAATTTCTGCATGATTATACTTTATGACAATGTTTTCCAACGTATTAGCCTCAGTCTGACCCCAAATTTATGAAAATTAGACATGGCATTCTCTCTCAGCGAAGAAGTTTAGGAGGCAGGGTGAAGCATGATGTGAAATTTACCACTGACTTTGTACACAGACGTACAATGTACAAAGGGCAGTGGTTTCCTTTTGTCAGGAAGTCTCTTGCGTTGGGGAAGGTCTATTTATTGTATAATTAACTTATGAATATTTATGTATACAGCTCATAGCATCTCTGGTTTCATTTCCACTGAATATCCAATCTATACAGCATCTTTGATGTAAAAAATGCAATAAAATTGCCCGACAATCAAAAGAAGATAAACAAATTGGTTTCATGAATAAGTAATGATAGCATGTATGCCTCTGTGGCACTGCCAAATAGCATTGAAATACATCATCGTATGGCCGAGATCTGAGGGGGGCAGATTCCGCTCCCCCCCCAAAAAAAACGGCTCTTTGAGGGTTAAATCCACACACTCTGCTGAAGTTGAGCTTTTCCTACCATCTAAAAAATTTAGAGTATTCACTGAAAATACATAATACCAACTCCAGTGGCGATGGCTGCCACTTACAGGTTTTCTCCCCACTGGTGTTTTATCTTTCCAGTTGCCTTGTCAAACACCAACACTGTACTATTTTTGATGCGTCCCTTATCTGCATTCAAGAAACGGTTGTCTGCACTAAAAGTCCTGTACACATCATGGCATGAACAAAAAGTAAAAAAATAATCTTAAAACTCAATTTAAAAAACAACACCAATTCATTCCTCCCCCACAGTAGTGTGAAATGAGTCTGCTCGTGAATACCTACCCAAGCATTCATTATGCATACAAATTTCCCTATACACCTTCTGCCATTTGCCAAAACCTTGATCAATTGTAGTGAGCCCTCTATTATCACAACGCATAGTGGTGCTGCCGCCATGTCCATCTTTCGTTTTCAGAGCTCAGGACCTGAGCCAGAGTGAGGAGGACAGGAGGGCGTCAACTGTTTGGGTAGGTATTTGTTAGAAGACTCATCCCACACTATTGTGGGGGAGGAGTCCACTATGCTCATTCTCCCAAACAGTCACTGTATATGCAGAGTAGCACCATACTCTAAAAGAGTGATCGCGAAGACGTACTGAAAGTGAGGAATACTGTATGGAATGATGACCCACCGAGGATAGCAGGAGGCCATCAGGAAAAGCTAGAGGTGGATCCTTGTGGTCTCAGTGAAGAGGGTTGTATTGTCTTGCTATGAAGAACTTGTCGCAAGACTTTATTCGGGTGGCATGAGGTGAATGATGAAAGTGTTTCCCAGTACGCTGCCCTGAGGATATCTTCTAAAGGACACCACCAAAGATGTCAGTAAGGTACATAGTGCTCTAATGTCTGAGCTGCAACAGGGTGGCTCGGTTTGTGATTTGGGAAATTTGACCATTTGGAACAGGCAAACTAGCCCTGGTGTCTCTGATTAATGCTCGATGAGGTTTAGTGGGGTAATGACAGAAGAAGAGGGATAGCACTATGAAATTTTGATCGGTTAAAATAGGGTTAAATGTCATTTTTAAAGTATTCCACGCTGGTTTTAACCCTGTTTTAACTGCATTGATCAAGCCAAAACGTTCGCTCCATTTTAACCATGTTTCCACCGAACCCACAACCCTTTGTTATTCAAGCTTTAATCTTCTGGTCCATCAACAGTCCAAACGAACAGTCACCCATTTTAGCCGTGTTTTAACGGCGGAGAGATGGTGTGCTACAAACCGCAGAGTCCCGTGGGATAATTCCACTTATTACCTAATAAAGGAGCGGTTTAGGGGGAAATGTCAATCATTTTCCTTACATTCAACAATTTTCAAGATGTAATTTTTTTTTTTTTTTTTGCGTTGGGGAGATGTTAATTATATATAACAGGTTCTGCCCTTACCCAACGTATATTAACAAGCACTGTATGCTCAGTGCTTGTCCGAGAGCT
>NW_019091561.1:266145-276152 GCF_001949145.1 Acanthaster planci
CCACCGAGCTTGCCGGGGTCGGATGGCCGGTCCGAATCAAATGAAGCAGCGGGTACCGCGAACTATTTTCAAGATGTATTTTTGCATTGGGGAGATGTTAATTATATATAACAGGTTTTGCTCTTGCACAAGTTGGAAATTGGCTTCAATGTATTGGCGCATGGAGATATTCATAAATTCACTGATTTTTGACATATAAAGCAATGAATCGATCAAATAAAAATGATACCTGTGTCTAGAGTAGTTTAGTTACAATAAACAAATGAAGTTTTATTGGTAAAGTTACCATTCTTTAGCCTTGATGACAATCAGAAGTGACTGTTTTCTGCGTGCACAAAATCAATCACACTAACGTTAAAATCCAAGAGTGGCGCCCATAGTTAACCATGCATCAAGAGCGCAGATGCTTTTACCAATCAAAACTCCCCATGGCAGCTTTGTACCACCAGCCCATAAGCCCTAACGAATTGGCAGGAACATGACTATCCAAACCATATCACATCCGCGGGAGAATCTGGAATAATTCATTCCAGTTTTGAGGACGAACTTCGTTGTTCCACAATTTCTGCAGCGGACAGCATCACGGCCAATGGGCCCCCAGCTTGGTACAGCTGCAGCTCCCCACCCATGAGCTGAATTGCTGGGCTGCTAATGTCATGCGTGTACATAGTTGCTTGCGGCATGATGCATGATATAGAAGGCAAATTTTCTGCAAGTGCACGGGCCGGGGTGGATAAAAAGCCGATATTGTGGCGGGTGCCGATCACCTCGCTTGTGTTAGCCAGCTGTTAGTGTATTTTTAGTCGAGGAATTACTCATTCTCACCTTCTTCAACTTAAACCTTACACTGCACTTTTGGATCTACAGTCTACCCCAAATTCCTGGTTAGAAATCGCTCAATCCCCCCGTCCCCAAGCTTAGAACATCCTTTTAATTATCGTCTCAGCCAATAGCAAGAATGAAAAAGACATCAAATGCCAATTGGGCCGTACCTCTATGCAAATGGACCCAAAAAAAATTCCCCTGGAGTTGCTGTTGATCGAGGGCGAGTCCGACTGCGATCAGCATCCAATAAAAATTCATTTTGAATGTCCATTTCTAATGTTATTGGCCTAGTATGCAACGTAAGGGCATGCATCTTGGGGGTTTGCATGCATAATGTTTTTCTGAATATACATAAGCACAAATGAAGTGAAAATTTAGTATTGTAATGCAGCTGAAATGCCATGCGTACAGGTACATTGTAACTTTACACGATAAATTCAATGATTTTTTACATATAGAACACTGGGTTGATTGAATAAAAACAATACCGATGTATGTAGTAGTTGATTTTGAATTCTCACCATCATGTGATGCGGGGCCATCTCAGTTTACTGTACCAGTACATGTACATTATACATGTATATGTACGTGCACGTGTGCATTGTACAGTCCCGAGCTACAACCTGTTATCCTGTTTCCATTCTCTTCTTTTTTTCTCAATGTTTCTTGCAACTGTATGCATTTTGTTTGCTATCAATGCCATGTCATATCAAAGCGGTACATCCAAACCTAACTGTGGGACGGTTTGGTTTGAAAGTGTCATGTCAGATGATTTTAGGTTCGGTTCGGCATGTTGCATTCCATCCGCGAATCTGCCAGTTCGTGAAGGGCTCGATTGTTTGGCAAGGATTTGCGATGCATTAAATAAAATCTCTGTATCATGAAATACATGTGATGCACGACACCTAAAAACTAATACATTCAGGTATAAGATAGGCCTACAAAGTGCTGAGTACCGTTGCAGAAACTCACTTGTATCAATAAGTGGAGATTAAAAGCTATTTAGTATACCCCTAGGGATTAGGCCGGGGCAGCCTATTAATGCGGTATGAGCGCCACACACAAAGGAACTCATCTGACCTTGGGGATTATACTACACAAAACTGACTGCAGAGTGTGATGCCCCAAAACATGCAGAAGATCCCTGTTTTAACCAAATAGCAGTCCTTGCTATCCCAGCCGAAAAACCACAAAACTGACAGCGGAGTTAATGAGCAGAGCTCCTTACCAGTTTCAAAAAACAACCCTATTTCAACCATGTATTTTTGCCACCCCAGGTTTAATCGAAAATGAACACAGTTAAATTGAGTGATAAGACAGCATACACCAGTTTTAACCGAGCGGAAATTCATAGCGTAGTACCTCTCAGCTTCGAGTCCTGGTCAGATACCATTATGAGAATTTGAACAGGACGGCAAGGTTTGCCATTAGAACTAGAATGCTTTACGATGTTTAAGACAAAGATGTTTTGTTGGTGGGATGAATTCAAATAAGACCTTGAGTGGGCTTCTAGGGCTCCGATAAAATAGACGCCATGGTGTTACCATTCATTGAAATCATCCATGACGGATACCATCGGTAATCCATTGCAGTGGAATGAAGAGTTACTAGAAGTACTTTGTAGAGGGGCGAGCATCACCAAGGTGAGTGATGATGAGACCTCAAGGAAAAGCCCAGAATAAAAACCTTTGAAGAGCTCAAGGACATGAGACAGGCCCCAACAATGAAAGAACTGTCTCAAAGGGGAACGCTTGATGAATGTACTAAGAAAAAAATACTCAAGGACAGCACTGTCCGAACAGTGGAGCCATCAGTGACAACCACAGTGGATAGTCCTGATGACAGAAAGGTAGTTGTGTATAAATGTTAACTGTAAATTTGAGAAGGGACAAGAGAGAAAGTCAACTACTGTGGTTGTAGTCATTTTGGTTGAAGACGCACGATGACAGACACACCATAACATAGAGGGCCATTCTTTGGCAGTGGAGAGTGTAAATCTAGATGGGTTGGTAAAAGTTGTCACCTAAGGATCATCTTTGGGACAGGGAGGTTGGAAACCATATGGTTCCACATCAGCTACCAGCAAGATTGTAACCGGATGAGGTCAATTATGAAAACTGGAAGAGTGATCAGGTCACAATTTGGGCTGGAAGAACAACAGGAAGTGGGCTGGGAGGCCTCAATATGACACTGGTAAAGAGGGTGCCTGGCCCACCAGACCCGTCATCAGGCCGAGGAGGAGTTGTGTTTGTGTGCCAGAGCCTGGGAGGAGTCAGGGACCGCACCTAGATCAATCAGGGCTCGAGAAGGGGTAGTCTCAATATTCCTGAGTGATGAAGAATTGCAGATGGCAAGCTCATAAGTAAGGCTAGTGTCAAGTGCAGTCTTGTCTGGAGCACTGTATATGTCCAGTCAGGCATCAAAATATTCAAATGTGAGAGTATGGGACTGGTGTAGGTAGGCAACCACAACTCCTGCCATTCGGGTGAAGACCCTTAGGGATTGAATGGTCAAATCCCAAAAGCTCTTCCAGTATAGATTAATCAGAGGAACTTGTAAAAACTGTAGATGGACTGAAGGCAGGAAAGTAAGCCATTTGCTAATCCATCAATGACAACCAGAATAGAGTCGACAGGGGTTGAAAACTGTGGAGTGTTCAGGATGCCCCATGCAGAACTTCTCAGGGCTCAGTAAGGCTCCTTTTTCTTGTCCCAATGCCTGCCCACTAAATCTCATTGGAGCGATTGGTGAAAAACTGTTGTGAGAACTCATCTGGCCAACGTGCAGACTTCCCAGAACCTTAAATAAAGTGGTAGGTGGTCACCAGCACAGTGCTCTTTGTGTTGTTTGTGTGGGCTAATGACAGGAGAGCACAGACAAGCTTGACTGGTGTACAGGGGTGAACAAGTGAGCTGACTCGGTGTGATGAGCCTACAATTCTATTACCTCTATGAGTTTGTCCCAAAGATGAGCCTTTCCTATAAAGAGGGAGAGGCCACAGATAAGTGAGAATTGCTCGCTGATAAAATTGGCATTCTCATCCAGTGCCATAACAGCAACTGCAGTATGGTCTGGAGAGACAGAAGATTTTTTTTTGCCTCACGAGAGATACTCTGAAAAGGATAGAATAAAAGGCAGCACAACAGAGACTGCAACAAGAGGCCCTATCCAACTTAATTAGGGCAAGCTCAAGGTTGGATTTGTCCTTGTCAAGAAGGTTGGAAGTAGCAGACCCAAGACTGGAAACACGTTTGTGTAGTAGACAAAGGGGAATCTTTGATTGCATATCGTTAAAGGGGATGAGCCGTGCTGGGAAGATTTCTTGTAAAACATGCGTGAACACCTAACACTAACATATGTATAACAAGAAAACACATCTTCATAATTTCAAAATGCACGGAAATATGGTAAAAATTATACTTTGCACGACCCTATTTCACTCCTTCCGGGAGCAAGAGTCAAACTACAGCTGTCGGGTACAGAAAGATGTCTGAAGAAATTCCCAAGAATCGTGACGTCTAGGATGGAGTCCTTTATCCGGCGACTGTTTACTGTTACGCAACAACGCGTTGACATGTACATAATGCAGTAGCGTTAGCGTGTGCAATCATGTCGAACTCAAGCGATGATAATTCCAGCATTGATGCTTTTTTTGATCACAGCGATCAGTTGTCATGTTCGTTTTATTCATTTGACAAAAAAAGTGACATTGAAGGAGCTGATAAGGAACAAGAAATATTGCCTTTGTGCGACCGCCAGAGTTCCTCTCTGTCAGTCTGGTTAGAAGGCGCTCTCCTGTGGTGGGACTGCGACAACAAATTTATTGAATCCCCAGATCCGTTTGGTTGAAATATACAACCAGGTAGTTAAACTTAACACCTCGAGTCAGAACAATGGAGGGAAACAACGGTTGGACAATTATGTAATGTCAACCTTGTTCATTTTATTCGGATATTTAAACAGCACGTCTTCAACAATCCTTTAATCTTTGGTTCCTCTATTTACTTGAAATTCATTACTTCACCGAATATTGAAACTCTGTATCAGTGTGAATCAAGCTCTGCTGATGCTGCTCCGGTATACTGCCATAACTTCAACTTCTACGTCAGTAACAAGCCCTGCTGCAATTACCAGTATCCGCTTGAGCACTCCACCAGTTTCAACTGCGCCATTTCATAAATACATTCCTATAATGCAATCGGAGTCTTTGCTAAGTACGTCATCACATTCTTAAAGTTTACTTTATCATATTGTGAGGCTTCACGAAATCATAATGTGTAACAGTGGCAGATGAAGTTCAAAATTAATTTATAATCAATTTGGAGATGCTCCAAATCATTAATAAGTAAGAACTACCAGACAGAAAATGTACCTCTGAGATCTTAAATAAATCAGAAGACAAGGAAGTTTCTTACCTAACGTCGAGTAACACAACTTATTTGCGGTGACTAGAGTGAGCATGTCACGCTCAGCTTTTTATATGTTCTCCCACCATGCATCCAAGAATTCTTTTGGGTTCGATAGTTGTTATCATGTAGCAACTTATGGTGGCGCTCTTATGCATTTCCTGTCATATTTATTGAACTGCCTAAATAGCCAAAATCATCTCTTTAGAATCAACTGAGACATAAAATTATTCCATCACATAAAGGTGAGAACGGTTAATTAGGAGAATCAATTAATCAATGTTCGGAGTTAATCACGTGTTCTGTGACATGACGTCACACATTTAATAGCTTCCGTTGCTATGCACATGCATACTGTAGATACCGGCTCATGACATGTGGACTCTCTAAGGCATAAATCATACATCAATTAAAGCTATGCACAGGTAATCAGCAATTATAATTCATGAAAGTTTTAATGGTAGAACTTGCTCAAGAATTAAGTGAGACAGACCATACCCTCGGGCATCACAGCTTATCAGTTCAAACCAGAATACACTTGGGAAGAAATTTTGCGACCCGAGGCTGTTGGCCACAGGCATGTCAGCGACCCGGAGGATCGACAACCAAACACTGACTGGTCATGATTTTATTTTTTCCTGTACCATTATAAAACTTTGTCTTTCTTAAATTGTCCTACATTGGCCATTTTGATAGCTGTAAAGTAGAAGTATTTTTTTGTCCATAGTTATAGGCTAGCCTACTTCGTCATAGTTGGTGTTCCATTCCAACAATTTTTGCTCACCATGCACTGCGAGTCACTTGCTTGGCATCGACGCATCGTGTGCGTGACGACTGTGCAGCATTAATTGCACCAGAAAATAGTCCATGTGCACCAGTGCAATATAGTCCCATTTTACATCGTTTACAAGTAGTACGTGTATGGGTATACATGTACGTGTCAGTACTGGTACGTGTACATACATGTAAACCTGCACATGTATTTGGGATTTTGAGTCCTCATAAAAATCTGATTGTGTGTTATCCACAGATCTAACCTACAAACACTGGTGTGAAAAGTCGCTTGGGAATCTACAAAAACTGCTCTCTGGGGAATTGTTTTGATTGCGAGAACAGCCACCAGCAACACAGTTTATCAGCATTCTTTCGAAATTCACTATAGAATTCACTATAGAAATTATTACACATGTATGACGCAATGCAAAACAAAATGAACAAGATGCATCAAGTTAGTTGTCCAGTACTGTAGCTCTGCCCCGTGTTAAGAGAAGAGCACTGGGAAACAAGACCAAATGTGGTTGACTTGACATGTACAAGTTACCTACCCGACTACGCGCCAGAGCAGAGAATATTATTCTTGCGCAGACCGATCAACTATCTTGCTGGAACTATGCAGTCTTGTCTGAAAAGTCGAGTCCGTCTAATGACGTCACATTATTGCCAAGATTAATCTGCTGCCCTCATCGACCGATTTTGATAAGTTTTTGCGAAGAGCCCGCGTGGAGACCGAAAAAGCACACAGGAAACACCAATTTTTGCTGCTTTAATGACATAAAAGAGGGGGTAATCCAACTTATTGTACATAAGACTGTTGAAAACTATCATATAACATCAACTTAACCCTACATGGCCCATCCCCTTTAACAGAGGACACTATTCCTTAGTCACCAGAAGACTCATCATGAGGATCAGGGTAAGTCTGGACTGGGCCCTGTTGTGTATCCCAAGAGGGATTGCATGAGGTTTCTGATGAAGGTAGAGTGTCTTTCAGGTTATGCGAGCCAGCGCTGACAATCGATGCATGTCCACGCAGGAGAGGGGAGTCCTGGATGATGAATGTGGAAGTGGATCGATTAGAAAGAAGGCCAGGATCTGGAGCTGAAAAAAAGGGGTGAAAGCCTTGGATCAAGGCGACAAGTCAAGATGATAGTTGAAAGGGAAGTGGTGCGATGTTTGGACAAACGCAACCTCCCACAGGATGACCTGGTGGCAGAAAACGTTTGCGGGAAAATCTGCAGGTGAGCCCAGATGTCAGATGGGGCCAAATGGGCAGGCAAGAATGGCTGAGGGGTGGATCATGCCTGAAAGAAGTGGTATGTTGTTAGGACGAACACAGCTTCCTTTTAAATTACCCAGCGAAAGAACATGCGGGGTGTTTACGCCTCTTACACATGGGGATTTGGCAGAAAACTCACAGAAGAGATCAGCTAGGCAGAAGAATGGTCAAGCTGCAGATCACATTTGGACAGAGGCTGTATGAGGTGAGCCACAGTGGCAAAGGGCCCTGAAGCGATCTTCTGGGATATCCCCAAAGAAAAAACATGGGGGGGGGGGTGAAGGACCCGGGGTGTGGAAATCATGGAAGTGTAGCAGGCTGATGGGGTCAGATGCCAGGGGTGCAGACTGGTGAGATGTGGCCGTATTCACCGGGACAGCTCCAGGAAGAGCTTGGGAGGTTCTCACCCGGTAGCGCCATTGTCTGGTTCATGCCTAGGTGCCCATGGTCTCGGAGAAGTCTCGGTTGTCAACTTGCCAGTGTTGTGGTCTGCCTTGTGCCTGCATGGCCCAGCACTGTAATTACTGGGACCACCCCAGATGATACTACGGAGCTGATGGGAGGGTGTAATGACTAATTCACACCTGAACACCCTTGTTGAAAGCTTGTTTGAAGGTGGTGGATCATGGCATAAGGTAGTCGGTGTGGGTGGTGTGGGGCTTCTTTCTGCGAGCTTTGAGAGCCATGCCCGTAGAGTGATGTACTGATGTACTGTATAATATTGCTAGGTGGCACGAGCTACATGGAATCAATGTTGGCAACCTATGAGCATGCAGTTACAAAGAGAGAGAGAAACCCCAACCAAAACGACAAATAACACACACTTGGAGAAATAATCAGACACTACAGTTTCTTATTATACAATTGATCAAGGTACCACAGGAAGGTGGAGTGAGAATGGAAACTTGAAGATGCCAAATATGACACGTCCATTGGCAATGGCACTAAGAAAAGAAGGATGAACATGGAGGCAGCACCACAATGCAGTGTGGTAATAGAGGGCGCAATACAGTTGATCAAATTTTTAGCAAATGGTAAAAGATGTGTGTTGGGATAGTGACTAGTGACTGTTTGGGTAGGATGAGAGTAGTCAACCTGAAGAATCAACTGTTAAACTTTTTTGAAAAGCATGCAAGAAAAAAAGGGTGGGAAAATTTACCTTTCAAGAAACAATGGGTGATATAAACAGGGGGTAAAAATAATTGTGGGGGTTGAGTATGAAGTGTCCTAATTGCAAATATTGCTACCTACATGTATGATGCTTTTGCCCAAATTCTAAGAAAATTATAGAATAAATGTTTGACCTTTGAAAACTCTGGAAGCCATTTACCAATACCATAATATTAACAATCAAATAAGGTAAGTTCTTTTTTGTTTTCTTTTTTTGGGGGGGGGGTTGCAACCTCCTCACCCCCAGATCCACCACCAGGTTTATCAATACCTTGAAACAAGCTCCTACATTTTCTTTCTGCTTACCGAACTCCCCAAATCCTGTCTGCTCTTTGAAATATATGCACATCTCCATCCGAGTCCACAGCAACCCCTGCAACCTGACCCAAGGTCAAGCCATTATCTGTTGGCCACCCTTCAACAATAGTCAGATCTGTAAATAAGTAGTAAATATATCATACATGTAGTTGTATTAATATTGGAAAAGCAAACTAGTAAATCACTAGCTAATGCTATTTCGGATCACATGCATTTCACAAGATTTATCATTTCCAGGGACAAGAAGTTTTATTTGAAGATGCAAACATCAGTCTAATACACCATCAGTCTAATACAACATCACAAGACTACCCAATAGGTTTCTTCAGCAAAATACCACACTACACATCTGTCAGTAATACATTAGTCACCAGAACTACATGTACATCACAGTGTGGACAAAAGTAAAAGGGCAAGAAATACTTTCTAAGCTTTTTCTCACCAATATGCTGCCAGTTTCTTATTCTGGAATTTTTGTTTTTGTTTAGCTTAAATTTTTTTCTGGTTAGAATCATTCTGCAGTTTTTAACCAGTTGAATGTGGCAAATAATGGGAACCCTCCCCCCGGGGTATAATTTTCAGCAAGAAATTTGCATAGCAAATCTGCTATACAAAATAATTTTTGCATGCCAGTTGGATCAACTTGTCTAGCAATTTCTTTTCATGTAATCGCAGTGTAAATTACAGGACACAATTTCAACATGACAAACAGCGCATGTGTGAGGATAATAGGGAGTTTAAGATTCCGCAATGTGCAATCTTGGTACGGCTTGCTAAGTTTTTTAGTGTGCATGCTCAGTTGCTGTGGCCAGTGTATCATCCTCAATGCAACCTCGACTCTATGGGCTACGTATGTGTAGTGGAGGCATTTTTAACGGGTGATTTTTTTTATTAGTACTTGCAGCCTGTATTAATATAGGGGTGGCACCCCTTGGTTTACCCAGTTGGAGTTGCAGTGTGTGCCCCCCTGGTGTTTATTTCATACTTAAGTCCATGTAGCATAGCTAAAGCTTCAGTAGCAGGTCAGCTGGCAGAGAGTAAACACTCATGTAACCTGGCATCCAAATCTGCCCTTGCTGTATTTAAGAATCGACCTGCAGTGGACTTGGTAAGTTTCTCCCTTTTTCTTTTTTTGTGAACATGATCATGTGCCGCTTTACTTTTTTTTGACATATTAAGGTTTAGCTCTATAATAGAGTCAAGTCAGCAGTTTTCCCTTGACAGAGATATAT
>NW_019091561.1:277489-290612 GCF_001949145.1 Acanthaster planci
GCAAGCGAGTTTCCCCTAGTGTCTAAAGTTCTCTTAGGTGTGTCATTTTTCCAGGCTACATATGCATTGCTTCACTAGCCCCTAGTTGTGTAAAATTCGAAAATGATCCTGACTGGCTATTCAGGATGAAAATACATAAACATAAAGTTAATAATAGGCTTATTTTGAAAGTTACACGCTCATGCCCCTGTATTCTCCTGCACGTCATGCACGTGTAAATCTGCACTGCACATAAACACACTGAGTAAAGGCCTAATTTAAATATTCCAAATTGTAGGATATTTGAATTATACAAAACTAGGGATTAGATTGTACAAGGCATGGTGGGAACCAACATGGCGCAGCAAGATTGTAACCATGGGAATGAGGTTGTCCTCCATGTGGCATGTATTTTGCTTTTTAATGTTGTTGCTTGGCAATCATGGGCCGCGTAGTGGTTCTGCGATGTGAAACCTTAAACTCTATAATTAGTTGACTACATGTACATTGTCACTGCATTGCAGGCAATGAATCAATACAACTTTCAAGGTCCGGTTAGAAGGTTACCGTTGTACTCCTTGCTGCTGGCGCAAGGAGTACTATGTCATGTGCTATGACTAGTGTGAAAGTCGAGACTGATTAGCAGCTGAAGGCGCATTCACGTAAGTCTTCCTTCCTGCACAAATTGTGTTATGGAGAAACACGATTTTCCTTTTAATTTATTAATTCATCTTATAATGCTTCATACTAGTTGGAAAATGGCACAGTTAATCGATAAGCTGGTCTCAGCAAAGTTTGTAGTAAACACCCCAGCTACTTGCGTGCGAGAAAGGAGCATGTCATAAGGTTATGTCTCACCAAGAGTATGTCATGTAAGTGCATATTCTCATGGGAGGTTGTTCCAGTTCTGCCACTCACATTATGAATAATTCAGTCATTGGGCGGTAAGTATTTAATTCTATAATGGCCAATTTCGTACTATAAATGAGAGCTGACTGCATATTATAGGCTTACGGAGTGTTTTCATTGTGTTATCGGCACTTAACAGCTAGCTTAGTAATTCAGATTACAGGGCCAGTGATTGCAGAGAGTGCCACTCTTTCGTACATGTACTAAATGAATTTGCCCATAAATATGTACACGTATGTTTCTGGTTGCGCAGCAACTGCTGTAAAAAAATAAGTGTGTAGCAAATGGTTTAAAATGCATCTTGAACTGTGATGCGATACCGGGAAAATGCTCTGCCCCCCCCCATCTTCCTGTTTAACCACAAAATATAGAGTAAAGCACGGTCAAATATAATAAATGTCAAACTTTTTACTTACACATACTAATTCCTGACTTGCTGGTCAAATTTATGACAGATGTAAATGTACATTGCTATTGGTAGAACTCCTATGCAGCCGGTCATTATAATGATTTAGGTCATGCTCAGCAGTGACCATATGAATCACAGTTAAAATAGCTAAGAAGAGAAATCATACATTTTGTAATACATACCCATTAATCTGAATTTGTGACTTACTTTTATTTTGAAATTGCAAAACTGGCCAAACTGACCTAGTTCTCTGTTCCAAAATCCATCAATATGGAACACATATTGTATAATCACTTACCTTCTGATGATTCCTTCTTGTTATCTTTTGCATTATTTTTGTCATTTCCATCAGTCTGTACTTTTTTAGTTGCTCCAAATTCCTGTCCTGATGTCTTCCCAATGACAGGTCTAGATGTTGTTTGATCAACATTCTCCTCAGCAGCATGGATTTGTTGGCCACCATATTTTTCAAAGTTGTGGTCGTTATCATTGATGTTGGCACCATAAAAATCAGGCTTGTAGTTTCCATTTCCAATGTTGTATTCATAAAAGTCAGGACTAGGATCATTGTGGCCAGGTTCCATCTTGCGTGTACCTGTACTCATGCTGGGTGGGTTTTTGGGAGGGATGTCTGCACCTGTATGCATGTATGAAAGAAAAAAAAGAATGCATTTTCAAGAAAGGACAAAATATCCAGCTCACTACTTCATGTGCATCTAAATTCTTTACTGCAAAAATTGCGTAAAATTGTTAAAAGACATCCATGCAAATCACACTTAACTATGTGCAAGCTTTGCCACAATTTGTACAAGCAGAAAGCAGAGAAAAATTGGTAGATACCCGACTACATTAGGCCCAAAAAACAAAGTCTCCCGTTTCTGGTCAGCGCGTGTGTTGCTGTAGACCTTTGTGTCGGCAAAATAACAGTTTTTGTATTTGGTATAAAACGATGTCTAAAAGCTGCCAAACTTGTTTAACTGACTGGAACCCTGTTATCATAAAATGTTAACATGTTTTTGATGGGGTATGGTTGAGTAATATGTACAGTAAAGAAGTCCCTCTATAGTTGCTCATAAATTTAGTTGGGCACTCTTTTTCAGATGATGTCATTTCTATATTACACGTTTACATCTGGGAACAAAACAAATGAGGTGGTCTTTATGTCCTGTGTACCTGTACAAGCTGAAAATGCTTTCAACACCATGAAGTGCTGGGGCCAGTCTATTTTAGTGTAAGTTGTGGCCGGCATTACATGTACATGCAGTCGTGATGGACATCGCATGTTAACATATATCATTTCCAGAAAAAAAAAGTGATAAAAAAAAAAAAGCCGCACCACTTTTGGTGCCAGCTTCTGACCAGAAATGGGAGACTTTTTTGGCCTTATGGATGTATGATAAATAGCACTCTAAAGATCCCACCTCCACCACATCATTCCATCCATCTCACATTTTGCCCCCATCCTATCATCTCATCAATCTCTTACTCTGCCCCCACTCATCATCCGAATCCATCACCTACATGTACTCTGACCCCCGTACCATCATCTCATCAATCTTCTTTTCTGCCCCCCCCTCCATCCCATCCCAATCCATCTCCTACTCTTCCCCCTAACCCAATCATCCCAATGTGTCTTCCATCCCAACCCATGGGAGTGTGCAGTATTTTCATATACATGTATGTATGTACGTATATATAACACAATTAAAAACTTAAATGTCTGGGGCCCAATTTTTTCATTGAATATTTACAAAACAACTCTTCATAGGCAATGATCCCACATGCAGTTCTGAAACTGATAAAACTCAACTTTGAAACAAACAAGCACAAATGACAAACACCCAATACCCACAAGCAAAACTTTACATTTACATTACAGCTGGCTGGCCAGCCAGCCCACCAGACAGGACACAAAAAAAAACAATATTACATTTACTTTACAGTTCGTCAAAAAGAGAGGGTGCTTTGTTTCCCAGCAATATCATGGGAAAATATGCAAACTGATGTTTTCACTTAAGCTCTACAGTATGTCAAGTATGTACATGTTTAAACTAAATTTCATTTGGTATGTGTACAGACCTGTAGAAATAATATTAAGTTATTTTCAGCATTTTTAAAACATTGCAACATAATACATGGCATATTAACCGCTATCCTTTCCTTATCTTGCACTTAGCATCTCTATCATGAGTATTTATAATGCAACAGACTTCAATGCAATGGTAAGCAAAACTTCATTTGGTGACGGACAACACGTCACATTCCATGAGAGTTATCTTATACATGAAGAAGCATCCACTTTGATTGACTCAGATTTACTTTAGAATGGAACTGCTGTTTTTGCAGTGTTGCAGTGAATTATAAAAAGATAAGATAAAAGATAAGATTTGCCTTTATGTTAGTGTCTTACTGGAGCAACATTTCACCTCCAATTTCAAGGTGAAATTTAATCAAATTCCTAATATTCTGATTCATAGCTGTCAATTTCATTTACCCAATGAAATTTGATTTTGACCCGATTTTCCAATTTGTTCAAGAGTGCAAAATGAAACCTTTTAAAATATGCCCACAAATATTTTTTTTTACAATTTTTAAGTTGGGTATGTGAGTGGAGACATTAATGATTTCTAAGATTTTATAAATTTTAAAGAACTTTTGACATATTTTTGTGGCATTTTCTGAGATTTTTTTTCAAGAGTATCAGGTCAGTCAGCTGAATTCTTGCCCAATTTCTGGGCACCGATGTGTTTAAGTTTTGGACAAAATTCCATGACAATGAAAGTGTTCACAAAAGTGCAAAAGCCTGTATCATAAAGGCAATACAGTATCAGTATTCAGCCAGGAGCATTTCAACAGTTTTTCAAGTTGTTCAACAAGAACACCAAATGAACGTTACAGTGTGTCACGTACTACTTTATATGTACTAGCGATGAATTACGCGACACTGTCAGCACTGCAGTAAGGCTTACACACCGACTTTAACCACTTCTTGCTGGGGCACTTATCAATGTTGATGATAATGGGCTAGGATATTTATCATTTTTTCTGTTTTCAAAATTCTTTAAAAATTCCTATCTTCATTTACCGGACACTTATAAACACGTGAAGGACTGTCTGGTGGCTCCTCTAGCCTGACAGACAAAATCTATTGACGCCTGAGTATTTCAGCCAGGCCTGCAGCCTTGTAGAAAGAGCCCAGATTGTGCGGTGTTATATAACTTTCTTTTGTCACGAACCTGGCTCAGTGCGTTGCTGACTTCTTTTCAATAGGGGCCAGATTAGCATGCAGAGGTGATTTGTTGCTCATCGCTGTGATGGTAGAGCGCTTTTGTCCCCGGTGGTAGCCCGCTCACTCTAAATGCCCCAAACCGTGGTATACTGTTTCAAAACAAGGCTGGATTATCTCCACTTTTGAGAGTGAAAAATTGTTGGTAATGCCCAGCAGCCTGGTCTTTTGTTCCACGTACGGTCTTTTTTACAAGGCCCATTCCCTTTGTCCGAGTTTGGAGACCCCGTCCACGCATATAAAGCATATGTGTTTGGATCCGGAATCCCCGGCAGGGAGTGGTTAAATCTTGATTTGCAGATTTTTGCCTGGTGTGGTTTATACTCGGAATGGCTTGTATTTCCCAAATGACAATACTAAATTTGGACACGTACATGTACTTTGAACAAAAGCACATCTTGATATATTGGGTGCAATTAACCACTTGCTGCCAGGGAGCCCGGTTTTGGATACGTTTTCTTTATATGCAAAAGAAATCGGACAAAAGAGCTGGGTCTTATAACAAAAGACCTTACTCGAAACAAAAGACCGAGCTGCTGGGAATTGCCAACATTTTTCAGTTGTCAATAGAGGAGGAAATCCATCATTGTTTTGAAAGATAATACCACTGTTTGTGGCATTCAGCGCGAGCAGATTACCACCAGGGACAAAAGTGCTCCAGTGATGAGCGATACAATACCATTACACGCGAATCTAGACCCTATTTAAAAGATGCCAGCAGTATCAGGAACAAAAGAAAACTAGATAGAAGTGTTTGTAAACAAGTAAAAACACAGACCTGTTTCGGGACTGTTTCACCAACAAAATGAGTATTCACAATTGTGATGAATAAACCTGGCATCAAGAAACTACATGTATGAGCGAGTAAAACTGAACAATTTACTATTCAGACGTCACATAGCCTGAAAGAGTTACTTGGTAATTTACAATGAATTTCAACCCATGCAGTTGGATGTCCACTTCAGAAGATAATCTAACATGACTTATCAAGTGATGTCATTCTGACATTTGAGAGTTTGCCTTGTACTTTGTGGAGTTCCCAAGACTTGCTTGAAAATTATAGTATTTACTTAGAGACTTCTTAGACTGATGATGTCATCACAAGTGGATGTGATACCAGTTACAAAAATTGAATTTTTAAATGAGGGTTTTCGTGGACAAACACAGTTGCTTTGGCCCTGTTTCATTAATCTAAAACCAGAGACGAAATTCTTGACAAAGCACTCACAAGATTTAATGACAAGGGCACACAGGCGATACAGAAAACCCACTGGCCAGTGGAATACTTAAACTCCATGTCACATCGATGTGTGTCAGGAGATATAGCATATTAAATAGTGCCCCGTCATTATAACATGAGGTCCTTTTTGTCTATAACACCTCCCTTTCTAAATACTTGCCAAGTTTCAACCAAATCGGGCATGCACTTTAGGAGATATAGTGCTTTAAAAGATGCACCTTTAATGTTATGTGACTCGTTTGCTGATGATATTGTTATCACCTGAGGTCAATCTCTGTTTATAAACTTTCCCTTCCTAACTATCTGCAAGGTTTCAACCCAGTCAGACATGTACTACACAAAAAACAACACAAAACATTACTGTTATTGCAGAAAGAGCACAGATGCAATCTGCTCTCAGCACCATCTGCTCGGCATTTTGGAAGGTCCTGAGTATATGCCTATGCACTGTGCGCTGCCGGCCACACGTTACAGGCAGATATTGAGCATCCAAGCAAGTTAACAGTGTCCAATCCACAGTACGCAAGAGGGATTTTTGAGTTCGCAAATATTGTAAGGGGTTTTTCGTCGTCGGTGCTTCGTCTGAGTGAAGAAGTACACCACTAATGCATTTCATGCAGTTGACTTCAATGTTTAAGCTATCATCTAATGAACAATTCATGCTTAAATCTGTTAGTTGCTTTTTTACAGAATGAAGAATGAAAGAACTTTTTATCATAACTTTCGATCTGATAACATCATTGGCCCCAAATTTCACGTATGTGTTAACTAAGTTAAGATCATTGTCTACATAAATTTTTGGACAAACTTCCCCGCAGACATTTATTCTAAATTTATTTTTCAGAATTTTTAGCCTGTCCCTAGAGGATGCTCAACAATTACATGACGTCATCAGTAGATGATTGGAAGAATATTGTACCCCAACGGACCAACACCGTTGAAAACAACTTGATACCTTTTACCACTTTTAAATAATAAGTCCACTTCTGGTAGCAACCGGAAGGAGGGGTCATGTGATTGACCCACAAGAGATGAATTAAAGACCCAATTTTACTCTGGCACTTGCCACAAAAGAATGCTACGGGAGGCACCAGTTGATTTTATATGGATTTTTACAACATTAACACAATATTTATTTAAATATTCAAAATTTAACAATAAATCACTTGGTGACATCATCATGACGTAATGATTTTAGTATTATCTTTGCTTCTAAGTCTTTTTTTGTGTAACTGAAGATCACCAAACTTGGGCCTTGTAAAGGTGTACAAAGTGAATGAGCTAATATAAATATTAAAAAATCAATAAAAAACCACATCGTGCACATCTATGAACCAAGGTCCTTCACTGATGTAAGTTTGATGAAGATCCGAAGTTGCAAAAGGACCAAAGTCGATGGTGGAAGAAACGTAGACAAAACAAAAGAGCTTTTGGTCAGAAGAGGAAGAAGAACGAAGAAAGCTAGAGGTTTTGTCTGTCTCGAGGACAGAGCAAAGGGCTTTTTCGCATTTTCTTTTTACTTAAGAAAAGGGCATTCTTTCATTTGAGACATCACCACATAAGGATTTCTCTTATTCACACATCTATCCAAGAGTTCCCAAAGTCTCCAATGACGTTTTGGGTGACCTCATTATAACAAATATTTGGACATTAGGAGATACAACGAATTAAACTTTGCACCCTTTACATCATGTCACCTTGTCTATAACACTTCCCATTCTACCAAATTTCAGCCCAATCAGACATAGAGTTCATGAGATATAGGGCTGTAAAGAATGTACCTTTAATGACACGTGACTAGTCACATAAAGTCCTTACCACATCAGGTCAATGTTTGTCTAAAACTCTTCCTTTTCAAGAGACCAGCAAGGTTTGAACCTAATCAAATATGTACTTCACGAGATACAGTGCTTTGAAGAGTGCACCTTTAATGTCACGTGACTTGTCTTCTGATGACATCATTATCACATCAGGTCACTATTCGTCCGAAGCCCTCCCCTTTCAACAAGTACTTTTCAAGATATATTGCTTGAAGGAGTACACGTTTAATGTCACATGACCGGTTACATGATGACGTCATTATCACATGTGGTCAATTTTTGTCCATTGCACTTCGCATTCTAGATACCTGCACGGTTTTAACCAAATCGGACATGTCCTTCAGGAGATATAAGGCTTTAAAGTTTGCTCCTTTAATGTTATGTCAGCCGACACCGTATGACGTCATTATGACGATGTTGTTCTTGGACCCTCTCTAGCTGGGGGATCTAAAGAGAGCACACCTAATACACAGTCAATCAGATCAAGAAAATTGCCAAAAACTGGCTGTGGAACAAAAAAAATCTTTAGAACCTATTGCGAATATAAAATATTCAAAAATCAAGAAAATATCAGAAGGCGACATCATCATGACGTCATAATATTGGTGTTTTGTTTCAGAGATTTTTCTTGGCTGTAAATCTAATGACAAATGAAGATTGCTAAATTACCAAAATGATGCCATGAAAACATGTACAAAATCAACGGGCTAAACACACATGCAGCAAAAGTGCTCCTTTGAGTTCATATCACGTGATTTGTGTCTAAACTGAAGAAAAACTACGAAATATTATTTGATATTCTGACTCTTGGGTATATTTGGAACCACACGGAAGAGAAAATTTAGCCTGATTTCTCTTTTGTTCTAGTAGTAATTCTTGGTTGAAGTTGAGGACTACTCACTCATTAAGCACGACAATTGTGGAGTGCCAAAACATGTACAATCCCTCTCATGTCACATAACCACTGATGATGTTGTGATATTGCACGTGTTCTGAGACCCTCTTTAAATGCTGGAGTATGAGTGTGCACAAACATGAAATCAGTTAGATTGACCAGCGTCCCGAAGTGTACCTTTTGAAAAACGAGTACAAAATCTACGGGGAAAAATAAGGTATTCAAAATTCAATACAAAATAAGGTATTGACGTCATCATGGCGTCATCTATTTTATATTACTCTTGCATAAGGGTCTTTGTTAGTTATCACCTTGTCAACAATCAAACATCGCAAAGTTAACAAAATTGTGGCTCGAAAAGATGTACAATGACAAAGGGCTGTAAACACGTGCACAGAAAAACTGCTCCTTTAAGTTCATGTCACGTGATTTGCATCTAAACGGAAGAAATATTATGAAATATCATTTCATATTCTGACTCTTGGGTATATTGGGAATCGAATGGAAAGGAAAATTTAGTCTGATTCTCTTTCATTCTGGTAGTAATTCTTGGTCGAGGTTAAGGACTACCCACTCATTAAGCTCGATAATAGTGTGCGGTGCAAAAAGTGTACAATCCCTACGGAGAAATACTGCACCTTTAATCTCATGTCACGTGACCATTGATGATGTTGTGATATTGCACGTGTTCTGGGACCCTCTTTACGTGGTGGAGTATGAGTGTTCACAAACAGGAAATCAGTTAGATTGTGCCTGTTGAAAAATATCTACAAAATCTACGGGGAAAAATAAGGTATTCAAAAATCAATATAAAATAAGGTGATGAGATAATCATGCCGTCATCCATTTTATATAAATCTTGCATCAGGGTCTTTGTTGGCAATCATTTTGTCAATGTTAACACATCACGAAGTTACCAAAGTTGTGGCTCGAAAACGTGTACAAAGTCAATGGGCTATAAAGTCATTTGCAGAAACACTGCTCCTTTAAGTCCATGTCGCGTGATTTGCACTTAAACTGAACAACTTTTATGAAATATTACTTCATACTCTTAGGCATATTTAAAATCAAATAACAGAGCGTAAAGTACCCAATTTCTCCACAGTAACTGACATTACAAGGCAGAATTTTAACTACACTGTCTTGTAGTTATGCAAAACAGAAATGTCTGGGGCTTGTAATAAATACAGTTATATGAGTTGAGGAGAATGAAGAAATAGTTTCACTGAAACTGCATTTCTCATTGAACAGCAAGTAAAATGTGTCCGGTAACTGACGTTACACAAAAAGGACATGGAAAATTATCGTGTAGAATCAAATTGAAATATCTCATGTCCCTGACTCGCTAGAGTGATATGTTTAACTTGACATAATACATAAGTTCTTAGGTACAGAGGTGCAAAATAATAAGCAAGTTAAATATTTCCCTTTTATGCCACGAAAACTTTAGTGAAGATATGAAAGTGTCACAGTTAGCTCACTTTAGGGCCACAGTAACTAGAAGGATTAGATGCAGGCCGGAAAATGATTGTAACAAAACACAATCTGTACTATTTACAATATCGATTCTATCATACAAAAACATATACAATTCAGTATAGCTACAACTCCGAGGTTAAAATTAGACTTACCAAATGAATTCACACACGCATGAATTTCAGTATTTGCAATTCAAGTATTTACAGGTAAGTGTGTGTGAATTCAAATTTCAAATTTACTGTAAATTCGCAAATCTAGTACATCAAAGAGATAAATACTTGATAGTTTTCAATCCTTCAGCTTTCAGCTCTGTAAAGCACTTCAAAAAAAAAGAAATATCAATCGAAGTTCCTCCTAGGAAAATCAGTATTCAAAAGAAAACTTCCAAAACAAATGTCAGTATCAGTTCAATGAATTTACCAGGTATGGTGGAATTTAGTTCACCAGGCGAAATGCCAACAAATTGCAGTATAAACTCCAGAGAAATCAAGGTTGATTAAAAGTATGTCACAAGCTGGGATAATCCAAAAAACTCAAGGCATGTAAAAGAAGATCTTTTAGTCAAAACTTGCAAATGTTATCACTACGTCTGCTCTCAAATTTAAAATAGCTGACATACAGTTCGACGTAATATCAAATTCGTCCCTCCTTGATTACAAGAATCCGCCCAACTAGAAGTGAACCCTCACTGCAGTGTACTGTGACCAAGGTTACATCAGAATTCCAGAACCAGCCATCGTGCATAAGGAGGAATGGAAATCAACCAGTCTTTTGAGCTAAGCTCAAATCTTCAAAGCCATCTAATTAAAGCAATAATTCACCAAAATGCCAAATAGTGTGGTACAATAACAAGAATATATATCTCAATCTCGAAAAGTCATTTCAACGAAAACTTGTCGGAACTCAAACAACTATGATCGTAATTTATTATCAAGCTGATTATGAACAAACCTTTAACAAATCAGTCGATGCTGTTAACCACTTCCAGCCGGGGGCTCCCGTACCGGAGCCATAGGCCTTATATTCGGGGCCGGGGACTCCGAAATCGAAACTTTACTATAAAAAGAAAAAAGTTGCTGGGCGTTTCTTAAAAAGTTTGGGGCTGTCAGTTAGAAAGTTTAGGCCATCATTGGCCTGTGAATTGTGACTTTATTTTATAGCCGGGGTGACCGAACTTTTTTTATAGCCGGGTAGACTGAACTTATTTTATAGCCGGGGTGACCGAACTTATCAAAGCCTGGAATAAAAGTACGAACTGCTGAGAGCTGCCGGGCACTGCCAATCAATCCCTGTATTCTTTTAGCGCAGAGCGCTGCAATTAGCGGAGGTAATCCGTGTATTGTTTGTGCAGAGCGAATTTGTTCGCGCTGCCGGGCGCTCGCAGGGGATTATCGCTGCACTGCACCGAAGACAAAGCGCGGGCTGTGCAGGCTCATTATGCACCTGCGCCCCATGAATGACCCGGCCCGGGCGCTGCTGGCCCTTGCCACGTTGACTGACAGGGCACGGCCCTCGCTGCTTGAGAATAAAAACACCGTGCAGTGGCTACATGTGTTCATATTGGGCATCGTGTTATTTAGAGCACAGACAACATGGCTGAAGTTATATCCGGAGAGTCCAGTTCTTCCAGCGAAAGCGAGTTTTATCTGAGTTCAGACGAAGGTTCTTCGTCTTTTTCATCACCGCCGTCACCTGCTCAAGTACAGTCAAGTACAGAAATTGACAGTGATGTACCCTTGGCGGTATATGCCAAGCACAAGAGACAGTCCCGTACACAGACCGCCGCGTCGACTAGAAGCAGTGCCGCACCTTTCCGGTGGACAGATGAAGACGGTCCACCGCTGAAGTACAGCTTCACCGGTAATGGTGGTGCCGTTGATCCCCGCCTGCATCGCAGCTCGACCTGCAGTGAAGCCTTTGAACTGTTTTTTTACGTCATTCTCTACAACAAGATAGTGCAAGAGAGCAACCGGTATGCCATGCAGAGGCCCGCTACGACATCGGCGCACATGCGATCATGGACTGATCTGAACACTAGCGAACTGAAGGCCTTTCTGGGCCTTTGTATAATGACGGGCATTGCGAAGCACCCCACCCTTAATAGCTTCTGGTCCACCGACCCACTACTGAAGATGAGCCTATTCCCGTCCATCATGCCCCGAGATCGCTTCCTTGCCATCCTGCAGTCCCTCCACTTCAACGATAACACTGCCATGCCAAATGACTGCACCGACCGCCTCTTCAAAGTGCGCCCAGTCATCGACCATCTTGCTCAGAAGTTTGCCACTGTCTACGTTCCCCAATGGGACATTTCGGTCGATGACTCCCTGCTGAAGTTTTACGGGCGTCGCCGCTTCGCTACCTACAACCCCAGAAAGATGGCCTGCTTCGGCATCAAGATGTACAAGCTGTACCAGAGCTTCAAAATTCAAAATCTACACCGGCCAAAGTAAAGGAGACCTCCCAGCAACTGCACAAGTGGTGATGGACCTGGTGAATGACCTAAGTGGTAAGGGCTACTACAACCTTGCCCTTGACCGGGCCTTCAGCAGTCCTGATTTGTTTCGACGACTTCACAACCAGAAGTTCAATGTCGTCGGCACCGTCATGGGGAACAGAAAAGGGATGCCGAAAGACCTGCAGTCCGTCAAGCTGAAGCGGGGCGAAACAGCGTCCCGGTCGGCCGACCTGGGTGTCAGCGGTTCTCTCCTGGCCATGGTGTGGCGAGACAAGCGCAACATCCATATGCTCTCCACCATGCATACGGCAGACATCCGTGGCACTGGCAAGCAAGACAGGGCAGGAAAAGCAGAAACCGACCTGTGTCATCGAGTACAACGCCCTGATGGGGGGCGTTGACAAGAGCGACCAACTAGCAGCAAATCATCGAGCAACTCGTAAGTCCCTCAAGTGGTACAAGAAGCTCTTCTTCTACCTGCTCGACTTGACGCTGGTGAACAGCTACGCCGTGTACCTGGCCGTTGGTCACCGCCTCTCCTTCCTGGACTACCGCTTGAGTCTTGTCTGTGAGCTGCTCTTTGACGAGCCCTTGCCCGAGTACCACCCTCAGCACAATACTCCACCATTCACCAACTCCCACTTTGTC
>NW_019091561.1:299553-319261 GCF_001949145.1 Acanthaster planci
AGGCTACATATACATGAATGACAATTTGTTTTCCGTGCCTTGAGTTTGCTGTTGTATTTCAATGATTATGCATGTGTTGTTAAGGTATTTTTGCCTCGGGAAGCGTGATTAATTTCTAGTGTTACATCGCACCACTGCCTTACCAGGTTTTGCCAATTTCCAAATAAATTTGGACAAGAACACTCTTATTTTGGCCTCAACCAAATCCCTTTGTCGATATGCTTCACCTTTCCTTCTTCTTGATGAATGTCTTTACGGGCAGACATGATGATGGAAATGTAACGATAAGAAACGTCCATTCAACAACACACACAAAGGTACAATTTTCTATGATAACACACAACAAGTATTCAGGGTACCAGGCGCAGTGGCTTCGCATGGTGATCTATACACTCGTGCATGTGGTGAGTAGCATGAAAAGTGCACAGTCATTGGCTTATATGAAAATACGTCATGAAAATAAGACTATCAGAGCGACTGTTACACCGACAGTTACCAGGAAACAAACACATTTCCAACAGAGATGGTTATTGGTCGGCACTGTTTTTTGTCAGCGAAAAGAGCCAATGGAATGTGTTGCTTTATCTTATCTCCCAATTCTAGCCTGGTACCGGTTCAGATCTGTGTGTACGTTGACAGCGTGTGCCTGAACTACACATGAACGGAGGGCATGCATGGCAGGACACAGTGCCCTTCGTGGTTGATATAATTTTGATATTCTTAGGACAAAATAAATATGACGTGACACATGGGAAGTAAGCAATGAGAAATGCAATTTCATTTTACATGTATTTCACAACAAACAGAGGCTCAATATTATCATACATGTACCTGATACCTGGAAGTCAAAATTATCTTGATAAAATGGGTCGGAAAAGTTTCAAATATCAGAATTTCTAAGTTGACTATCACCGTATCTGACAGTCCAAAAAGGCCAATCTTATTTGCAAAAGCGGATTTTCAAAGTCCCAAAAGTGGAAATCCGCCAAAAAGGGCAAGAATCTCATCCCTGCAAACTGGGTTTGTAGTGTATTCAATATGTTATGATTAAGAGTGTCAAAAGTGGCACTTAAATCTAGCAGGACTTGAATAGTTACCTTTTGCTGGTCCACAGCCATGAGAAAATCACTCTTAATTCTCAGCAGTGCAGTTTCCGTGCTATAAAAGCATCTAGAATGCAGACTGTGTGACAGGTAGCAGCAGATTAGCATGAAGGTGTTGAAAGATTTGTTTTGTAGCAGCACTTTCAACAAGTTCACAGCCAAAAATAGTTTTCTTATTTGGAGCAAGTCATTTTGTTGTTTCTTATTCTCATATCTTCTTGATTTAAGAACTCTCAAGTAAAAATTTTTGCTACCCTTCTCAAATAAAAACAAATTTGTACAATACCTTTTCTTACAGTGGGAAAAAATGTGGATTAAGATTTTACTTTCTTGTATCAAGAAAATCTGCTAGAATAATTTTCTTATTGAACGTTTTTGACAGAGTGACACAAGAAAGGTATCTTCTTTTCTTGAATGAAGGAAGGTTTTCCTATGCAATTAAGAAGTTTTTGTTGGTTGTTTTCTTACCGTCTGCAGTATTTTTCTTGGGTAAAACTAATTTCTTGACAAGATTTTTTTTAAGGAAAGGAAAGAGTTTTTTACAATTTAGTTTCTAAATATTAGTTGAGATGATGTTTCCAATATTATAAAACAAGAACAAGTTTCTCAACTAAAATGTTAATTATACCAATGTAAGAATTCTGCAATGTAACTTTTCTGCAATGGAACAATCTTTTCTGAAGACAGAGTTGATTTCTTAAAAATGTACAGAATCAAAGTCTTTCCATGCAAGGATTAAATTTCAAGTACATGTATATTCAAAACAAATTATGACAAATAGTGAACTATATCATTTCAAGTTTAAATGTATCCAGTTAATTGTGTGGACTTCTTCCAATCATCAGCCCAGCCACTGTTTGGTTTCAAATTAACATGGCTGCATAATGTACGGTATGTTCTGTTTCCAGAAATTAGGTGCTTAAGAGCTGTCTGAAATATGGTGTGGCTCATTGGAGTTGTGGAAAACACACATATGAATCAAATCATTTGACAAATTTATCATTTAGCAAGGCTGGCCAGAACACAAATTAGCAGGTACATGTACAGTACAATGCACTCTGTGAAAATTGATTCGAATCATTCAATCTTGCATTGCACATATGGATAACAATTTAAAAATATCTATGTTGAAAGCAAACATTTCATTTTAAAACCTACTTCTATTCTTCTATTCATGACAATTTTAAGGTCTCGAGTTGTATCACATTTCACATTTAATATGCAACTGTCAATGAAAGCATGATTTAGAAATGTACTGCAGATTGCTTACAGGCCTAAAATTGTCGCCGGGAGTTCGAGAAGTTCCAAGACCTAACTGAGAAGAGTTCGGCCCATCGCACCACCCATCGCCCAATGGAGTCTGCCGTTGATACATCGAAGTGGGTCGTCAACCTCTCCGCGAGGACCTTCACCACCGTCGAGAAATCTCTTCTGGGGAAAGGCCTCAACTTCGCCGTCACCCCCGACCATGTACCAGCAACGGAGATCGTGGTCAGTGTGGAAACAACATTGAAGAGGCTTGACCCAGAAACAGCTGATCTGGTCCGCAGAGAAGTCAACGCCACGTTACGGAGGGCACGCGCGCCCAGGAGCAACATCAATCGGGAGCAACGCATCGCCCTGAAGGCTCTACGGCAAGATCGTTCCATCCTGATCCTCCCCTCCGACAAAGGCCGTGCCAGCGTGATCCTCGACGCCCATACGTACCTGGATAAGATGGGTAAGCTCATCTCCACGGGCCCTTACTGGAAATTGGCTAAGGACCCCACCGACCGGCTCTGCAGGAAGATCACAGCCCAGCTTCTCGCCCTTAACAAGTCCGGAGATCTTGACGATGCCACCTACCGGAAGTTACGCCCCAACAGCAAACAGCCTCCCCGGATGTATGGTCTACCCAAGATCCACAAGCCGGGGACACCCTTGACACCCATCATTTCATGCGTAAGTTCCTTTGCCTACAACCTCTCCAAGCATCTAGCAGGGATCCTGTCACCGCTGACGGGTAACACGCCGAATACCGTACCCAACTCCACAGCTTTCGCTGACCGGTAACACACCGAATACCGTACCCAACTCCACAGCTTTTGCTGACCGGTAATACACCGAATACCGTGCCCAACTCCACAGCTTTCGCAGAGTTCCTCCGCGGGCAGCACATCGACAGCCATGAGGCATTGATCTCTTTTGACGTTGTGTCCTTGTTTATCAACGTCCCCATAGATGACGCTTGCTGTGTGGCCCTTCATCGCCTTAAGAAAGACCCTGAGTTGCCTGACCGGACATCGCTCTCCCCTGCCGAGATCATCTCCCTGCTAGAGATTGTCCTGCATTCCAGGTATTTCCTACGAACAGACAGATGGAGCAGCCATGGGTAGTCCGGTGTCAGCGGTTATTGCCAATCAGTACATGGAATCATTCGAGGAGGAAACCCTGCAGAGTTGCCCACCCGACTGCCTACCTAATCTGTGGAAGCGGTACGTTGATGACACCTTTGTCATTGCACCATGGGATCAAGCCAGCCATCTACTCAACCACCTGAACAGCCTCAAGCCCAGTATCCAGTTCACCATCGAGAATGAGCAAAACAACAGCATCGCATTCCTGGACACCATGGTCCACAGGGAACCCGACGGCAGCCTGACCAGCACCATGTATCGCAAGCCTACCCACACTGACCAGTACCTGGCCTTTGACTCACACCACCCAGTGTCCATCAAGAGGGGCGTGGCCAAGTGCCAACATGACCGCGCCTCATGCCTAGTCACCAGACTGCACCACACAGCCGCCGAGAGATGCCAAGTCACCGCTGCCCTCATGGCGAACGGGTATCCAGCGTACTTCATCCGGCAGTCATCGAGACCCAAGACCAGCACCGGAGTGGAGTGACCAGAGTACAAGGCTTTCACCGTTCTTCCCTTTGTGGATGGTATCTCCGAATGGCTGAAGAGGATCCTGGAGGACCATGGCGTCCACACCGTGTTCCGATCATCCACAACCTTGAGGAACCAACTCGTGCGTCCTAAGGATCCCATCCCACCCGGAAGACGCGGAGGAGTGGTCTACAGGATACCACGCGGTGACTGTAACAAGGTATACGTCGGCGAAACTGGCAGACCAATCGGCAAGAAAATCAAGGAGCACCAACGTGACGTGAGACTCTCCCGTGTGGAGTCGTCAGCGGTAGCCGAGCACACCTGGGGAGCTGGTCACCACCCCAATTCGGAGGGCGTGCAGTGCGTGGACCAAGACCAGAATTGGTACACAAGACGCATCAAGGAGGCCATCCACATCTGCCTGAATGGACACAGCATCAACAGGGACAGCGGCATCGACATCCCGGGGTTCTGGCTCCCCACCATCCGCCAACACAACCACCGGAGCGAAACGGAGCCACACCGAGGACATGGAGTGGAGCATGCGACGCCCATTGAGGTCACCCGTACTACATCCGCAACACACAGCGGGGGACATGCAGAGGACGTAGTCCAGCAATATACAGCGGACTCTGCAGCATCCAGACTTCAGTTGAGTGATGAAGGCTAGCAGCACCAGCAGCCGAAACGTCGCTACCAGCAACACGACACCGCGAGTCATTGATTATCTTTTTTCCTGTATTTGTCATCCACCGCGGTGATTATGTTTATCTCTTAGGCCTAAAATTTCCAAAGTTCAGCTCAAGTCCTGGCTTATTGAGCAGAGGATGAACTGCAGCCACTTTCCACTTGGATAAAAACTCACTATTAGCCAGAGACAAATAAATCATTTTTGCAAGTATAGGTAACAGGGTATCAATACACACTAAAACAAGCTTTGTTGGAATAGGATCAAGATGATGATATTTCTTGCTTGATTTTAAAACAGTTTTTTTCACATCACATTCAGACAAGAGTCTCAATTCTGTGAGATGTGGAATACTCTCAGTATTGAAACCCCCCTCGGCATCCGTGTAGCTGCATGTATGTCCTTGTCGGCTGAAGTCAATCAAATAGTTGCATGAATATTGAAAATGTTGTCATGAAAAAACTTGCCCAACTGCAAAATTAGATCTAACCAGATTTGTAGGCAAGTCGAAGTACTGTTTTGACAAGTTTTTGTAACATTGAACAGTTTCTTTTTATCATTGTCGTTCTCTAGTATTATGTTTGAATAATACGTACAGCGAGCATTATTCATCATGAAGAGTGTTTTGTTGCAAGCCAGTGAACCACTTCCTGCTGGGTACTCCAGAATCGGAGACGTATGGTTTATATGCGTGGCCAGGGTCTCCAAACTCAGACAAAGGAAACAGGGCCCTGTAACAAAAGACCATACTCCAAACAAAAGACCAGGCTGCTGGGCATTACCGACATTTTTCACTCTCAAAAGTGGTGATAATCCAGCCTTGTTTTGAAATGGTGTACCAGGGTTTGGGGCATTGAGAGCGAGCGTATTACCACCGGGGACAAAAGTGCTCCATCACCACCGCTGCATGCTAATCTGGCCCCTATTGAAAAGAGGTCAGCAGTGCACTGAGCCACGTTCATGAACAAAAGACAGTTATACAACACCGCACAATCTGGGCTCTGTTTACAAGGCTGCAAGCCTGGCTGAAATACTCGGGCATCAATGAAGATCACCTGTCAACTAAGAGTAGTAGCTATAGAATACTTTGTGTGGCTATAAACGACCATTAAATGAAATAATGAATTTTATAAAGATTTTGAAAACGGAAAAAATGATAGTCATGCTGGCCCAGTATCATCAACATTGAAAAATGCCCCGGCATGAAGTGGTTAATATCCTTCATGACCTGAAAGCAGCTATCTTTTAACCCATTGTTTTTGCATCAAGCCAATTTTGAGAAGACCTGACAAGTAAACAAAAAATATTACCACCTCAATTTTTTTTTATATTTTGTGAGAACATACTGGGGTTTAATTTTTGCCCAAGTTTATCAGGTCAGGTGATTGAAAAGGTCAGAATCAAGGTCAAAGTAAGGGTCACAAGGTCATCAAACTTCATATTGCTTTAACATCAAATTTGGAAAAACTTCCTTGAGAAGTGCTTTTCCAAAGATACCAATATCAACAAATTTGGCTGCTTGATTAGGGAGATAAGGTCATTTGAAAAGGACGTCGAGCCCATTTTGACCAAACTCAGCCAAAATGGTGGTCTGTAGCTTGAAGCTGTTGGTTCAACAGGGCTACAATTTAAATTTCAGCTTTTTCACCCAACATTACCTCAAAAACCAAAACTGAACCAGTTTGAAGGGTTGAGTTTTACCAGTTGGGTGATTTGACATCAAATGACCCTATTTGTCAGAGTTTCTTGCATGCTCATGTGAAGCAGATTCTCTGGTAACTCCTGAGACAACAGAGCTGGCTTTTCACTGCTATCCAAGCACTAACTCCACATTTGCATGAATCAGTTTTTCCAGGTTGCTATGATCACTTCCACAATTTGAAGAACCAATCCTTTTGATGCCATTTTTCCTCCCTTCTCAGGGGGCAACAGCATCAAATCTCTTCCCCTCTTGGGAGCAGAGCTTTATTGGCAAGTTCAAAGAGGCTACATTGGTGGGGGAGGAGAGGCACTTGGAAGCTAAAGACAGAGTAAATCTTTGATAGTCTACAGGCACAAGTACCACATCTGTTAAGGAAACTAGACAACCATCTGGTACCAGTAGCCAGCAGTTTCCCCATGAGCCTCTGATGCCCTTCTGTGGGTATGGTTGAACATTCATGCCCAGCCGCAGTCCGACCAGACAGGTCCAGGATAAGGGTAATCCCTCCGATGAATCCACGTCCAGTTCACAAGAGCACACCTTTTGACCTGTATGCTCTCCTTATCCTAAAAGTGTTATGGCAGCTACCACAAGGAATGTTTGCGCAAATGACTATTCAATCACCATGGCCTACAATCCAGGGTCAGTAGGAGGGCATCTCATAAGTTACTCCAAGACTTGGGCCCTGTTTTTCCCAGACAAGTGGGTTCCTAATGCCATAAAACAGGGATATAACCCTAGAATTCACAAGCAAACCTTCTTCAAACTTTGCTCCACACCCAATTCCATTTCTGGTAGACAAACAGAAGCATCTTGTACTAGAAAAAGAAATTCAAACCCTACTTCAGATGTAAGCAATTCAACGTGGTCCTGCAGGGAGATACCAGACATGGATTCTAATCAGCATTCTTTCTAACACCCAAAAAAAATCCTGGTGAGTGGAATATGGAATATGGATCCCTTGAACAGATATATTTGACCAAAAAGATTCTGAACGGAGATGCTGGGTATAATTCTCAGTGCTATGCCAGTTCTGGCTTGAGCATATTCCAATATGGGAGGACCATGTTAACTTCCTTTATTTTCTTTACGCACATGCAAATTCAGTCGCCTTCTGTGCGGTCTCTCAACAGCCCCAAAGATATTTACTAGTGGCATCACGTGGTGAAAATGAAACATTCAGATCTTTGTTTACCTCAATTATTAACTTGTTGTGGGTTCTATCAGAAACAAGGACCTAAAGACAGTCAGAATAACTTGAAAACTTGCAGTTTGCTTGGGCTTCCAGAAGAAGTCCCAGCTGGAACCTTCCACTTGGCCAGTCTACCTAAGGGCAGAGTTGGATCTTCTGTGAGGTGTGGCTATGCCTACAGGGGATCAAAAGTGTGGGGGGGGGACTGGCAAGAACTCAAGTAAAGCTTATGAGGTCCCATGATAAGATGAGACATTGACGTGAGGACGCTCGACAAACATCCCTTGAAGGAGATATTGGATAGCAGCGTTGTCGGAGAGATTCGAGCCATCGCTGAAGCCTGAGTGGACAGCCGCCAAGGCTGAACAGTAGTTGCGGATGGTGGCAACCTGGAGGCCTGACTGGTACAGATACATTAAGAAGTCTTTGACCGAACTCACAGGAGCTTTGGTTGGAGAAACATTGTGGTCGTCGCACCATCTAATAAAATGTAGTCGGCTGATACAAATCTTGTGAGTGGACAGTCGTCGACCCCGGGCCAAAATACACACAGCATCTGTAGAAGAACCCGACGCCCTGAAAGATCATTGTACAATGTCCAGTACATCAAGTCAAGACTCTCCCCTGGTGGGTGGAGGATCTCTGACTTGGGCTGATGGAGGATGTCTTCTGTGACCAGAAGGACCAGCAGCCATCGTACCAGGAGTCTCGTCAGTCTTTGAAACCACAGTTGGCGAGGCCAGAATGGGGCGACAAGGAGGATCCGACATAGCTCAGTTCTGTCTTGGACAGGACCTGCGGAATGAGGGAGATTGGAGGGAGGGCCTATGCCAGAGGGCCCGACCAGTCGATCTTTAGGGTATCTGTCACCCACACTCACGGGTGAGGGAACCTGGAGCAGAACGTTGGAAGGTGGGCACTGTCGGCAGGAGCGAAGAGGTCAAATTGAGGACGCTTGATCTCCATGAAAATCTGGCTTGACAACAGTCAGATAAAGAATCCACTCTGTTGGTAGGACAGCGCCCGAGAAAAAGCATCTGCTGTACTGTTGCTGGTTTCCGCTATGTGGACAACTTGAAGGCTGATGCCCCGATTTATCGTCCATATGAAGACCTGTCATGAAAGGGCACAGGAGTTGAGGAGGGCGAGTGCTGCCCTGACGATTGATGTATGCCACTGTCGTTGAGGTGTCGCTCTGGACTTGAGCGGAACAACCTACCAAGTGCTGTTGGAAGTGAGGAAGAGCAGTGAACACCGCCTGAGGTTCTAATATGTTGATATTTTTGCCTCAACAGGGAGTGTACTAGACCCCGCTGGCGCGGGATGGAGGAAAAGAGGCTCCCTATCCAAGTAGTGATGCCACCGTTGTCCTGGTCACATTCGGACATGGAGGGACGAAAGAAAGGCTGGCCCCATGCAATAAGAGGCTAAAGTATTTGCTAAGAATGAATAATGAGCCTTGTTAAATTGTACTATGTTCAAAGTGGTTGTTTGTATCCTTGAGTTAGAGGACTACGGCCATATCATTATATGCATGGGAATTTAAGGTCATTCCCTATGCACTGCAATAATGGAAAAACTGTAGATAAGGAGTGTTTGAAGATGGAAGATCGCTCCATGATTTAAGAATCCAGATATCCTATTTTATTCAGCATCCAAGTATTATAACATTCCCATTTATTCACTAGAACAAAGAACACGAGTGGATACAAAGGAGATATTGCCAAAATTTGCTGAGTACACCTCTTCGTTTCAATTATGTGGGGAGCAGTTGGGAAGGTAACCATGGCAAGCCATAAAAAAAAGCAAGCGTTGACAGTAGGCACAATTTTGCCAGACCTCGTAACATTCACAGTATACACACTTTGGAAATTCCCACTACAAAGGAACTCGTATCCAGAAAGTATGTGGGACATGGCCATGCTGAAAAGAAGAACATGTAGAGAGCCCAGAATTATTAAATGAAAGGAGCTTGTAGAATTGGCAACAAGGTGAAGTTTGGTGAACTTTGACGCTTGAGGCATGGATACTGAATTGAATGGCATGATCACCAGTCAGAGATAAAGGGGAGCCTGTCGGCAAATTGTGGTTAATCGTTACCACGCCTGAGTGCCCCATATGACAAAGTTTCAGACGCCGGAGGGCTTGATGTGGCATGGGTCTGCGGGTAGAGTGTTGACATCTACCACAGGCATTGATGAACAAAAAAATGGTGGGGAGAATACAACACACATGGTAGGCTGATCGTATCGCATTTTATTCACCGGGTTGGCTCCAGAGTATAGCAGATTTCTCTATCCCCCCCCCCCCGCTGGCTCCCAGCACAGGTCTGATGCATAGTGTAGGGGTAGGCCTATGAGCTATTGTTCGAGCCGCGGTCAGGGTTAAGCATGCGTGACCCAGACTCGCATTCACTATATATGTATAGGGGCCGTACAAGCAAACAATGTAAGGAGGCCCGGCAAAGTATACATATAACTCCTGCACGTCTGAATGCCCCAAAATGGACAGATTAAAGCAGAGGCGTAGGCCTGAATATGAAACGTCACCACACTGTAAAAAAAAAAATTGGTTGAACAGTGTTGGGCATTCGTTATTTGCCCACCCTTGGTTAAAGTTACCACATTGTTGGTTAGTTTCCATCGATGTTGGTCAAATATTGACCAACAGTTAGGAAGAATTTGCACAAGGTTGGGAGGTTAATATTACTCCAACATTGGGTAAAATATCAACCAAAAGTTGACCAACCTATTCACAGTGCAGTTGTACCTAATAAAGAAAAGGAGATGCTCCAGGCATAGTGTGTTCACAGGCAGGAGCTAGATGTGAGTCATAAGTAGAACCCGGACAAGTTAAAAGAATTGTTATTGAATAAATTATTATTTATTATTTGTGTGTTGGGTGGACCAACAGAGCCAGATGTGAAGGCCACAAATGTTTCAGCGGGACATTTAGTTTGTGTGCATGTGCGCCACGTTGTTTCGTGCCCGTGCGAACTGAAGATGGCTGCCCAGTGATCGCGGTTTTGAGCTCAGAATGTATCGGGTATCATCATCTCTAAATTAACATTTTTCCTTTTTTTTTCTTTGCAACTGATTTGAATTTCAGACCTTCCAATTTAATATGTGAAGTATAATTTCAAAATGACCAATATCTCTTGCCTTATTTTGAATTTGATCGGCGACGTCTACTGCAAATGTAATTGATACAAATGCAAAAACACTAGCTTGTGAGGTCGAAAATGATATATCTCCCCAGTTTTTCCGAGCCTGCCACCACAAAAACTATGTTTGGAAAAACAAAACTAAGGCATGGAATGAATCTCATATGGGCAAGAAGTCCTGTTAAAGAGAATGGTTAGTTTTGATTTTACGTGTTTTGAACATGTACAGCGCCCTCCTTACATGTAGTGATGTACATGTACTTACCGAAAAAGAAAAAAAAAAGCTTTTTTCACTCATCAAAATCCCCACAGCGGCATACCACGTCAAGGTTACAGGTGCTGCACAAAGATTTACAGTAAGTCGATCGAGAGATCGTTTGAAATCCCACTATTCAAAGAGATATGGTCATACTTTATACATGAAGATCTGGAATTGCGAACTTGAGTGGCTTAGACAATAGTTGTACAGTCATAGTCCTTGTCCGGTGGGTGCATGTGGGCCAGGCATGTTATATAGCACCAGCACAACAGTTTTTCGGGATATACGGATGCCAGTAATTGTTCCCTACAGCAACCTATTAGCCGTCAGAAAGCAAAACATGTCAAGAAAGTTCCGAGGGTAAAAAACCAAGTCGTTTACTTAGGAAACACTTAAAAATCTTCTGACCGGTCCGATACACGTAGAAATAGATATACATATGTGCACACTGTCAAGTGAAGTCTGTATATGAGTGGAACTCTTTCCGATAAACGTACAACTGCAAACACATGTTTTTATATTGTTACCTCACTATGTAAAGCTTCAGATCATATTCGTCAGTTTATTAAGTGATTCTGTTCAGCTATTTTTTGGTCACTTTTAAATTGATTGAACTTACTGTGATCCTTAATGGTACATATAAAAAAAATTTCAGGATTTCCACTTAGTTTGATGTCTGATCTGATAATGTTAAATCTGGCATGAACATACTTCTCACCCTGTTAGCCTTGGAATCCAAGGCCAACTTTCCTGCTTGAGATCCACTTGATGACATGCTCTTCCACAAGATGCATATGAAGAGTTACGCTTTCTGTTGGGAGGTTGCCCTAAGAAAATTGTAAGTATTCTTGAATGTAACTTCCTTAATGAAATGAATGATACAACAAATTCAGTTGAATTGTGTCTACAAATATTCTGTTTTACAACAAACTGTGAAATGTTTTACAACAAAAATATGGGCGATTCATGATGTAGTGTGCCACTAAGAGGTTTTCATGGAGAGGCCTTTTCATAGTGCATTATGGGATATATAGTTGCCAAAATCTCATTCATTATTCTGCGCTGTGCATGGGAACCTTCAGTGTTTCTGATTGTTGATTTATATTGGTTGAAAATTCGAAATTGCTTATTGTGAATGGGTGTTAGGTAGTCAAAATGGTTGTTTTGTGTGCTGTGGGGAACAACTCAATCAATCAATCAAATATCCCCAAGCTATGTAGCAGAATGTGCTTAATCGGAGCAGCGTGTTGACAATAAATTTTAAAAGTGGCCTGTCTGCAGCAAACTCTTGGCGGTGCAATGTATTGTGAATCACCTGTATTGAAACATTTTAAAATTCCTTTTGGTTTTTCACCCCTATGCCTGACAATGGTTCTCCTACATGTATTTATTGCCAACTTGAATATGTTCTCCATACCCAATGTAGAATTGGCTGAAGCCAACAAAATTGTCTTGCTGATCTCCTCACTCTCAACTTTGTTTCAAACTGTTCAAGACTTGATCTTAAATCTGTGGCTTGATCACCCTGCCATATCTCCTGTACAGCTGGGAAATCTATTCCTTGTTTTGGAGTCACAATAGTCTAAACTTGTTTTAACTGTACTTTTCTTTCAGCTCAGTGACACACTGATCTTCAGCAACAAGAATTCGGCAAAACTGACTGACTTTCTTGCTGATGTATTCTGAAGGGAATGGCCAATGCTCTTCCAAGGATAGCTGCTTTCCCTTACCTCATGCTAAGTTCAGCTGTGCCACATCCGAGGACAGATCCAGAACAAGGTATTTTGGGAGGTCTTTTCAAGGGCTTAAATTTTTTTTTAAATTTCAACCTTGTATGGCCTTTGGGGGGTAAGGCTACATGATGGGTAATTTGCATGGTTGTTAAGGGATGGGAAATAAGAATGGTACAAGAACATTAGAGGAATCTATTGAAATAAACTAGTAATTGACCTGTTTTGATAGTTCATGTTTATACATGTGTGACATGAAAGTACACAGAGCCATTTGCAAGAGTTTAGGACCACCCATAGAAAATGCATTAACCTGAAGGAAAACCAAACTTAAACCAATCAATCATGGCAACTTATGTTTATTTTCAATGTGTAACCTTGGTTGAATATTTTTTTACAACATTTCCATGATTTGACATTTAACAGTCTAATATTCAGTGTTCCCTCCTTTATTTCTGATAGCTTAGATTGGTTTTTTTAACCCATGCTGCCTTACAGACAAAATGTCATACAAGACCTGCCTTTGCAAAAAATTTCATTCAAATGGGTATGTAGCACTACACTGATGCTATGCACCACTGTAAAATCATGTAAAGTCAATGAGACAATGCAATGCAGGCCCAGAAACAGAAAGACCAATAAAATTCCAGGTGGTCTTAAACTTTTGCAAATGACTGTAATTCAATGGTCACGGTGGTTATTTTGGAATGATCAGAGTATTCAGTACCAACATTGTTACAATGTAAAGGTATTTTTACCATTTGGAATAAGTAGGTTGCAAACATGAGGTATCAATGACAAAATGATTTTTTTTTTTTTTTTCTCAATTGATTTTTATTAATTAAAGCATTTTCTCTCATGTAATTTCATGTTACGTTACAAGTGACAATGACTTTTTATAAATGCTACTCTGTTTTTAATTGTCTTAATGAGAAAAATATCCTATAACCCTAACACTCCTCAATCCTTCACCTGTTGGAGGAACGAGGACTGTTAGGGTTAATTTACATGTACATGTATCTCATGTATGTCAGCACTGGAAGGCATGACATCACATTATGGTAATGTTTTCCGCAAATCTGCTGTGAAAGCCCAAATAAGTACAGCATGATTTCAATGAAAATCAAATATAAATTGTACTTCTGAATTTGATATATGTAGTCTCATGACTGGAAATACCACAAAGCCCTTGGAAAAAAAGAAACTCATTTAAGATGAAATAGAAAATACGTTAGAGGCTAATAAGTTTACTCAGTGATATTTAGAAACCATTCTCAAGGAATATACAGTATCAATCTGTGGTGATACAGAAAAATATATATCACCAGGCCACCTATTCAGTTTTAAACTCTACCGTAATTCTATCATTTGGCCTGGGGAGTTTTCTTTTGGCATGACTGTCTGAATTGTATTTTGTGCTAATGCAATAGGTCACTTTGGGAGGAACAAGGAGCACTCCAAGAATGTCAATATCAAGATGGAGAGCTAGTCAAGCATTAGGGACTCTTTACTTCACTTCAGACATGCTGTGTGGAAGAAACATAAGCTCGGTCGTGTTTTGGATATAAATGGGTATTTCTATTCATTAAGGGGATCATTTTTTTCTTGTCAAATCTGACATGATTTTGTTGGTTTAGAAAACATTCTTTAATTTCCAAGAGTAATTCCAAGAGTAATTAAAGAATGCAAATAACCTACCAAGTAAATGCGTGTACTATTTGAAGACCATATCCACTGGAGTTCCACTGGGCGTATGTAACAGGTACAAAAAAAAATGTCACCATACATATTAACCCCTAATTTGAGAATAACACACATGGCATCTCCCTATGTTCATATAACATTATTTTTACCTCAAGTGCACTGAAAGAATTCTTCATTTAATTTACCAGCTTAAAATGACCAATGAAATTCTGTATTGGCCAGATTTTGAAAGTGCCCAATAACCCTCTTCAAAAGTGCACAATAACTCTCTTAATGTGCCTTCAAAACTATAAAAATCAAGCTTGATTGGAGTACTGTTGGTGTAGGTACAACAATGACTTACCGTTATCAATTTCAAAGAAATGTTGATGTGAATGTGGAATTTTTAAAGATTTATTCAAGTGCACCACTGAATTTGTGCCAATTTCCCGGACCCGGAAACCAAGGAACGGTAACACGTCCTTCTTACACCGGACATTGTACAGTCGATTGTTGGTGTCTCGACTAAGAACATCCCGGGGGTTACTCACTATACAAATACATGTCAGCCTCAACAGTTTGCTAACCCAAGGTGCAAGGCTTCGTCCGTGCAATCCCTGGAAATCAGTCAGGCACTCTGTACCAGCATGACGTAGCTAGTGTCTCAGAAGTACTGACTAGTGGTGTGTTTCGCGTAAACACTGCTTATTGGAGGGGTCTGGAAAGTTACGCTTTTTTCAAACATCAGACTTCTTGCAAGCCACAAAATACCCGTAACGATGTCAACAAGTATTGGTCTTTTGGTGGTGATGGGGGATCTGAGCATTAGCCCAGTGCCTGAAGTGTGGCATTGCTAACCTTAACTGAACAGGGACAAGTCCTGTCAGTGTAACGTGAGGCTGTGCGCCGCGCGGTGCTATAGACTCGGCCGTGGCGGAAGGAGTGTAGCACAGCGACCCCGCAGTGGAGCTTGTTGTCCGCTTGGAGGGAGTAGACTGGCCTGATTTCCAAGCGGAAGAAGCACAGTGAGCAGAAGCTGGTAAGGGACCCGGGAGGTGGTGGGCTGTCGCCCTGCGAGCCCCACTGGGCCAATGGTAGGCAGGGTCGCTCAGGGATGAGGTAGGTAGCAACGCTTGGCATCTGCAGCATAAGGAAGAGGAACAGCTTGCTATGCTCTGGTCAATCGTGATAAAGGGTAGTGTTGCAGCACAGCACGCTCAACCCGATCCGTAGGTTATGCAGAGTGGACGCCACAGATCAAGGGCAATGTTGCGGCACAGCACCCTCAACCTGACCACGTAGATAAAGGTCTGGGGTGGTGTTGTGGCATGGGACATTCAACCTCGGCCTATTCACTCCACTTGGTCTTTCCCCGACACGGCCGTTAATCTCGAATATTGCAAACCACAAAACAAAGGTGAGGGGCAGCCCGCCAAGCCCCGCTCCATGGCCAGACCTACACAGCAAAGCGCGTTGGGTCGTTATTGTTTGAACGCACGCACCACATTGAGAACAAAGGGCTGCCCTTTAGTCCCGTTCAATGACCATACCCAACACACTACAATGGTAGGTCACACCCAAACCCATAGATAATGCACAGAAAAAGGGGCAGAAAAGAACCAAAAAAATACAAAATACGAAAATAAGCACTCTTACCAATAGAGAAGAAATCACTCTTTATTTGTAATTAGGAATCAAGTCAATTAAAAAATGTGAAAGGTTACTGAACTAAAAACTCTGAAAATGCCATAAAGACATGTCCGCAAACAATAGGAACAAAAGAAGGACAAACACGGCGGCAGGACTGCAGTGCATTGTGGAGGGTCATGGTGCAGTCTGCATAATCAAGTCTTTTCAGCGAATTGTAACAGGCCCATGGGAAGGCATAAGAAGGCTGGGCAGGGGTATGTGAACGCAGGAGACTGCAGTGACAAACTCACATCATCTTGGCTACAGCAAAAATGGGTGGACATCTGGCCCACTTTCTAAAAATGGGAGACTGTAGGCTTTATTAATTACCTGCAGTTTCAGTGCCACTGCACAAATCTGTGGTCATTCTTATGCGTGGCTCAATATAAGCCTTGTGTTAACAGCATCCTGGAAACCAAAAGGTCATTGTATTGTAAATGGATGCCAATGAAATATCAGTATTCATATATGTCTCAGAGGGACTCCTTACAGCCATTCCTGCATCAGCAAAAGATGTGACTAAAAATCCCCACTCTGACAGTAGCATACATTTCACCATAAATTAGCAACTTGAATAAAGGTTAGAAAATTTTCCACTTGCACCGAAAGAGTGTGTTATGATAACTGGTGCAGGCAAATTATTGCATAGTTTTTACATGCTCTATGAGCACAGTTTTGTAGAGATTTTAAACAATTTTTGGACATTAACTCAGCAAAACATCAGTGCAACACAAGTGTATATATTGCCTAAACAGGCTTGATGCAATCTTGACAAGACTGACCTTCAAGTTATAAAAACACAGAAATGGACATGGGTCATTGACGGGCAGTGGGACACATCCACGCCAAAAGTCTGGACATGCCATGTGCATTCTTTCTAACAAAAAAATTCCAAGTTTGAGAATGTGGTCAAATCAGGTGGGTAAAGGGCAACCCACTCTAAGAACTTGATTGATTTGTCATGTGATTATTTTCATGCATGAAGAGGTGTTGAACCAATCTAGAGTTGGTCAAACCAGTCACAGAGGAATATATGTATATTTTGAAATTACAAATTTTTAATTGAAAAATACAACAGTTGGATTTTCAGGATACAGTTTTGTGATCCCTGATGTTAGTAGGTCTGGAAAGCCCTGCCTACCTGCAGTTTGCAACTCCAGCTCCATTTCTGGCCTCTACCTATAAAGCTTATTCGTGTGAGGCTAATAAAGTTCGTTGAACTAAACTGCCTAGGAGACAACAAGCCAGTGCAGTGCAAGCTGCTGAAACAAAACAGGCGTTCCCTGGATTGTGTGAAGTGGCTTGTCACTATTCACACAGTGTACAGTGTGGCACTGTGTGTAACTTAGATCGCTACTCACTAACAATCACTACTCGCAAGTACTTGCCAGCTGGTAGTCGGGCTGCTATTAATCAAATAGTTTCAAATCCACAAGTAGTGCATGAGTAGAAGGAACAAATCATGATTTGTTGATTCATCAAGATACTTGTCCAATGGTATTTACTATGGCATAACACACCAGCAAGTGGGAAACTTAAGCTAGATAAGGTAAGGTAAAGGAGTCCTAGAAATAGACTTTTGTATTTAAACAACATCAGTTTCATCATTCATAAAATGCGAATTCTCTAGAGCTTGACAAATGCCTGCTGCTGTGGTTAGTTTCAAACGAACTTGGTAGTACATCAGTACATGTGTGTCCTACCTGGTGGTATGTTCTGGAAGAGTTGCGGATTACCTTCATCCCAACATGTTTTGTAAGTTTCACCCTCCAAAGCATCTGTGTAGTACATCATGTAGAAGTTACACATTTCATCATGGGAGCTGCCACTAAAGCAAAAAGAAATTGCAAAAAAAAAAAAAAACAACCAGTCATTTGTGTTTGGCTTGTTTGATTTTGAAAAAAAAACTTACATGTTGGGTTTGATCATACACAAATAAATGTTTGTAAGTGCAATGGCAAGAATAATTTCGTTAAGTGACAGATGAACTATTCCACTGCAATTGGCTTTGCCTCACGGAATGGAACATTCCTATTTGTTTCATACAATACATTGTACCTGCAAATGCTTTTCTTCTAGGAGAACAATTAGCATTCCTTGTATATTAACCTCCACCATTTTGCAAAACAGACTTTATTCCTGTGTGTGTGAAGGGCTGCCGACTGGTACTTTGTGTAATGTTAGACTGGTTTCCGTTCCTTAATTATTTTCCTTTCTTACTGTGAACAAAACATACAAAATGGGGACGGGAAGCAGTCAAGTGAAATGAAGTTCCATTCAGTGGCCTGACGTTGGGCACTTCCAATTTTCACTTGTAACATTTGTGTATTTTCACAAAAGGTGAAATTTAATCAAACTCCAAGTATTCTTATTCATAAATGTCAGTGTCATATACCAGCTACAGAGATCTGATGAAATTTTATATTGGCCTGATTTTTCCGATTTTTTATTAAATTTTTTTTGGAGTGCAAAATGAACTCTGTTAAATGCACCCCACTTTATTTTTTACAATTTTTAGTTAATAAGTAGGTGAGTGGAGGTAAATATGATTTACTAGAATTTATAAATTTTATAACATTTTTTGTAGGATAAAGCTAAATACTTGCCCAATTTCCGGATGTCAACATATTTCAATTTCAGACAAAATTTCGGGACATTGAAAATGTTAATGCAGGTTCAAAATTCTGTATCATGAAGACAATAATACCACTATTTAATAAAGTGGATTTGAAGTTCTGGAACTAAGAGGTTCAGCAGTGCTATATGAAGAAAGTCAAGTAACGTTGGAAGTATGTATGTAATACTCTACATGTACTAGAACTTTGGCAGTGCAGCACGTGCGATAACTTAGACATTAACTGTCAGCATCGCAGTGCAGCTCAAATGCTTTCTCACTCTTAATTTGCAGATTTTTTGGTGTGGCATACACTGCGCGCTGCCTGTATTCCGAAAATAATGGTAATGATGTTCATACCGTTCGCTTGTCACCCAGTGCCCGACTAAGGACACTTTCATTGCCCTACCAACTGCCCGAGGCACACAGGACCAAGGCCGGCTACCCAGCAAGTTGAAACAAAACCCCAATCAAGCGTGACAGCACTGACATTTTCCCGGCAGATGAAAAAGGAGGCTACACATAACGACTTGCGTCATATGCATATTATGCTCTGAAAGTGTACAGTACGTACTGTGGCGAATGTAACTGACACCTCTTGTGGTGGACCCAGTAACCGGCCGGATCAGGGATGGAATTGACCTGGCCCAACCCCACAAATATATTTATTAACCTTGAGCAAGGATGAGTGGCTACCCTGACACAAGGGGGGATATCAGTAAACGAACAGCGGACTAAGCCTAGGAGCAGTTCGTTGGGTGGAAGTTTACCACCAATTAGGAAAGACTAGATTTATCTGGTTATACAGTAATGAAACAATGAAACACAGGGAAACCTAAATAAACCTCACAGCGACACAGGATTTCCAAGGACAATAATCAAGTATTTGATTTATTGCAATAAAAATCAATAAGGTATATAAATCACACAAGGTTTATGTACACAATACACCTCACAAGGCAATACAATATGCCTCACGTGGTTAACTAACCACCCCACTAACTTAAACACA
>NW_019091561.1:319774-336845 GCF_001949145.1 Acanthaster planci
CCTACCCTGTTTCGTTACAGTACTTTATGCATCCTGAGCATAATATGCATATGATGTCTAACCGAAGTGCACCCTCTTGTGATACTATAATTCGCTGTTTTCGTGATGTTTTGCCGTTGCATTCACATTTGAGGTTTCTATAAATGTATCTGTTAATTTTTTTTGTTTATCAAATCTTGAGTTACAAAATTGCTATTTAGTTTATCCTAAAAGTCGTGAAGCTACATGTACCACTCAAGATTGATCTCTGATGATGCTGTGGCAAATCTCAGTTGATTTGCAACTACATAATGTTTGGTACATGTCGGTTGTGTGCACAAACTATTGGGAGCCTAGGGCGATGTTCGGTACAGCCGAATGTTCAGTATAGCGGTGTTCGGTATAGCGATGTTTTTCTGTACTAATAAATAATTAACTTGGTGTATTTTGTATTGAACATTTCACTAGTTATTTATATGTAATTTGCAGGAAGTTGTTGAGGACTAACAAGGACCCATGAAACTCATACAAGGTTTTTTTTTGGGGGGGGGGCAGTTGTGACAATGTGCAGTGTTCAACCTGTCCCAACTCAAAGCCACAAGCCACATTCTACTCATCCGTGAGCTCCTGAATGCTAGCAAAGCTTTCCTAGCACATGATGTGCACCAGGGAGGCATCCTTTACTGCTCGAACAGAAAAGAAACTATCTTAGGTCTTATGACTACACCAATTTCCTGACAAGGGGACAACTGGATGAACATACCATGCAAAAGGTGAGTGAGTGCCATGCTGTTAGAGGCAGTTGACCTGACTTTGAAACCAACGTGTATGGCAGCTAGAGCTGACCTGTAGACACAAGTTGTAGATACTTGCAGCTCCGAGTAAAAGAAGTACAAAACGAAGTTTGATCATTGAAGCACATAACAAAATGCTAAATTCTGCTGTCATAAATTAAACAGGTGGGCAGACAACGTCCCATGTGGCCATGGCTGTAGCTTTGCCAGAAAGTCCTGTCGAACAGAAAGATTGTTGGACAATACCCAATATTGGAAGCAGATTGCTGGGAGCTGGGTGAAAATATCCCAGACCTTGGATAACGGAGGACATCTGGTCTGGCCAATAGGACAAATGGATGGTGAACCAGAAGTCTTGACAGTCAGGTGAACAAGGGCTGGTGTAGTCAGAAAGGAGTAGTCAGGAGTATCCGACAGTGATCTTGCTCTATTTTGGAGAGGACTAGTGGAATTAACAAGATGGGCAGAAAGGCATACCCTAGCATGCCCATCAAATCAGACCCGTAGGGCATCTGTGGCTCATGCACAGAGGGAGAGAAACTCTCATGCAGAATACCGGGAGTTGAGCATTGTTCAGAGAAGTAAAGAGGTCATTGTAAGGTTGCTCTATTGTCCTGAGGAGAGTGTGTTCGCCACTATGTTGTCAGCCCCTGCCATGTGGATTGTCTGCGGGTCAACTGCATGATCCTTTGTCCTTTCCACTGATGTGTGAAAGCAGAGGCAAGAAAGCCACTTGACTAACTCAAAAATGGAGATGACGTTATCATCCAGAGCCCCTAGCATGACTGTAGTCAGGTCTGGACAGAAAGGAGAATTCTCTTTTCACATCTGAAGAATGTACCTCGATAAGAGGGAAAAAGATGAAATAGGTCAGAAACCACGACAAAGACTTCATGTAACTTAGACAAAGTTGGTTTTAGTCTTTATCAAGCAAGGAGTTCCTAACGGAAGTCTTGTTAAGTCGGATGCATAAGTTGTCTTTAATGGTAGTGCATAACTCTGGAACATATGGAAAGGTGCTGAAGATGTTCATGTCATATTTAAAGTAAGCCGTGTCCTGTATGGCTGCTGGCACCCCGACTGCCCCTGGATTAACTACCAAAAGCATTAATTTCAGAAACAGACACTTTTTTTTCATTTCGATCACACAAGGCTTAATTGGAAGAGATGGCCTAGGTCACCCTCATCATTATAGCAAAATAGTGGACTCACAGCAGGCTTACTTTTGACGGACCTGGTAAAAGTCACAGTAAACAGACTTGGACACATCCACTTTGAAGTAATCCCATGCACGGACAGTGTGCAGGGCATGCACAGATTCAGAAGAATAAAAAACTAGATGAGAAGAGCGTAAAATACATGCGTTTGCCTGGGCGCAGCCAGTGGTCACATGAACAGGGCAAAAAATTTTGAACGCACAGAATGCTAGTATGGCGAACATAATTTCTACTTACACTAACTTAAGTGAGCTTTATCCGGGCTAGTCTTCTCCAACAGAAAATGCTTTGATTGTGGTGATTTGAATAAAGTTTTATAGTAAATTGTGGTGGTCAACAGAACTGCACCAATTTGCCACAGTTGCAAGCAAAGACAGGAACCAGGACAGTCGAGAGAAAAACCGACCTTCCATGAGTAAGTACATGAGTCAATAGCGTAGGCCTGGGCCTAGCCTATAGGCTAATTGTGCTCTGAGCGGGTAAAGTAATTTAACGGCAATAAACAAGACTTATATTATGTTGGTGATATCAGCGTGTATTTCAAGTGTGTATGCTGAAAACATATTATGTAGCACGAAATGTCACAGAGCCTCAGAGGGGAGGCCCCCCCTTTGTGTCAGCCTTTGTGTTACCAGAATCTCAATTCTATTGAGGCATCTATGTGATCAGTCACAACTATCTAGAGTGTGTATTGGGTATGGACAGGGAAGGGGATACCTCCCTGTCACATTTCGTGCTGGGTATAATCAAACAAGCTATCAGGCTAGAGGCCTGTCTGAAAATGAATTACATACATGTAGTTGGCAAGATATTAATCAGGAAGCATCACACCAACTTTGTAATTATTATTAATTTTTCCTCAGAAGTACCCTTTGGCACTTTTGCAAGCCTGAAGAAACCTGTAGAGAGGAGACAATGAGAAGTAATCACAGTTGTAGAGGTGGGAGGAAACCCCAGTGAAATATTCTGGGTAAAACCCACAGAATCAGGCAGGGACTAAAAACACAATCCTCATGTGGGCAGTGCCAGGATTTGAACCCGGACCGCTCAGGTAGAAGGTGAGGAAACAACCACTACGCCAACCTGATTCCCATACATGTGTATGTACTGCAGGGCCAGGACTTCCCTACGTAATGTTTAACTTGAACAAATCTGTTCAAAAGATTGTGTGACAATTTTCATTAACAGTGAGTTGGGATTTTCGTCATCGAATCATTCTAAGTAGGAACCTTGAATATCAGCTCTTTTCGCTGGTGGAGAATGTTCCTCCAGCTGCGGTGATATGTTTCAACCCTAGAGGACAACCCAAGAGGATAACAATTAATGAGCACTGATGTTGGATCCCCCATTATTTTACCATGCACCAGTTACTGTTGGAATCCCTTATACTTCGAGTTGCGCTCTACGATGTTTCTGAAAATCAATACATTTCTTTGCAGGTCATCTGTTTGGGATATTTATCTTTTGTTAGTAGACTTCAACAATACCCTAAAATGTGTAAAAAGGAGGGGGTATTTCCACGCATTCAATACACATTCCCTCATGGAGACCCAAAGCAATGAAGATCTGGCTAAATAGAATAAAGTGCACCAACAGAGATGGGTCTAAATGGCAACCGACAAAGTATTGTAACAGTGGCACCAACAGACTGGTGCGGGTGCTGGTGTGGCTCTGTGGGGCCGTGCCAAGCCCTGCCGGTTGGCTTGTTGGGCCCATCCCTGCATTGTCAGCGCAGTAGCACTTTGGGGATTTTCCATTGACCTCTGAGTTTTTCGTGCCAATTCTGGCAAATGTGTTAGTGTGATTTGATCCGGTGTGAATGTGACAGGAGATCCAGATTTGCTTGTACTTTTATATAAAAACTCTGTGTGTGTTCACCAGTTGTTGAGGTGTAATAAAGACTTGAGGACAAGCATTTGTGCCCTTTTTCAGATGTGTGCACCCCCCCGAAAAAGAGCAGCGATGTTACAGTATATACAACAGACTGTGCAGCAATTACTTTCCTGCTGAATTCAAGAAAATGCTGCCCCATACATATTTGAAGATTATCTAGGTCATTTAAACCGGTAATAATGCTTAAATTATGTAATGCAACTTGAAGTTTACGCAAGTATGGAATAAAGCTTGTGGTTTCACTGTTTTCCTCGTTTAACTGTCTTTTTTTTTTTCAGCCCATACTCTCAAGCTTGGACTTCAACCGCCAACGAAGAAGAAGGAAACACCTCCTATGGAAGATCCATTTCTGATCCCAGCCGACAAGGCGTCTGGCTCTGGTGAGCACATGATGGCTGAACATGCATACAGTCATCCTCAAATGATGACTTATTAGGGAAGCTCAGGAAGGCATCGCCCATCTGGAGAAGAAAAAACAAAAAGTTGCAGAAGACAAACCCGCAGTTAACAACCAAGTCTGCATCTGTGAAGGGCATCGTTCACAGACTGAAAAAGGAAGGACTTGTTCCCGATGACAAGGTTCAACTAATCCAGTCAAAGTTCACTAACCTGCAGTTTGGACTCGCAAACAGTTTATCATCAAACTTCAATCGACTATGTGGCCCAGAGATAAGGAACTTTGCATTGTACCTGTCCTACTGCTTGAAAAAGCTTAGGAATTCAACATTATGAAAACTAGTTTATGTTTTTATTAATACTGTTGTGGTTTTATTCTTGTATTTGTTAACAAGGCCTGGCCAATATGAGCTGTGGTGGCTTGAAGCCCCAATGGCATAGAAGCGCAGTAAGGTCTGTGGAACCCAAAGAAGAATTAATGGGTGCCAGGGTGTCATGGCTCGATGGCGCACCAGGCGGGTGAGGCCCCAGCACTCACATGACTTTGGTATCTGCATGAGGAGGAGTACGCACAGGGGCCGCCAGAGAAGTGGTCTTCTTGGATGATGTCAAACGGCAGGTAGTACTCTTCAGCATTGCCAGGGGAACACTGGCTTGAGTGCAGTATGGATTCCTCTGATGATGATATCATGATAGTAGCACAGGCCTGGGAGATGTCTGATGGGGTACTCTCTTGGGGGCCTCGGCTGGCTCGCCACATCAGCAATTGACCAAGGAAACAGGGTCCTTGCCAGATCCCGGTGGTTTCCCTACTCGCGTCTTCCACAGTCGACCACGGAGCTTCCCTGTCAGCTCCATGGGGACAAACAAACCAGGGCCAGGCCAGATCCTGGCTGGAACCCCATGGATGACAGCAAGGCTTTTTTCTTGTCCTGGTGGCCAGAGAAGACAGGGGAGTATGACAGATTCTGACAGTGACCCCCTTAATTCAACCAGCTAAGGTCTGCAATTTATCGGTAGGGTAGACAGAGGAGTAGCTAGAACGAACCTTGTAGTACCAATGGTAAACACCTACAGGGTGCACATACAAGAAAACAGAAGAAAAGAACACAAAATATACACGAAAAGAACACTCTTACCAATAAATGCAAGGTAATACGTTGGAACGCCGCTATAATGAACACGACGGGGTCCATGCTAAATGTTCGGTACAGCGGTCTTTCAGTATAGCAAAATTTACTGCCGAAAATTTCGTTGCCATATTGAATAGCACCCTCTCTTTTCTAACTGAAGTGCACCCTCCTGTGACACTATGGTTCACTGTTTTCGTGATGTTTTGCAATTGCATTCACGTTTAAGGTTTCTAAAAATGTATCTGTTGATTATTTTTGTTTTTTATTAAATCTGAAGTTGCAAAATTGAATTCAAGTTTATCCTAAAAGTTGTGAAGCTACAGCTCAGGACCAATCTTCGATGCATGCTGTGGTGAATCTTGGTGGCTTGTGTATCAGCGGCGCCCTCTTTAGCCTAATGTTAGTGCAATGCCACAGTGTGCGTGCGGTTTTCTTCTGCAACTGCCGATCATGCAGAGTTGAAAAACCAGTATCCATTTGATACCATTGGCAGATTAACCGTGCGTGCCCTGGCCGTTACTAGGAGATGACTTTGGACAAGTGTGGACCAATGTACCCAGTTTCTTAACTAGTTCATTACAATTAACTCTTCAACAACTAGTGGCTTTTCCTTCTAAGCCTTGGGGAAATAATGGCCACTTGTCACTTGCAAAATAAGTGTGGTTTGGTTTGCATTGCCTTCCAGAACCAGCTTTTTTCATATGTGCACTTCAAGTAATTTAAGAGGTTCAATTTAATTTATTTTAAATTTTATTCATTCGTGGCTTTCTTAATTGAAATTGTTTATTACTGTTATCTTGTATTATGTTATTTAATATTAATATTGTTTTAATTTCATTAATTTTTTGCATTTATAATTATATAATTAATGTCTTTTTAATTGTTTCCTGTTTCATATTTAACTACTTGGAAAGCTCCTTGACAGAAACTATGCTTTTCTTGGGCAATCAAGCAGGAGCTGGTTAAATATTGTGTCCTATATGTTTTGTTTCAGATGTTAAGATGTACAGGAATACATCATGGGTATAGGGAGCTTTGAAGAGAGGTAGACCTGTTGTCTGGCTGCTGCTTCCTTCCTTCTTACTTGTAGGAAAAATGCATACTAGCCTTCCTCCATCTCCTGAATCTCTCAGTGTGGCTCCTAGTGCCGTACTCTGGGACCTCACCTCAGCAGGTGTGCTAAACCATATGAAGGGGTGATGTTAACACAGCATCATTGGGCGAAGAACCTCCAAGATGCAGGTTACCAGCCAGGGTGGAAGAAGTTCACAACAAACTCAAAGGCTATGTGTTCGGGACCAGGGCAACTAGCTAGTTGGACGATATTGCTTGTGGTATGGCATGGCGAGGTACTGGCTCCGCTATGCGACATTGCCCAAGAAACACTACATGAAGATGACAACAACCAACAATCATTCCATTCAAGATCGGTTGTCGCCTAGATTCAGGACTGCCACTTCTACTGATGGTCATCAGGGCAGGGGTGGAAATATGCTACTGGTGGACCAAAGTAAATTCGTGCCAGGAATAAGATCACTATTGGCACATGGAATGTGAGAACATTGAGAAAAGCCGGGAAAAGTTAAGAGTTAGAATATGAATGGAAAGATACCACAGGAACATACTGGGACTCTGTGAAGTACAATGGAAGAACTTTGGAGAAACATCTACCCAGAGGGCCACAAACTCTACTACAGTGACAGGAAAGATCAACATCAACAAGGAATTGAGATTTTTGTTCACAAAAACACTGTGGATACTGCCATAGGATGCCGACCGATCTCCACTGAACTCATGCCAATCGTTTGAGGGCTTTACCATTAAACATCATAATTACCACCAACAGCAGAGCATGATAATGAAAAAGTTGAAGACTTCTACACCGACTATAAGAAGCCCTTGATGGAACTCCAAAGAAAGACATCATTCTGGTGCAAGTTGATTAGAATGCAAAGGTAGGAGAAGATGCATCTAAGGACTGGGAACAAGTATGTTGGCCATCCTGCAGCACCAACGATAGAGGTTTGAGGCTCCTAGAGTACACCAGCTACAACAACCTCAAGCTGATGAACACTTTGGGCCCACACAAGGCATCAAGGAGGTGCACCTAGCACAGCCCAGGGGGAATTAATCACAACCAGACTAAATCATGGTCAAACATCGCTTCACGTCCAGAGTCAACATTGGTAAGACCAGAAACTTTCTAAGAGCCGACATTCGAAGTGACAATAAGCTTGTGATTATTATTGTAGAGAGCCTCTACAAAAAGGCCACAAGCACAGTCTTCTTCAATAACAACATTGGAGTATGGTTCCAAATGACAGTTGGAGTATGCCAAGGCTGTCTGCACTCCCTACGCTTTTCAATACCTTTTGGAGTGGATGCGCACACTTGAAGATCATGAAAGATTGGAGGCTCATGATCGGAGGCAGAACAATCACAAACTTACTTTTGCCGAACAGCAGCTTGTCCACCGGAAAAGACCTCCTCAGCATACAGCAAGGAGATCAGTTTGGAGGAAACTAACTTGATATCCAAAACACCAATGGCATTACTGTTGACATAAAAGTCAACAATCAGAAGCTTGAGATCCACTACAGCTTCAAATACCTGGGAGCCACAGTAGCAGATGAAGGATCAAAACCTGAAATTCTCTCCAGGATAGCTCAGACCACAACTTCAATAACCGAACTGAAAAACCATCTAGACCGACAGGAACTTCTCAATCAAATCCAAGATCAGACTGATGCATTCCTTGGTCATGTAAATCTTGTTCTATGCTTGTGAATCCTGGACCGTCACAGCGGACATTGAAAGAGCAGTTGAGTTGACTTCTAAAAAGTACTTGGCATCTCCTCCAGCGACCACATAACCAATGAAAAAGTCAACAGATGAGTTGAAAATGAAATTGGACCATGCATCCATAAGTAGAAAAATGCCAGCTGAAGTGGAATGGACATGTCACCCATTCATCAGTCCTTGCCAAGACAATCCTACAAGGCATGGTCCGACGAGGAAGAAAATGAACAAGACAGAAGAAGAATTGGGAAGATAACATCAGAGAGTGGACAGGCATTGAGCTGAAGGAAACACTAAGAAAAGCCGAGGACTGAGAGGAATGAAGGAAGCTGGTTGTAAAATCTTCTGAGGGGCCCCTACGGTCAGCCTGACTACGGGATCCATAACCGTAACCGTTTAGAAGTATCTTTGTGGGTTGAATGTCTTTGTAAATGTACCCCGAAAAGAGGAAATAAATGAAAATGTTTTCAGTTGGGGTAGGGGACAAGACATTTTACCCCATAAAGGGTACAATAAACTATACTTGACACAACCTGTTGAGAAGGTAAAAATATTGCTCAAACTCACTTGGATTTCGGGGGCACCATACATGTCTCAAGGTGGATTGATTACTAGACGGGTTCCTTTCCAATAAGAGTGAAGTATTACTTGTGTGCTTCATGCAAACGTCTGGTAGTTGCGCTTGATGCTAAACTCTGAAATCATCTTGAGCCAGTTCTGGGAATGGTACTTTTGGTCAAGGCTTCAAACAATAAACATCCACGTTCGATTGAAATTAATTCTTCTTGTTTCTACAGTGTTCCGAGTCAGAAGATATTATGGGTGGAGATATGTAATTCATGGTGGCATCATCCAAACTTTATCGTTTCACTTTGGGAACTTGTTTATCTTTTTTTTTTTGCAAGTATTACCGGTAATTAAGAATTCCTCTGTGAGTACCGCGAGAACTGTAGCCAAGAAGATGATGCCAATTGGTAGGCTAAGGCTCACACGGGCTGCTACACAGCTTACACAGGGACGCAGCCCATAAAGAGAGCTCACAAAACCCTGTTTGCCCCACCAGAAGACAAGACACATTAGGAAGGACAGTGACGCGATGTTAAAGGGAAGCCAAGGTGAGAAAAGTGCCACTGAGATATCATGTAAAGAAGCAACGGCTACTACAGTGCTGAGATATCATGTTAACAAGCAACGGCAAACACGGTGCTGCACACACCTGTAGGGTTGCCATGTTAGTTTGCAAATGTGGTCCAGCATGCACTAGTGGGCATACCATGTCAGACTGCAGTTAAAGTGCAGCATGTGCTGACAGGAATGACAAATCAGCATGCAAATGCAGTCCATCACACACCAATTGGAATACCAAGTCAGCCTGCAAATGCAGTCCAGCGCACAACAATTGGGATGCCCAGTCGGTGCCAATGTGGTCCAGCCCACATCTGAGCGAGGAGTACAGAGTCAGCCTGCACATTCTGCAGCATTTATGACCGGGGTGATGATGACCACAATATTTTCTGCTGCATCCTGCACTGGAGGAGTGTCTGGGTTGGTAGCCAGTGCTTCAGCTGTTATGCCTCCTCCTGTCAAGGTTCCGGTGGGTTTTGTCCATGGATGAGTAATGCACTATTTACAAGTACATTGGGTACAGATACAGCAGAAGGGGCATTTATTCCTTGTGGTCCTACCGTTACTTCTCCATCGTCGATGACATCTGGCATTATACATTGGACCTTAGCTTATATTAGTTCCAGCACAGGGGGGTGGAAAAGTGCATGAGGCCCCATTATACACAGGTGGCTGTAGCTTGCCCATTTATGTGGTTGTGCCAGCCCCCCATATAAGCACCACACCACTTGAGACACATTTGCCCCATACTTGGGGAACTCAGAGCAGCGCAGCAAGTGGAATGGGCAGCAGTACATGTACTAGCGAACTTAGATCAAGAGAGAATGCTGGACTTTTGGCCTTCCCTATTAGTACTCTAGCACGGATTGCAATCAGTGGGGTATTCGGGAATCCCAAACCTATCCAGCACATTGAGTCAATTTCCTTGATTGGGGGACATGTTTCTCAGGCTGTGAAAGAGGGTAGCACACCAGAAGTAGTTGTGCAGTCTATCAAAGCCACTGAAGTCATGCTTGTTATTGACAATAAGATGTTATTGTGTTTGAACTAGTCCAAAACAAGCCGTACAACTTGATGCATGGGACACAGGTTGTCAGCTTTCCATGAATTCATGGCCTTTTACCTGGTAAGGTTTCCTCAATGGGTCCAGGAACTTCTTAAACATACTGAGATTGTGCTCATGGCATCAGTCCAGTTCCCTGGCAGGAGTTAGCAAGTATATGATGAACAATTTTGTCTTTTGCTGGAAGCTCAACCTAAGAAATCCTGGGGTGAGCTACAGGTTGAATTATGGCTAAAAGTAGCATCTTGTGAGGCAACTCTTTCAGCGGCAATATGGGTCCCGCCGAGCACAGGGAATCCCAGAGACATGTGCTTTGCATTTAATAGTCCGAATGAATGTAAATTTTTGGGCTGTAAATATCAACACAAATGTGCCAGAGGCTCCTGTTCCGGGCATGGGGCACCTATAAGCCAAAAGCAGGACAGCTAAAAGCATTACCAACCAGGAGGCAAAAGGTAGATAGGGCAAATGGACTACGGGACAGGATTAAAAGTACATTGACCGTTGTGACTGAGGTGGGAAGAATTAATATATTGTTTGGGGGTTGGGGACTTGAAATACAAAAAATGGCACTATGGCAGGGGGAAAAAATAAATGCCAAAAGACTGGTGGTCCTCGTTTGAATAGAAAAAATAAGTTGAGATGGGAAGGATGAATATTTTTGGTGGGTTGGGAGCTCCGCATAAAAAAAAAATGTGTGGTGGTGCAGGGAAAAAATAAAACCACACGGATCTAGGTGTGGATTGAAAAGAAATGCTCGAAATTTTAAAAAATGTTGTCAAAATAAACAACACATGGTCTAGGTTTGGATAGCAAAGAAATGCTGAGGTGGGAAGAATTGATGTATTTGACGGGAAGGATGTGTGAGAGAAAAAAAACAGCAGTGGCCAGGAAACATGACAGCCACATGTGGTCCATGGTTTGGGGTGGATTTATTCTAGAAATTTTTATCTTCTGGATTTGCCGAGCCACTTTTTCATTCTTCACTTGCACAACTGCCCAATTATTTTATTCAAAGCACCCAACCCTCGGCATTTTTCTAAGGCTTTTATTTTTTTTCTGTGCCACGGCTGTTTTTTTATTTGGAGGACCAAACCTGCCAAAATGATTAATTCTTCCCTCCGCGGCGTTTCTTTTCTATCAAAACCATGACTACCTGTGGTTTTTATTTTTTTCCGGCACCACTGCATATTTTATTCGGAGCATCCATCCCAACCTATCAAAATATATTCATTCTTTCCTCCGCGGCATTTATTTTCTATCCACACCTACACCACTTGTGGTTTTTCTTTTTCCCGGCACCACTGCATTTTTTATTCCGAGCACCCAACCCGCCAATAATATTAATTCGTTCCTCCTTGGTATTTATTTTCTATCCACACCTCAACCACTTGTGCTTTTTATTTTCCCCCCTGCACAACTGTATTTTTGTTGTTGTTGGAGTATCCATCCCAATCCATCAAACTATATTCATTCTTTCCTCCTTGGCATTTATTTTCTATCCAAACCTAGACCACGTGTGGTTTTAAAATTTTTCACAGCACCTCTGCATTTTTTAGTCGGAGCGCCCAACCAGCCAATATCAATTCTTCCCTTGGCGGCATTTCTTTTCTATCAAAACCTTGACCACTTGTTTTTATTTTTTCCCGTAACCGCTGCATTTTTATTCGGAGCGTCTATCCCAACCCATCAATCAATAAATTCTTTCCTCCTTGGCGTTTTTTCTGTTCAAACAAAGATCACACGTGGTTTTTATTTTTTCCTGTACCCCTTCACATTTTTTTCTTATCCCAAGCACCCAACTGATCAAAATATATTTCTTTCCTCCTCGACATTTTTAACGAAAACCTTGACCAGAATCGTTTTTATTAAGAACGTATAAAATGTGGGAAGTCAGTACATCAAAGGGGCAACTTGAGCGTTTTCTAAGAGGAAGGAAAAAATCTTATCGGACCAAGCACTGTTGACACTTATTTAGCCAAGACTCAAGAACAGCTTGTATGAATGTTTTTCACATCTTTGCTGTGACTTTGTTGTGACCCTTCTCGCACGCGCAGGAACGGCCATTTAACATAACAATATCAATATCAACTCATGCAAGGGAACGGGCAGGAACGCATTCGGAAATGCTCTTCGGAACAGGGGTGAACGGGAGGGTGTGCAGAACGGAAGGCAATGCATGCAGACGCGTTCGAACGGTCACTGTATTTTTGATCCCGTCCCTTACCTGCCTGAGCATCGCATCACCAGGGCACTTGTTCAATATTTTTATCTCAACTTCTTGAGACTGCCCCTCATGTTTCTATTGCATGTGTTTGTGCAACGTCGACGACTTCCCCCTCCTTCCTTATGGGGGTCCCCCGCATCGTGGCTCATCGAGGGAAATACAATGCACGTCAGATTGTTCTTCAAGGACACATTCAAGCATTTGCACCTGACGAGGGGCGGGAGACACCTGAAAATTTGTATTTAAGTAAGTTCCCACAGGGTGATATGGCTTTAAGAGAGGTAAATAAGGTGTCAGGAGAATCCCTGTACAAGGTCAGGAACATAGTAAAGTGTATCAAACTTTGCACATGTTTTGAGTAAACTTTGTACACTTTTTTCCCCTCTATGAAAAAGAAACTTGACAAGTGGGAAATTTTTTCATACATTTTTCACAAGTGGGAAAATTTTTCACAGGCATTTTTTCACAATTGGGAAATTGGACTGTGAATGTGAATTCTTTTCACAATTTTTCCCAGTCATTTTCACATGGTTAAGTTTCAGTTGCAATGTTTTGTATGTAGTGACTGTGTAAGTTGACTGAACTGGAATCCTACTGTCTGCAAAACACTTACTGATGTTTATCATAGTGCACGAGAAACTTTAGCCTGTGTCTGTCAAATTCCCGCTAGAAAATGCCCCTTCATTGTTTGCTAGAAAACCCCTATGCAAACTTTGCTTTAACAATGTGAAACAAGTGGTGGTCAATGGGTTGTTTGCATAAATTTCTCCTGTTTAAACCTACGGGAGGAACAGTGGCTCCAGGTGGACCTCCCGGACACAAATGACATCTAGCGAACCACAAGGCAAAATTGGTTAAGAATTAAACAACATGGATAATCTTCCTTATTCCAACACCCATTCAATTGGTGGTGATGCGATGGAGGTGGATAACTTGACAGTTACATTTTTCTGTGCTGTGTTTCCCACAAAGGGTTGTGACAAAGTGACATCAAGCTGTACTTACCCCCCCCCAACAGAGTCAGTAGAGTAAGAAGCCTTCTCATTGCCTAAAGGTTTGATGTGACCTAAGCTCTCCTTGGCTCAAATCTCCTTACTTGATCGGTTGATCAGTGTGCATAAATTAAGTACTGGATCTTGATTACAATCCTGTGGGTTTTTTTTTAAGAGAGTATAACAAAATTTTTATCAAATTTCATAACTGATGCTGAAAGCTTTTAAAATTTCTACACTAACATGAAGAGTTTTCCCATCTGTTGAGCTGACACTGTGCAGAATTCTGCATTTTCCAATCAATCTGCCATGTCACTTGTCCCAAACCAAACTTCACACAACCACATACTAGTTGCTAAAAAGTGCATCGCTTCCAAAGTATCAATTCCCGGTGGGAATAAACCCTACAGTAAATAGAAGAGCTTTTGTGTCATAACATGCAGTGTCCTGTTTGTAATGTATAAATTTATGCACACAACCCTATACCTTACCCAGAATAACCACTCTACTGAATATTCATGAAAAAGTTTCCAGTCCTGCCCTTGATTGGCTGTTCCCGATCAACTCAGGATCCTGTGTTCACACAAAGTTTGCAGTGGCAATAGACCCCTTCACTAACAAATTCATAATTATGCACGCATGCGCACAAATGGCCTTGGCGGCAAGAATTGTGAGCAGGCCATTGAAAATATGACTTCAATGATCATTCTCTCTCAGGTTTTCTGACTTTGTTCATTTTTTTCTTGAGAAAATCTCTTTAAATCTTTAAACTTTCTATTAGTTTCTAAATGAAGTAGAATTTTTAGTAAAAAGATTTTAAAATCATAATTTTTCCTGTGCGCACAAGATCATCATTTCTTAGTATGGCCCCCTTCCATCTTGGAGCCAACCAGTGCATTTGTAAAAATACGTTCTGATGTTCAATCTACCTCCATGGTTCAATGTACATGTACTGGTATGGAACCCATTCGATTTGCTGCTTTTTGGACTTTTTGAAATGTGAAGAACTAGATCTCTTTCTCTTTGGAATCTGCATTTTGTCTTGAATAACCCCAAACACAACAACTGGATACCATTTCTTTCGATAGTACTCCAAGCTATGACCAAATTCAATGGTAAGGTATGTACATGTACGTAGAGTAAAAATGTACATTTAACATCGGTATGTGTTTTTGCAAAATGCAAAGGTTGACTCCAAAAACACTAACGATGTAGTTTATACAACTTATGATGGAATGGGGCCACACTAAGAAACAACGATCTCGAGCACACAGGAAAAATAACGATTTTAAAATCTTTTAACAGAGCAGTAAAAATTCAACTTAAATAAGAAACTATTAGAAAAACGATTTAATGGGATTTTCTGAACAAAGTCAGAAAACCTGAGAGAAAATTATCATCGAAGTCGCACCCCTGTACATTTTCAATGGCTCTCTCACACTCCTTGCTGCCAAGGCCATGAGTGCATAATTATGGATTTATTAGTGAAGAGGTCTATTTGTGCAGTAAGTCTCCACAGGTGGAACCAAGGCTAGGCATGCATGTACTGTGTATTACTCAAAGCAGTGTGTAGTACTGTATGTACACTGGTATTTCAACAGTGAGGATGCTAATTAAGGTGGGTCATTCCCAATGCAAATAATTCTACACTGTACTTATTAAGCTTGATGTGCAGGGGTCGAAATTAACGGTGGTCCACTGGCCCGGGGCCACCAAAACCAGAAGCAGAACTATTTTGGGGGCCTTAAAAAGTGTATTTAAGTCCAGCCAGGCTGCCCAATTAGCTGTTTTGGTAGAGAAGTTCACAACTGATGCAAATGGGCATGTGTGGTGGGCCTGATTGATTTCAGTACATGTACTCAACCCGCGGGCCACCAAATTTTCACAAGGGCCAGTGTGGTGCACTTGCCACTGGCCCTGCGGGCCACCAAGAAATTGAAGTTAATTTTGACCGCTAATTTATGCTATAAATTGTGGGTTTTAAGGTTAAATCCACAGGTCTTGTTCCACCCATATATCTGATTTACAATACTGAGAATTTACAAATTCTGAGAATGAAGTATTTTATCATTTAAATGATGAAATGTCTTGTTCTTATGGTTTTATGAGTTTTATGTACAATTGTTGACTCAGGGCAATAATACAAATTATCTGTTACATTTCCTTTTGTGTGGGGTGTATACAACAGGGACTTTTTCTAAAGGACTGTCCAATTTTTTATTACCAATTGTTTTTTGCAATGTTATCTTATTGTTTTTTTTTCAAATTCGTATCATTTCTACCGTATTTATTTTTATGGTTTTATATCTTTTCATGTACAATTTTTGCCCCATGGCAATATTACAATTTTTTTTTCCAAGCTTACCAAAAACTTGTAAGGCTGTAACATGGTCATCATTCTTTTTTGCCACATTTGATTCTTACTTTGTTTCAGAATGACACTGAGAAGCATTTGCACATTACTTACCCTGCATGCGTAATGGTTTGCCTTGACTGGGAGTTATAAGTACACCGTGCTGCCAGGATATCACCACTTCTGATTTCATAGACATGATCCATAGGATAGAAAGCCTATAAATAGAATTAAAAAAGTTTCTATTGCAACAGTATACTCAGAGACCTTACCAATGCAAAGTATGCAGAATGTAAATAGCGTGACCTGGTAAATATTTCTTAGTATAAAATCTAGAAAAAGACTTTGATTTTAAAAGTTTCTTCCTTGATAATTCAAGAACCAAATGAAAACTCAAGTTCATATTTTGTTATACTATAGTGCATGTTTATGAGTGCAATTGCACAAAAAAATCATTAGATGACAGATTCAGAGTTCTTTTTCACAAGGTAAAGTCGATGGAATGGAACATTTAATATGTCAACAAATGATATTATTTTTATGAATTGCATGAATGTGAAACATTTTTGTTTTATGCAATGCCTCAGAAAATCATTTGTAAATTTATGTTCGGATATAGGTTTCTTTGTGTCTGTATTAATTTGACAACCAACTGAAGTTTCAAGAGAAGTGTTATCCTCACCATCAGTTCAGATATTTCCTCATCTGACAGAAGACAAATGGTACCAGTATTCTGCATTTACTGTATCGCACACAGTTGTGTGTATTTGTGTGATGACATAACGATACTCCTATTGCATGTAAGCATGCAACACAATATTTTCTCTGGGTGTGAGGAGCTATGACTGTGCCTATTACACATACGAAGAGTATGAAAGTACAATAAATGGGTATAACCAACAGTCCCTTACTAATCAAACCAAGTAATTCAAAATTCATGATTAGCGGTCGAGCAATTTACTCAGGTTGTATTAAATCTGGACCACATAATGATGGATGCTTCTTAATTACATATAACAGGTTTGCCCTTACCCAACGTATATTAATAAGCACTGTATGCTCAGTGCCTGTCCGAGAGCTTGCGAAAAAACCTCACAAGC
>NW_019091561.1:337624-385058 GCF_001949145.1 Acanthaster planci
CTAGTGCAGATGTCTTAGCCACTCGACCACCGAGCTTGCCGGGGTCGGCTGGCCGGTCCGAGTCAAATGAAGGAGCGGGTACCGCGAACTATTTACAACTTATACAATGTGCAAAAAGTAAAATGAATTCCAAATGCAGATGAAAACCCCGGAATCCAAACTCATCCAACTGCTTCCTAATGGTTTATAAAATGAATATGTACCTGTAGAAAATCAACCTCGATTTCAAGACTTCCCTATTTAAGAAACATAATCAACAATTTAGCAGATATACATTTACTTGACTTACCACTATGAACTTTAAAATGTAACTCACATTTTTTATATAAGATGGGTTGCAGTCAGATAGGTTTAGAAAGTGTTATATACCAGCAGTGCTACAAAACATTTACATTTGAGGAAGGTTATTGAAGTATTAATTCAGTTTCATTAATTCCATCCACATATATACATGCAAACAAATGTCATGGCCAGTGGCTCACCACTCAGTCCTATTCTTGCCAACATATTTGTGAGCTGTCATGAAAATCTCTCCCCACCTAATGTGGGTTGATTCTACTACTGCATACCTACCAGATACCAATGATATGCATTATTTCCTAGTCCATTTGTTATTAAATTCTCGATCACCCTACAGTACGCCCTCACCCGCTTGACCCCATGAATCGTCCTCTTTTTTTGTAGCGCAAGAGTGCAGAGGCTGCTTAGGGAGGGTAGTTGGTAATCTGGTAGGTATGCAGTAGTAGACTCAACCCACATTAGATGGGGAGAGAATTTAATGCCTGCACCTGTGTAAATGACCAATACATATGCAGAGTAACACCGAACCTGAGGATGGTGGGAACACCACCAACACCCTAGTCATGACGAAAAAGGAAAATGGAACGATGAGGGCAAACAAATGTATACTCTCATCATGTTAATGCACAACAACAAATGGAGAACACATTTAAGCTCAGCATAAGAATTGCCTAAGAGCACCCTCTTGCAGGGTGAAAGACGGCTGGCAGTGAACCCACTATGATGTCAACCTGAGAACTGACAGTCCCCCTCAAAACATCACTCCCAATTTATATCTGGAAGCTGGTCGATAGAGTCTAGTGGATGTGATGAACAATTAGGTGACTGGCTCTCATACGTCCTTCTCCAGCTGAGACACTAACAGCTTACATTCCTACTGGCAACAGCAAGTAGGAATGTAAGCTTCATACTGAGGTGAAAGAGGAAAGAGGGAAGCTTGACACGCTGGTTCAAAGGGAGGTTCAGTTTGTAGCTGGAGAACATTGCCCGAACACCACAAGAGAGTAAGTCGTTTGGATGGAAGGCATTCAGTGAACATTTCTCTCGGAGATGGTGAACCATCAAATTGTTAGGAATCACAGAGCCACAAAGGATCGCTGCTATTGCTAGTTCCAAAACATGGTTACAAGGAAACTGGAGTTGATGAGGTGCATAAAACGTCCATCACTAGCGAAAGAGGCACTTTGGTCAGATCTGTGGAGTGCCCGTCACACCATCAATCAAAATGTTGTACCCAGCTGTTGTAGATTCTCCTAATGGATTGAAGTCGGCCTCTGGCAGCCAAGGCCGAAGCAGTGTGAAAAGGCCTGCCTACTAAAAAGATCGTTAAGTTACATTAAGTGTAGACAGACAGGTCCGCGGTCGAAAGAGTAAGACCGGACCCTGACACTGAAGTAGCAGGATATCGATCAGGAGTCTGACTAGCCTTTCCCAAAAAGGACTGGGGGTCAATGTTGTATCCTAACACAGGACATTCATCAAAACTAACCCTGAGGCACAGGCCCAAGGATTGACGTAGTCCAGGAAAAATGTCTCAGGAATTACTCAAACATAGATAAAACGGCTTTCTGATACAGAACCCTCAGTCCAACTGCAGTGAAGCCTCGACAAAGGGGAGGGTTCTCTCTGCATACACAACATAGGATACTCCGATAAGAGGGAGAGAGAAGTGAAATAACAGGAAACCATGAGAAAGACTCCAAGTAGCTATATAAACCTGGTGAGTATTTCGAGCAAATGAGGAGTTACCGCCAAAAGACCAAGTCAAATAAAAGTTTGTCCTAGTGGCAATGCATGACTCCAGAAAAAAATGAAGAATGACTAAAAAATAAATCTTGTCTTACATCTGATGTAGGGTCAAAGACAGGTCCATCTGTCATCAGAAAATCAAAAAATAAAAATGAAGCATCTGTAGTCATGAGATTACTCTAAGAGGATGAAAACCATCTCAGTGCTGCCCAACGGAAGCAGAGTATAAACATTTACTCAAGACACATATGTTTCAGCGGGACAATTAGTTTATGCGTATGTGCGTCAAATTGTTTCATGCCCATGTGAACTGAAGATGGCTGTCCAGTGATCACAGTTTTGAGCTGTGATCACTGTATTGGGTGTCATCATCTCTGAATTGACATGTTTTGTTTTTTCTTTGTGACTGAAATGAATTTGAGACCTTCCAATTTAATTTGTGAAAGTGTAACTTCAAAACAACAAATATCTCTCACCGCATTTTAGATTTGATCAGCAACACCTACTGCAAATGTATGTAGGGACATGGCACTTTACGTGCAGAATATGCAGCACACTCACTGTTTAAGACATAAAATTGGGAAAGACATGATTATTGAAAACACCAACTTGTGCGTACTAGGGTCATATGCTTACGAGCCACTAATTAGTCCCTAAAGATTTGTTTGGAATACTCTATCGGAGTAATCTTTTTGATAAGCATTATCGAGAAGAATGACCAGTACTCTAAAAGCAAATTTATGTTTTTAGTCTAACTTTTAGGGCGACGATCACTGATCAATGTGCAAAAGATAGTTTGAGTGGCGGAAGAGTTACACCTTGGCCAATTCACGCACGTACGTCCTAACAGCCTCTTTGGCAGTGCGTGCTCTTGGCCGTCGCCGGTGAGACCTTCTCTCCTAAAATGATTCCATTTGATGCTGCTTCTTGCTGGTGTTTCATTATGTTCACATAACCAGCTGATGCATTATTATTTGTAGATTACCCTGGTTGGGTTAGTGTGCATGAACAGGTCATTTTAGAAATGGAACGTGGACTATATAAGTTTGCAAACTTCCAACTAATGGTCTTGCAGTTGAATCATGCATGACGTGTATGTTGTATTAGCGACCATGCTGTCACTGTTCATGTATTATAATTATGTCACTTCTCGCCCACTGTATACATGATAGGTTAAACGTGCTGTGTGTAGCACGTGTGTATGGGGTGGCCAAACACTGCCTGCGTTCTGTAGGCTGTGTTGCTTGTGGTATATATGGGCCAAATACATGAACCTCTATCTCACTGTTTGCCAATAGCACATGCGTATGTCAGATCGGATCACATCACATCACAATTACATACACAGACTTTGTTGTGTTTTTAATCTTGTAGACCTCATATTCATACAACTGGGAGCACTTGACTTAACCTTTTTGATGAAACTCTACCCCATATGATATCAGGGTAAGCTGGTGAATGTTAAACATCAAATTGTGTGCTATATTCATGTATTTCACCCTCTTTGAGATACAATTACCAGGATATACAAAGATTTATTCTTATTGTGTGCCCATCTACATTTACATATACTATAATTTTGTAAATGTTCAAAAAACTTATTGTAACTGAGCTTATATTCAGCACACAATAAATACATTTATTGACTATTTGTCTTTATGGATAGGGTTTTTTGGGGGAACTGTAAAATAATCAATCAAAAATCAACAGGATTAAACAATATTGGGAGACAGGGACACTGAGTGATTTTGTGTGTATCTCTCCAAGTGCCCTTCCCCTTATCCACCTCATTGGTAGATCGAACAGCAACTGAGGTTGGCCTCTCCTACCATTTCACTTGGCGTCACAGACAGGATCCAGGGGAACTAGACGATACAATAGCACCAAGATACATTTTCATATTTGTCCTGAAGAAAACCTCTGATATAAATATAGTCGTGAGTGGTGTATAATTTATGAGATAATTATTCTCCTTGATTTAAGTTCTCAAACCTTGATGGCATACATATAATTATAAAGCCTTGCTTGAAGTAAAAGTTTTATAGATGACCTCTGGTGGTACAAAGTCAGTAGGAAAAAAAAAACAGCCTCGTCTGTATTGCACAAGCATAAAGTGGGAGGTAAATGATGTTATTATTATACCCCTTCCAACTTTAACGCCCGAAGCGAGTGTGCCATTGTTACTTTTGCCGAGTATAGCTCAAGTAAATCTCGGCTTAGCGTTTTGAAAGAGGGCGTGGTCGAAACTCGGCAGAAAAGTCAGGACGCACCTCTGTCCAATATGGGGTGGACAATCAGAAGTTACTGTCAGAACTCTTCGAAGGACAGTAACAGCTTCAGGCAGCTGTTCACTGCCTTGTCCAGCAGCAGACCCAGATGAGCATGCAATTGCAGAATGATTCTGACTCTGTGCAGTCCTATGCTGTTAGACCACCGACTCTGGAGCGCAAGAAGAGCTACCAGAGTCAGGTTACTTGCACATTCTGTCACAAGCAGGGTCACTCTGAAGAAAAGTGCAATGCTAAGAAATGCATGGAGGGCGCCAGTAACAAAGAAAATACCGCAGAGAAAACTCCCCCCTTCGGGAAATGCCCTGCCTCCGTCATAAAGGGCACTATGACAGAAAGGGGTTCATGTGCCCACCAGTCAGTCAGATCTTGAGCCAGAGAGCACTGATTGTGAAGACATTACAGAAGATTCTGCCATAGATGTGGATAGGATGATGAACAAGGACGACCATGGAAAACTCCTTTCAAAAAGTCCTGCCAAAATTCTCCCCCACAGTAGTGTGGGTCGAGTGTCCCAGAGAATACTTAACCCAACAGTCACTACGTATGAAAATTTCCCATGCACGTATAGCTATTCACTGAAAAGACTTGATCATCCATGGTGCCCCTTGACCTCCCACTACGCACTGCAGTCATGCCGCCATGTTCGCCCTTCTTTTCGAAAGCGACTAGGAATGTCACAGCCAAGTGGGGAGGTCGGGCGGGAGAGAGCTGTTTGGGTAGGTATTCTCTAGTAGACTCAACCCACACTACTGTGGGGGAGAAGTCTACGGCGCTCTATCTACCCAAACAGTCACTACATAATGCAGAGTGGCAACGGTCTAGGTGGTGGGATGGCTACAGAATACAAAAAGATGTAAAAGGGATAAATGGCCATTTATCATCAAGATAAGAATATGCTCGTCATGATTTCCAGCCAGATATGAACTCAGTGTGAGGAAGAAACATTAAAAAGGACACACCAGGAAGGAAATATCTGGAGTCATGTGTTGTCTCAGGAATGGGAGTCGATGGTAGAGCATATTAGGTAACTTTGACACCAGACAGTTGCTAAGTATGATTGAAAACTGCAGTTCCGAGTCTCATAAAAGAAGAAAAGAATCGGTTACTGCACTTATTGGTATTTGAATTGAACCACTACAATGTACACTCTTTGTCGTGCCTTGAGTAGTGAGGAACCGTTTGCTGCTAAAGTAAGATGTTAGGGATATTAGGGATCTAGGAGAGTCAGACTTCAGGGTTAGGAAGGTCTGAATGACATAAAGAGAAGTGTCTTTCCTGGCCAATTCTAACAGCATTGCCAGGACTATGGTTAGTAGAGAGGGGCATGTTGGACTTACAAGCCCTACAACTCTAGCCTGTTGGAAGAAGAAGAAAAGGGTTGTCTGCGACTAAGACATGAAGGCGAGGGGGTCTGGTGCAGGACAACAGCAGCTAGATGTTCCATGTGAAGGAAGGAACAGCAATGCGCAGAGACGGTTGTCTGGTACCTAAGGAACGGACTCCGACAAATTGTGATGAAGTGTCTATTCTACTGCATGAATCTTTCTCTGAGAGCAAGCATATGTATTTCGAAAAGTTGTTGTTGGCTTTGAGATGGGTAATCTTTGGGTAATCTTGAAGTCCAATGTTCATAAGAACAACTGTATTTTGAGGAGGCCAAGGCGTAGGGAGAGTGTACCTCCATTGTGATTTATCTGGCGTAGGGAGAGCGTATCACTGTAGTGATTTATCTGGTGAAGCAACAATGTGATAACCAACACACTCCTGTCCCTGAAATCTGAAAGTTTAGACATAGGAGTAAGTCACAGAATTCGGGAAGTGCCGGTATAAACCAGTACTTGAGAATCCATCTATGGTTTCACTGGTCACAGATATGCTTGTGTTATAAAGGCCCAGACAAAGGACAAGAGCGGAAAAACAACAGAAGATTAAGAAACCTGTATGGCTAGTATGTTTCTAAGTGATGTTCAGGAAAGCTCCAGCCTTATCTGTACATCTGCCTACAAAAGCCAATTGCCAGAATGTCTGATTGTGGGAATGGTTAGCTGGTGGGAGTAGGAGATAAAGGTTACTAGAGTAAGGGCCCTTAGGACACTGACAGAGTGACAGGGTCCAGGCTAGAGAGTTACTCTGCCGTGATTGAAGTAGAAGAACTTGAATTTCTGTGAGAGGACTGGAACGGGAATCCAACAATTGAAGTCCCAAAATAACTGTATGTGTCAGGAGAGATTGGGATTCAATGAGTTTGTCCTAACAACCAGGCAGACATGAATCAAAGAGGGTAGCTGAACGAGCAGACACAGGTATTCTTCTGACTGAAGAGGTGTCTGCTAAAACTTACTACTGTAGTAGGTAGTAAAGTAAATAAAGTACCTACAAGATCAATCATCGAAAGTACCTTAGAAGTAAATAGCCATTAGCATCAGATCTTGGGAACAGAGTAGCGTCGACATTCCCTTTTGGTCTGTATCTCCCTGCATTGCCTGTGAAATAGTGGAGAGGGCAAAGCAAAATTTGGCCAATTGTGTGGAACTGACGAGGGAAGAAGAACTGTGGTAGTGCTTGTTCCCCGAATCCACTGGTTAGTTTGCCAAAGGGCAGGCTTACACTCATCCCTGAAGAAAGATTTTATCGGTAGGTGTAAATAAAGGTGACATTTCTTTTTTTCTTTTTTTTTTTTTTTGAAACCCCAAGTATGACCGTTGTGTGGGCTGGATAAGGGCTAACCTCATCTTTATCTGGCAAGGAATTTTTGCCGGAAGACTATTTAAGAGTGGCCGATGACGTCACTGTATTGAAGGACTTTGGACACTTAAACAGCTTAATAAAATGGGAGATTAAAGCCAGACTTCCTAAATCGGTAAGGATGAAAAGTTGGGAGTCGCAAATGGAGCGTCCATGCGATAACTTAAAATCATTAATAGTACTGCATGACAGAAATACAGTGATCGTATTTCGCATTCAGAATCTGAAAAAGTGTGGACATAAGTACCACTTCTAAATCCGAATAAATTTTATTTCAACCAATACAGATTATTCATCGAATATAGAGAGCGATACCAGTCAAATGTAGCTCTTTATTTCGATCTCGTGGGGCGCAATTGAAAGAAATAACACGGAGGTATCAACGTGACAAAAACTCATAGCAGACACAGTACATAAGTGTGAAGTTCGGACACACCCACATTGGAAGATCTCGGACAGTGAACCGGAGATAGTGAGGCTGTGTAGAAGATTTTTTGGAGAAAGCACGACAGGTCAAAGTGGTTATACATGCGCCAACGTTGTACAAAAAAGCCCCCTGGAAAAGTGCAGTATTACAGGATAATAAGACACTTGTAAAATCCACGACGGTGTAAAGCGCTTAGGCGTGAGGTAAAAATACAGACGGTTTGGAAACAGTTCAACGGTTGGTGTTAATCCCCCTTCATTCCGTTTGTCTTTTGGTGTTCGACAGTTCAACGGTTTGAAAAGAACTGTCTGTCCTTGACTGTCTAGCTTCACCAGCAACCCTGACAACAATGGAGTTTGTGGCTTACACAGCCATGGTTGTGAACATAAGATCCTATTCAAGAGAACTTCACTGGCCCCGGTCCGTCTTCCTGGGCTGGTCGTAAGGATTAATGGTTAACACCTTGCGACAGAGTTGCAAAATCAACTACATTCTAGATTCATTTCTACATTCATTTATACCGCCTGATCTATCGTCTCTGAAAGGAAACATCCTCACAGACACAATATGAATTTATTTTGAACTTAAGTCACGTGTACCATATTCCTTGACGGTTATAAAAAAATCAAATAGTGGTGCAAGTATGTGTCAAGGTTCGGTTCGGTTCAGACAGGGCTCGGACATTTTTTGCCGAACTTCTGATCGGTTGGGGTTCGGACATGCACCCACATGTACATGTACAATGCACACTGAGGCATCGAAAGGCTCGCTACGATTGTACCGCAAAAGCCTACATAGTATTTCTGTGTATAAAATTATGCATCTCCTATCTCTCCCCATCCACAAGCAACTTTGATTTGAATACTTTTTTCTAAACTGTTTCCCCAGAGTTTGTTTACGAGTATGTTCCATATAAAGTTAGTGCCGGAGGTGTGACAGTTTCCGACCGTGTTTTGCCGACCAGGAGCGGTTGTGTTTGTACCATGCTTGACTCAACAAAACGATTTTAAGATATGTGCAAATAGAAAAAACAGCATGCTCAATTAGGACTTTCCTCCTTCAGTACAGAATACATGATCGCGCAAATTGTGTTTTGGTTATTTTTGGCGAAATAGATTCAACTACGAAAATGGCTTTCGTTGCAAATCTGAGGAGGAACCTTTCCAAGGACGGCGTGCACGTGACCAAAGACGCGATTTTCCATCAGCCTCTTTTGAAGCGATAACAGCATTTTGTTATTTGAGATCTGGTAAATTCTATTATAACGCATTCGTACTACGATCAAACCCTTCATTGTCAAATGAAAAGAAAGTTAGTCCATCGCGCGAACAAAAATCTCCTCGCACGCTGCGCTAAAGCACAGCATAAGCGAACCGCTTGGCAAAAATTTCATGCAGGGATGCCTTGGATCGAGCGCGAGTCTGACTGTGATCAGCATCCAACCAAAATTTGTTTTGCACCCCATTGATGACACCATTGGCCTAATTTGGAACGTCTTTACCCTAATATGGAACGTAAGGGCGCAGCTATCGGAGATTGGCAAATAAAATAATAAATCTGAATATACATGAGCACAATTGGATGTAGTGAGAATTTAGAAATGCTATGCAGCGACAATGCCGTACGTTGCGTGTTCTTGGTTGATTTCTGAGTGATTCTCACCACATGCTTTTTGCAACCATCTCATGATGCAGGCCATTGTAAGTTTCAGTATGTCGCCTGTGTGGAGCACGCCGTATAACTCGTTATCCATTTTTCGTTGTGTTTGTTTTTTATTAAGTTTATTTGTATTTTTATGTATTCCCGCGTGCCATCAATGAAATGCCCTTTTAAGCCGTACATCCAAACCAAACAGTTTGGTTCGGTTCGAAAGTGCCTTGTTTGATTTTAGCCTCGGTTCGGCGGTTCGCCTGCAGCACTGGATTAAATTGTGTTTATTATTTTAATTTACTGTGCATTACAGTTTAATAGGTAAAGTCAAACACCAGAGATTAGTATAAAACCCGACCCGTTTTTCCAACATGAATTTTGTACAGCCACAAAGTATTCAAAGAGTACAAAAGAATCGTAAAAGAATCGAAACATATTGCAACGGGCACGCATGTACTACTGACTTCAAGAAAAAACATGTATCCTTAAATCGTGCAGGTGCAGTCGCGAAGTAGAAAGCGCGTAGTTTGCGTACGTGTCTTCCTCGATCCTACACATGAAAACCTGCGAGTGCGCAATGCTGAGTCCCAGCTTGTGCACAAGGCCAAAAAAAAGAGGTTTTATCTATAACTACATGTTGGCGAACAGAACACTACGCCATGTATGATTTAGGTAAATACTATTTCGAGTTAGTATATTCGATTCTGCAGGTATACAGTTAGGTGTGTATTAGATTCACGAGACCGAGACAAAATATCAAGATTACAGGGTATCAAGACCTGAACAGACTGGTCTGGAAACCGGCAGCGCAGATATTTCACAATTTATTAGCAACACAACTACTCAGTACACATGTTTTATCAGGAAGTTAAAACAGTGTGCCGATCTAAATCCTCCTGTGGAGCTGCAAAGTAAAGAGCTATTGTTATGACTCATCCACTAGACCACAAAAGTCTAATATGCAGTAATGCGATGAGCTGTCCATTGTTTACTGGAAGCTGCAGAGTGAACGGTGTACTCGATCGCAACAGTTTGGCCAGCCTTGCTGAAGCGTTCATCTGTTCAACGTTGACCGTCCGTGGGGCTTACCGTTTACAAAGCGTTGAACACTTTCAAAAGCGTTTGTATTTTGACCTCACGCCTTAGTGAATTCAAACACCCAAGAAGTGGATGCAAACAAGAGAAATGCAATAATGGATCCAAATGCAAATGGTGTCATCACCAGGGCAAGGCCAGAAATGGGGCAGGTTGTCTCAGGCATCAGTGAGATCAGGCACATGGCAATTGGCAGAAGTCATTCATTCATTCTTTATTTACTACATAACTGTCCACTACAATATGTCACGAATAAATAAAGAAATGTGGATGGGGGTCCCAAAAAGCAAAGGCTTGTCGAGCAGGATTCCCCGGTATATTAATTAACACATAGCACACCCAATACACACCTAATACATAGGTCTGCGGGCAAAGTGCGGGATCGTCTCCTGCAGGCCTCGGAGAACAGGCACCAGAGGTGGGAAAGTTGTATCCGGTAGACTGCTTGTACATAGTCATTGTTTCTTGGCTCCGCACCTGCTGACATGGGATAGACACCAGTCCAAGGTTGGTGCGCAGTGCAATGATAAGGTGTAGTGTCCACTGAATATCCCAAAGAATGGCTGGTTCAAGTCTAGTCCCGGGTGTAGGGAGGAATGGGAACTACTGAACAACATACGGTATACAGAAACCTCGGCAGCAGAGCAGACCGGTTACCTATGCTGTGGTCTGCATTGTCCTTGCATAACTGTATTTCGTCCACTGGAGTCACACCGACTAACGCAGGGGGTTGCCCGGTAACATATACTATCCACCCATACCTGCATGCCCCCAATGAAGGGTGATTGAGAACAGTAGTTCGAGGTGTTGGAGCGCTCAGTAGAGCTGGGGCACGAGGGACGTGGGGTCTTCCCACCGCCAGCCTTGTCAGACACGTGGCATGAATAGGGAGATTTGTGATTCATGGTAGTACCAATGCCCAGGATGCAGGCGGTGTTGTACCCGCATTGCCTGGTGCTGTCTCTATAGGGGGTCTTCCCAGAGCGGGCAGGGGGAACAAGGGGATAGAATTAGTCTTCCGAGAAGGTAGTTGGAAGACAGGGTGTACAGCGTTCGGAGGCCCCAACCACGCAAATGGCTGGCAGGCTCCGTGGCCCGGTATTGCCTCTGTAAAGGCTGTCCCGGAAACAACAGGACAATGACCCAAGAGGGATAGGGGAATTGAATGGGGAAAATCGCCGACAAAGTTGATGTCCTCTTTTGGCGACCTGGTCTGTTGCTTGACTGAAGCACAGCCATGTGGATTCATGGATGCTCCCATTCGTAGCAGAATGTTCCAGAAGGGGAACACTAGCTTGACTTAAACCTCAATAAGTTCCATGTTCTGAGTAGTCGTCTGCAACCAGGAGAGGTAGGTCCGGGTCCAGAGCGGTAGAAGCTGGTGTGGGTTTGTCGCTCAGGCAGTGGACGAGGGAGGACAGAGATTCATTAATAGACTGAAACGCTGTCATCCAAGGTTCAGAGGGAGTGTTCCCATTGCTTGAAATGATGTCTCATCTCTGTTTCACTTTGGTTGAGGTGCAATCAGTAGTAGGCTCACTAAATTTCTTGTGTAAAACCATTGCTCCAGGAAGAGCATTCACAAGGTGTTTAATTGCACTCACTACCGGGCTCACTAAACAGCACCACAAATATCGCATAAATAAAGGTGCCAGGTTAGATTTGTTAATGTGGTTGCGGTTTTTGTCACAGTTCAATGGCGTCTGCTTTTCTGAGCAATGAGTGGGAAAGTAATGAAGTATTAGAACTGTTTATTGATGCGGCAGCAAGCATCAGTTTCGGGGTATACTTTGGTGGCAAATGGACTAAAGGTAGATGGCCAGAGGATGTGATTCAGAATCCCCCATCAATTGCTCTTCTGGAAATTTTTCCTTTAATGGTTCCCATTAAGTGCTGGGGCTCTGTGTTGGTCAATCATAAGATTAGATTTCAGACAATGCAGCAGTCATGCAAATTGTCAATAAGCAGTCTTTTGGTTGTCCCAAATTATGCATTTATTGCGCATATTTGTGCTGGACTGCCTACAATTTAACATCGTGTTTAGGGCAATTCATGTTCCGGGAGTACATAATGAGCAAGCCGATGCTCTGTCCCGTTTTCAGATGCAGCGGTTTCGCATCGCAGCCCCACATGCCGAGCGCGTCATGACTCCGCTACCAATCCTCCCCGAAGTGTGTAGGTGAGATGAATCACCTTTTGGGTATTTCTGTTGCATCAAACACAAGGAAGGCATATACCACAGGCTGGAATGCATTTTGTCCATTCATGAGGTGAAGACCTGGTGCGACATCCTCAGCAGTACCCCTTGATATTCGAGAATTTGTTGCATGGTTGTCTTGCGTAACTTGGCGCCTTCGACCATTGCTTCGTATGTTGCTGGAGTGGGATTTTTTCACAAAATCAATGGTTGGCCAGATCCAAAACAAGATTTCATTGTCACTTAACAGTTAAAGGGCTGTAGGCGGGATCGGCCATCTATTGATGATAGACTACCAATATCCTTGCCAATTTCAGCAGATCTGTTGCATGCATAACCTCATACTTGCAATCCCATTTTCAAAGTGTGATGTTTAAAGCCGTCTTGCTTTCAGCATTTTGGGGATTTATGAGAGTTGGGAAATTTACTGCAAGATCATGGTGCTCAATCCAGCGTTCCCTTTTGTGAATATCCAACATTGAGCTTTGTCATAAGAACACAGTGGTTGATTCAGTGCTAATCTTGTTCAAACAAGGAAAAACCAACCAGACGGGGCCTGCTCAAACAGTTCAGCTTACTCACTCACGCCCACAGATTTCTCAGCCATTATCTTGCCACTTTGATGGCAGCCCCTTGACAACGTATCGGTTTAATTAACAGATACATTTCTAGAAATCTTAAACTTGAATGCAACGAAAAACATCACGAAAACAGTGAACCAAGATATCGCAAGAGGATGCACTTCGGTTAGACAAGAGAGGGCGCTATTCAACATGGCAACAAAACGTTTGGCAGTTAAATTCAATATGCCAAACGACCGCTGTACTGAACATTTAGTGTGGACCCAGTCTTGTTCGTTATAGTGGCGTTCCGCTGTACTACATATTGGTTACATCCATTACAATTAAGTAATTAAGCCCATTTCCAGTAGTAACAATGGAAAAACTTTCGCTCTGAACCTGGACTTGTGCAAGTTTTGTTCATTTTGAACAAGTGTGGGAAGTAAAACCTGGTCTAGTCAAAACTAGGCAATGATACAGAAAATGCCAAAAATCCACAAGGTGTCTCAAGGAATGAAGAATTCTGGAAATCTGGAAAAATCCAGAGAAATATCACCCCTGTAACAATCCAACCCGACCTAGCACAACCACACAACCACCCCAAACCAACCAACAAAATAATATCAGTTCCCACAACTGACACTCTTTAACCACTTCCTGCCGGGGAACCCAGTTTCGGGCACATAGGCTTTATACACGAAACTGGAAAAAAGAGCAAGGCCTTATAACAAAAGACCGTACCCGGAACAAAAGTCCGAACTGCTGGGAATTGGTAACATTTTTCAGTTGTCAATAGAGGAGGAAATCCATCATTGTTTTGAAACATCATACCACTGTTTGTGAAATACAGCACAAGCGGATTACCGCCAGGAACAAAAGAGCTCCAGCGTTCCAGTGATGTGCAATACAATACCACTGCATGCTAATCTGATCCCTATTGAAAAGACAGAAGCTGCACACGGTGCCAGTTAAGGGAACAAAAGAAACTTATGAAACACCGCATAATCTGGACTCTTTTTACCAGGCGGCAGGCCTGGCTGAAATTCTCTGACATCAATAAATGTTGTCTGTTAGACAATCATTCATGTGGGTGTAAATGTCTAGTAAATGAAGTTATGATTTTTCGAAGAATTTTGAAAACGAAAATCTTCTGGTTTTACGTCATGCAACTTCAAATTACACCCGGCAGCAAGCAGTTAAGTTTTGAAAAATAAGTCTACTTTTTTTTTGCCCCTTTTTCTGAATGAGTTTAAAAAATCAGAGTTACCTGAGCCCATTTGGGGTTACCCTTGCCGAGTAGGGTCCATTCACTTTGGCGTATGCGATATCCAGTAATGACCGAACTCAGTTCATGGGCATGTGTCCGGAATGCAAATGGGTAGATGGGAACAAGATCAGAATAGATGCACGCAATGTCAGCATGGAAATCTAGAAACCACAAACACAAATTCAAAACTTTACTAACACAAAATGTGCTCATTTTTCTTCTGTCAGTGCTCTCAATTTATTGTTTAGCTCAAAAGAAGTATCTCAATTAATCATCCTACCATTCCTATTGGTTTGTCAATCAAAAGAAATAAATAAGTTGGTGCACTCCATTATTCTGTGTGCTATAACAGGGAAGTCAAAATTTGTCAGATAGTTTTGAATAAGCGAGTAGAAACCAGGCAATTAGTTTGAGTGGGGGAATAATATTGAATCATCGTCCCACTTTTCTGTGGTAAGCAAAAAAAAAGTGGATTTTGAGGAATTTCTCAGACTTCCAACAATTAAAATTAATAAATTTTCACTAGAAATAGGAAAACAATTTCTTACAAGCTTTGAATATGTTGCTCTGAATACATATTACAGATGTACATAAACATCATGAACACTGACCACTACAAAGACTCATATGGTGTCACCCAACCTTCCCCTTCCCCGCTTTTCAAAGTTTCATGGCCAGACAAGTCAACCCCCCCAACCTTTCCCATTTCCCAATTTCTGACACAAAGGTATGCTACTATATGTGAGAAACATACTTTAACTGATTATATATAGACTTGTTACTACGACGGACCTACTACTGAAATAATAATGCCACAAGTGTTCTTTTCCATGGGAGTTTGATTGGTCTCATCCCTGTCTGGCTCCTAAAGAAAAGTGCACATGTAAACACAGTGTGATGTCATTATGTGTCTTAGGTCTGTTCATGTGCGTATTTTTAACCCTGTTCTGCTAATACTGGTTAAAAAACTTATATCATAAAGTGGCTGTTTGTTTCAATGTACTTACTTGTTGCTTGAGGCGGAATAGACATGTACCCTGATCCCAGTAAGTAGACACCTCCAGCATACGGCTGCCTATAAAAAAATAATAATAATAAATACGTGTGGATATACATGTACTTAGGCCGTGTCTGAAACAGGCTTCCAGAGCTATGGCTAGGTCTATTGTCTACGCGTCTCCAAGCATTTCCAATGAAGCAAAGACCTAGACTAACTCTAGACAAGAGATTGGGATGTAGCCCTACTATACTATTTATATATTTATCAAATATCACCAACAGCAGCGAGCCGGCAATTACAGGGAGTTTAAAAAGGAAGTTAAATACATAGTTTAAAATAAAAATAATGAATACAACTGTAAAAGATATAAAATTGCATTAAGTTGTTACAACAAAGAAATCGATATTAATCAACACCAATCAAGCACACACAAAAATAAGCAAAAACGGAAACACATGACAAATGATACAGAAAAGCGAATATAAAGAGGGAGAGACAGGGGTAGGACAAAAGGGGAGGGCTGGGAGTTAGGGGGTGGAAGAAAGAAAAAATGGTCTGTGGTAAAGGTCAGTTGGGAAGGGAAAGGAAGGGCAGGGGTGGATAGGATCTCGAGAGGAAGGAACGTTTGCAAGGGTCCAGGAAAAATGGGGGAGGGTAAAACCAAAGAATAGGAAGGGGGGATAGGGAAGGCCTTGGAAAGGGAAGAGAAAAGAGGGAATAAAATCTGTCCAATAATTTCAAAACATTATAAGTGAACTTCTGTAAATCTCTCCATGAAAGACATTGAGCAAATCTGCCGCAAACACACCACATGTCCCATGAAGTCGGTTGTAGGTTGATGAAATTCTGGAAACAAAACCCTGCTAAGTCAGCTTCAACATAACCTCTTGGGACATGCAGGGTGTAGTTGCTTACAGTCCTAGTATGATGAACAGGAATACGCAATTGAAATGGATTAGCGTCAGAAAAAAAAACATTGTGGATATGTTGCTATATACACGCAATCATTAACAATTCCTCTCTGAAGAAGAGGTGACTTGAAGAGATCACAGAATTCACCATATCTGGGATCAACAAAATTGAGGTAGCTACTATCGAAAGTCCTAAACATGAAAAAGAGGTGACGCCTCTGAACTCTCTCTCGCCTGTCTGATTGAGACTTGGAAATAGAGTTAAAAACTACACAGCAACACTCCAGGTGAGGTTGAACAATAGTACAGTACAATGTACACAGGAAATATATGCCACTGCATCAACGAAAACTACGCCACACCAGACCTATTAGGCGACTAGCCTTCTTAATCAGAGAATCTACAAGAGAAACAAAGTTAAGTTTAGTGTCAACAAAAATACCCAGTTTTTTTTTTTACACTGACTCACTCCAACAGAGGGGGTAATTAATCACAAATGGGGTAATTAAAAACACAGGTTTCTTTTTGAGAGTGAGAGTAAGGACACTGCACTTCCTGAGATTATGAAACAAGTGCCAAGTGGAGCACCACAAGTGAATATTCTGTAAATCAGATTACAGAGACAGATTGTTATCAACACAGTTAATTTGATGAAAAACCTTGAGGTCGTCCGCAAAAAGTAAACTCTGGTTGTTTATACACTGGGAAATATCATTTTATACTTAACAATATCAACGAAAAAGGGGAATTCCGAAAGGAGCAGTTTTTCCAGCTTGAATAAAACCATCCAATACAACTCAATGTTTTTTGCCTGTTACATAACTCTTTAGCAGTTTCAGTAGATTAGGTTGAATGTGATAGAGCCAAGCTTGTGGAGAGGAAACTGGTGGTTAACTCTGTCAAATACTTTAAAAACTCGGTGTAAACAACATCATGCCATCTACCCTAATGAACAGCACAATAAGCATCCTAAAGCAATAAAGTAAGATTGGTTGAACAATCTCTACCTGGTACAAAACTGTGCTACTCCTCAGCAATGACTAGCTTTACACGACATAGTAACTGTTCACATAGAATCTTTTTGAAGACCTTGGAGATTAATGAAATTAATGAAATAGCTCGGTAATTGGTAACATTTTCCCTTTTGCCAGAAATATGGACAGCAGCAATGTTGGCCTTCTTCCAATTGATAGAAAACTGCCCTCATACAAAGATCTATAAAATAAATAAGACAAGGAGCTACATAAACTGTCAGAACATGACTTTTACAAAACCTTGCAAGTTGTCAAGGCCACAGGCCTTATGGTAGGCAGGTGTCCATGTTCAGCAACTTATCAAGAACCTCACAGTCCTCAACTGTAATTGCTGGCATTGGATCAAGATGATGAGACTAAATTGGAGGCAATTCAGTGTCTGAAACCACAGGTGTAGGTGAATACACGAACTGAAAATACTCCTTCAAAAAGGCTGCCTTCCTAGCTGTATTGGATGCTTTGACCCCAGTGTGCTTTGATGGGACTCCAAGAACATTTGGGGTTCTTCCCAAGGTCCCTTGAAACTGTTTACAAGTAAATGCTGGATTTGTACCAGATAAGCCACTTGAAAAAAGATCTAGCAGACCTAAAGGAAGCTATGTTTTGAGGTGTGGGATCCTGTTGTTTAGTGCAGAAAGCTCACTCTTTGGCACACTTCTCCATCAAACCACAGGGGAGAGAACCTTTGCAGACACACAACTGGTAAAACGTCAGTCACAGCAACTTCAATGAAGTCATAGAAGGGTGCGGCAGTCAGATGTTGCCTCTAGAAGACACCATGGAACATTAAGTGTCTGCTGAAGGTCAAACAAGTCTGCTTTGTGGAACTTAAAATTGGGACAATTTGATTTTGGAGTAAGTTGCTACAGGCCCAATGCACAGCATGACACTCACAGATCTATGATGAGTCAAAAACATTGTCTGCGAGGTCTGATAAGCGTGAAAACTGTCTGAGCCAAGAACAAGGTCAAGAACATTCCCCCTAATAGAACTGAGATCACATGGTGCGGACTGTGAGCACTCAGAACACAAACACAACCTGGAACTAGCAACCCAGTTTCTACATCCCATTCAAAGTGGGTAGCTTGAAATCACCTGTCAGACAGAGTTGTAAATGCAGGATGGTTCTGGCAATTGGCAAGAGCTACCAGAGTCTGGTTTCCACCGTAGGGGCCAGTAAAACAAGCTAAGTAACAGTTTATTAATGCCATCTAGAGTGTTTTACCTCTACCCAGAGTAGTTTTAGTTCAAGTTTGATCTTGGTTATGTCTGTGTGTCTGTAGCAATACAATATTCCTTTATACTTCCTAAACTTTGGAAACATTTGTTTAGCCAAATTTCACTATGCTGCTCAGAATTTGTAAGCCCATTTTCAACGTTGACAAAGAGAGGCACAGACAGCACCATTAGCAGTCTTAGATGACATGTATGGAAATGCTATGTCGCAATTGAAGCAAATGATGCAGACAGTTACAAGTATTTGAGAAACTACTTTAAAAGGGCATTTCTTGAATTTAAAATGCCACATTGTTTTTATTTCTTTGTAAAATGACGTCATGCAACATTACTTTGACAACTTCTTGTGTCTTGACAGATCTATGCTCTCACCAATCATCATGACCACACGAAATGTAGACTTTATTTCAAGTAATATACTGGAAGGATATTTATAGTTATAAGATCAATGTTGAATACAGCATCACCATGAAACTAGAAAAGCAAAGTATGCAACAATCAAGACGAGCGAATCAATGTAGGGTTGGACCTACTTCCAGAAACTAGACGGCATAACTCCATGTGCCCTCCAGAACTCTTATTGTTGCTGAGGTTGTAACGCTACTTAACTTTTTTTTGAGTCTTTTTTATTATGTTACTTGTAGCTACATGTACATTCTGAAGGCCAAGGTGTTGAATCCGGCAGTTGTGTTTGGTGGGTGAGTGCTTTTTTTTATTTAGGGGTGTTGGGTACGGTGTCTTATTTTAGCCTTCTACTGTATAATTTGTAGGTAATCTTGTTTTAGTCTTAAGGTCATAGTATTTGCGTATTTTATTTATGTACAGCCTGTTGAGATTTGTTTTATGAAATGGGCTTTAAACAATTAATATTATTAATATTATTATTACCAAAAATGGGTCACTAGGGAGACATTCCTATAGGAACATGCCCAAATTTTTTCAAACTTAACCGTCCCATTATTCAATATTCCCTAATCCGATCTTAACCAAAATTTGCATTTTTTCCTTTCAGACCCTAATCTATCATCTCTCAAAATGTGGACACTAAAAATTTTCCTCCATTTGGTATAGTTGGAGCATTAGGGAAACACTGAAATGTCTCCCTAATGACTGATGTCTCCCTAATGTTGAAAAATTTACCACAAAATGTCTCCTAAGTGACCTTTTTAGAAATATAACACTAATTATCATTATTATTACTATATGGGTATTACAATCTAGACTCGTAGAACAAATTAATTTTGTTGATAATTGCGCTTTCTCAATTGAATCTACCTCCCAAAAGCCATCTAAACTGATCTCTTTCTCTCTAAAACTTTTGACAATTTTTGTGTGAAAAATTTGAGCCTTTACCACTCACCACCCACTCAACTTATCCACATGACTGCAATCAACTTACCGAACACTTGTATTTGTACACACAGAACATGTGCCCAGTAGATGGCAAAACTCCAAATGCTAGACCGACCATTGTTTAGAGGTGGGGGATGAAATCATGTGTTAATTGCAGTACTGTGACTGAAATTGTAAATAACGGTTACAAAGATACCCTCAAAACTTGTTCTCAGATTAATTGTAAGAAAATACATCCCTGATTTCAAAGTGCCTGTGGAACCTGGTCCATTCATGGACCAAATAGTTTTTGTGTAAAACAAGTCCCATACACTGCATTTTCCCTTGTTTTTTTAATAAACCAGATTAAAACCTTCCTAAGCAGGCTCCAGAGTATTCTTTATGGGGAAATAGTCCTTTCCCATTTGTACTCAATTTGTGTCATATCCTCGATCTTTTCAAATAAAGGCAACTAAACAATAGCAAACCAGCATTCCGCCCTTCATGGGCCATTTCCCCATCCCTGCCTACTACAACAAAAACAAAACTCCATCTATTTATGCCCTGTCCATCACAAGTGTGTGCTCAGGTCAATAGGATATCTGTTTACAAAGTGTCAGTGCCAGCCCCAGCAATAATCCAGGCAGTGAGTCAGTGACCTGCTTCACTTTCCCAAAAAGGGACAGTGGATGTTGTACATGTAGTGTGTGAAACCAGTCTAATGTATAGGCAGCCAGTCTAATGTGTATTTCTGAATAATGTACATGTATAATGTAAGGCCTTGGGGCCCATGCCCTATGGTGATTTGTGTGATATATGCCTCAGAACCCCTCAGCCAGAAGTTGTCCACGTTCTCATTTATTGCTCCCGAATCTCCAAACGTGCAAACACAACAATACACAAACTCATGGGAGCTGGAATTTTTTACATAAACACATGGAGCTTTAATTTTGTACACAAACATATGGGAGTGATATTTGCCCCGCCTGTGGTGATATGGAGGCGGAATAAGGAGCGCAATGGCACAGAATGTAGAATCTTCTGAGTGCTGTCAGGAGCACAGTTATTCAGCTATGGGTAGGAGACTGGTCAGACGCACAGATACATACGAGTATAAAGTAGTCTCACAACATCTCCTTTCTTTTGAAATTAACAAACTGAAGTAATACAAAGGTTTTCATTTATGGATTGGAATGTGGTAGTGTGTATGTGGTAATAGAGGGATTTCACATTAGCTCCGTCTGTGCATATCCGCATTGAAACCGAGGCTCTCTGTGTTTAACTTCGTCGCGCGTGCCTGCGGAATCCACACAGTACATGTGGTATCCGGTTCGCAAATGTGATGCCACTTCAGTTTAAACCACGCCCACTGCACATGCAGATACACGACCGTCGCAGGTACGTTAGTTCATGGTAAATTGCCGTTGNACATACCTTTATGTATTTTGTTTCTTGACTCCTTACTTTCAATCATCTGATTGTATTAAGAATTGAAGCTGACACATACAGCCTCGTTTTCAAACGCGGAAGTGTGCAGATTGACACTAAAAGTCGTATTGGGATCCCTCTATTCTGGACTCATTAAACTGGAACAACCAGAATTAGCAACTTCTAGCAACTTTTGACAACTTTTAACAACTTAGAAACAGGCTTAGAAGTCAGTGAATTGGAACAGTCGATAGCTAACTCGACCAGATGTGGTCTTCAGTTCAGCAGGCATTGCTGTGGGGTTGTCTTGGACTTGCCTATCACAAACTGCATTGGTCTCCAATTTACAAGAATGATGCGGCTTAGATTTTTCACGCACACCTTGTGGGGCAGTCTGGTAGTTGCCTTCCTGAACCAATTTGTCAGCAAAACGAACGCTTCTGTGGCTTATCGAACTGAATGCGCCTCGCTGGGTTCGCGTTTGAAGCAGCAGGTTGGGCACGGATGCGCTGCTGGCTGACCATTTAACGCAGATGCGCTCGATTGCGGCAGGCTATGGTACCATTAGGTGTGGAAACCTCATAAGACCGTGGTTCCTTCCGAACTTCTGTGACCTCTCCCAGGGTCCAGGTATTGTCAGCTTGGTTGAGGATCTAAACCTTCCGTCCAGTGAACAGCAGTGGGAGTATTGGTCCTGCTTGTTTGTCGGGTTGTTGGTTCATGTTGTGTGTTCTGTCCTGCAGACATAGGAAGGTTTTTGAGGATAGCTCTTATGTGTTGTTACTGGGCAATGTAGAATGAATTGGACAGCCAAACATGATTTCAGCTGGTGCTGGCAAACCAGTGTCAATGGGTGTGGCTCTCAGGTTTAGAAGGGCACGGTAATGTCTTGGCCTATTTTACGGCATTTTGTCTTCACTGACTTGATGATGCGGACTGTACGTTCCATTAGACCGGTGCTGACATTGTGTGCTTGACAGACCAGTCCTGGTAGGCTTTCCCTTTGAACTGTGGGCCATTGTCTGACACGATCTCTGCTGATGCTCCCAGTAGTTCAAAGATTGAAGCAGTGTGCTGGGCAATGGTTGCACTAGTTGTGCTAGGCAGGTGGGACATGATCGGGAATTTGGAGTAGTAATCAATGATAACAAGGTGGTGCTCTCCATCCAGCTCAAATAGGTCCGTCTCAAGTTCAGTCCATGGGATTGGCCAGACTTCATGCAGGTCAAGTGGTTCTTTGTGTTGCTTGGTTTGGCTTTCTTAGCAAGCTGGGCATCCCTTGACTAGTTTAGGTATGTCCTCATTGATTTTTGGCCAATACACCGAGTTCCACGCTAGGCGTCTTGTCTTTTTATGCCTGGTGTCCAAAGTGCAGTTACTGAGGATATTCTCTGACATGAGTACTTGTCTACCTTTGAAGACGACACCGTTGGACACCCCGAGTTCATCTCGGTATGGCCAAATTGACCACAGTTGGGCAGGAAGTTCCCTGATTGAGTCTGGTCTTCCTGTGTAGATAATTTGTTCCAAACAGGGTCTCATGCAGTTTCATGCTTAAGTGCTTCATGTTTGCCACAACCAAAGGCCAAGGGCTATGCTGTCTTGCTTCATGGGGTTGGGCAAGCAATCTTTTCTATGCAAAATATAACCTGGTATTTCAAGTTCCTTGTTTGTAATGGAATCATTTAATCATGTTTCAACGAATCCAATAATATGTGCCTGTGTTTCTTCAGCCATTAATCGTAATTCTCCTGATTTAGGGCAGATAGAACGTACATTTAAACACATCATTTTAATCCCTTTCATCACTTTTAAATGTCCAAGGCCCATGCAGATCTGAGTTCCAGTGTTCAGAGTCAAGTTCATGGCTGACTGTTCTTTGATGACAGGAACTGGTGTCAGGGTCTATGGGGTGCATGGCAAATTATCTTTTGGATCGATTCCACTGCGGTCCGAAATATATACAGGTATCCTAAACCGAGATGTCAATCATCTTCCTCCTCTATGGCTACGTCGTCGCTTATTGATCTCTATGGCTTTTAATCTGTCAAAATCAGATTTATTCAAGAACTTGCCTTACTTCTTGAGTCCAATATGTTCAACTCGTGTATATGTTACACGGGACTGGCCTGGTTGTAGATGACTTGCAAAACCGTCACTCCTAGTTTCCGAACCAAGATATGTCAATTCCAGGAGTTTACAGGATCGATCAGCTTCAGAGTATACTTGCGGAAGTTGAGGACCAGGGTTAGCGTGTACATCGTTATATACAGTTATGTCTATTGGTGGATCGTGCCCAGGGATAAGAAAACATATATATCCACGGTTTAACGACTTTCCTGTAGGGATCCTGGTGTAGTGAAATCTGCATTGGCTCAATCGTCTCAATAGAGAGTAGCTATTAGACAAGCCCTTGAAAATGTGATAACAAAAGTTGAAGAACCCTGATGAAGGCTGGTAGCTCCTGAAGCAATCACCAAGAGTAAAAATAAAACAAATACTTCTGTAGCACAAACATATGATGCAGTTCTGTAGGTCGCCATGTTGGTTTCACTGTATTTGACGGCAGTGATCTCAAAAGTAGGGCAAAACTCAAGATTTCCAAGGCACAAACTCTTGAAGGTCCCATCAAAACATCAGAAATCCAGAAGAAAGAAATATACAGCAAAGACGAGCACGAAAAACAACAAAAACACGAAAAAACAACAATGGGACTGGGTATAAAATCTTAATAACAGAAATAAAAAACATAACAGGCAATAATAAACAGCGCCCCCTCATTATCTATTCAAGTACGTTGGTGCCTATAGAACGCGTAGTTCGTGCAATAACACAGAACATAATACAAAAGTGTCCACGTAAAACCGTGATGCTCTATAAGCCCAACTCATAGGCTGAAATCACAGGCTCCACATAGATATCGCATGTTCCAGCAAGTTTCCACGCTCCTCTCTGGCAGTAAGCCCATGTCCATTTTCACATTATAAATGACTGTTCACTGAGCACACTAGATTCCATACTAGATTCCAGTAAAGTGTCAAACACAGAACCAGAACTAACATGGTTGCTTCATTTCGGGGACTGGGGCATTTTGTGTTTTATTTCATTGTTGTTTTGGGTCGTGCATCTTACTATTTCTCACCAATGGACAAGGTTTCATTAAGAAAATTATTTTATTGATCTTATAATGATGTGGATTTGACCTTAATATTACAGTTCCATGCCCACAACTTTTCTAACTTGTTAATTTTACATTTTGAACCATTTCATCACAGTATGTTTCACTCCCATTAGATGCCTGGAAATTAACGACTTCGACTGTGGGTGGCGGTTAGATCGGACCATCGTGAACCAAATGGAATTGTCCTTTGTAACTTGCCAATCCTCTGTTAAGTCTTCTTGCTTTGAAGACTTTGTACAAAGTTGATAAACGATCACATTGACACTCTTTGTATGTGTTCTAGAAGGCTTAAACCGAATAAAACACCAGAGAATCGTGACAAGAAATGCTACATAAATATGAAATTTAGCCTCAAAGTGGTTGCTAAGATGATAAATTATTTCCATTTTCAATCGACATCTGGGTCTTTTTTCCACTAAATTTCTCAAGTTTAGACGTTTCCCAGAACAGTGAGACACTGCATACGACAGGCCAGAATCTCACCTACACAATACAAGTTTTTGTTCAACTTTCATGGAATATATTTGATATTTCTGCACAGCGTGATCTACCCATGTTTTACATGCAGGAAACTGATCAAGCCACATACCGTGCACGGCACAATGCAGCCTGTTACACGTCGAGCCAGTGTACAAATTCATGTGGTTCATGAACATGGAGGGTTTCGAGTGTGCTGAATCTGAATATGACTATTGCCAAGCTGTAAACGTTCACAAATTTATGTAATATTTATGCATTAATCATATTTAAGAGCAAATAACTGTGGTACACAACCTGTCAATAACAAAGTTTTAATTTTTCCCCGACAAGGCAAAGTTTTACCTATAAGTAGAACATGCACTTGGTTTAAACTTCTAACAAGGGACCTCACAAGACAGTAATAAGGTGGATTGAGTTTAACACCCTCCCCCATTTTACCCTTATTAAAAAGGCTTTGAAGGGTAATGTGCTCATTCTCATCTCATTTAGTACTAAGTAATCAATAACCTTAAGCCAATTATGACTTTCCCTGTATGAAAGGGATAGAATGTTTGTGGTCCATTAAAGAGGATGGGGGAGGGGGGCGAGTGTGGGAGTGAGGAGACTTGATTGTTGATGACTTTATTCACCAGAAATGACTTCTCACACTACCTAATGAAATGAGAGGTAAATTTTGAAAATAATTTGTTAAGTGGGAGAATTGAAGTGAAGGCTATTTTTTTCGCAAGCTCTCGGACAAGCACTGAGCATACAGTGCTTATTAATATACCTTGGGTAAGGGCAAATCCGTTATATATAATTAATATCTCCCCAATGCAAAAAATACATCTTGAAAATAAAGGCCATCCCTTGGGCTTTGTTAATTCGCAGCATATGTACCTGTGATGAATGATGATAGCCTTCCAATGTAAACAGAGGAGAACATGAAGGAAATCCAAACTAAAATAAAGGCTATGTTTTTGAGTATTCAATTAGACTTGGTCAAGGCTGCATGTTATTGCCATCACAAGTATCATGACTGTCTATCAGTGTTGCAGTACTCATACTCAGTACTCGTACTCGACTATTACTCGAGTACCGTTTTTAGAGTACTTGTACTTGTACTCGGTCATCCAAATACTCATACTTGAAGTACAGTTCTTGTACTCGGGCTACAAAATACTCTGAACTCGACATCCAAAACTTGTACTCGAGCATCGAAGTACTCAAACTCGATTAACGGTACTCAATAAAAAAATCCTTTAAGTTAACTTACGACAGTCTTTAAAATAAGGTACAAAAATATCGACCCCAATGACCCGATATTCGATACGGTTCTGACAAAAAGAAGGCCGAACGTGGGACCATTAACATATACATGTACGACCCATTGGCTGTTCTGTGCGCATACTTAACCAATCATGTGCGCAAATTATATTGTGGTACTCCAGAATGGTCCAACAATTTACTTGGGCATTGGTAGTCTGGTTCCTGGACCCGAAAATTCTAACAACAAATCCAGCATACAGAAAATCACAGGTATATGAATAATTGAGTCTGGAAAAGAAACTTCGCCACGCCATGGACGTTGTGTCAACTGCTGCAACGCACGCATAGTGACCGCGACATTGCTAGCCAGATCACTTGTTCTTGTAGCCATGCCATCTGTATTCGGTGTTTCTTTTACACAGTGGCGGGTCTTAGAGTCTCTAAATTAAGATAAAACTACTTTTGAATTAGAAGTACTTGTACTCGTACTCAGAATTAGAAGTACTTGTACTCGTACTCGTACTCAAAAGTGCAAGTACTTGTGCTCGGAAACCAGTACTTGTACTCGGCTGGCAAAGTGCTCGACCTATCTTTGTACTCAGCAGTCAAAGTACTCGGCAGTACTTGGTACTCGAAAAAAAGTACTCGACTATAACACTGCTGTCTATATGTATATATTGCAAATACACTTTCTATGAGTTTCCTCTATTGAACGTTTCTGTTGCAAGAACCAACTGTGCATGTGAAAAAGTGTTTACTTCAGGTTAAAAATGCAATTGTAAATAATATTTTAATCCATTCTTTGAACATATTTTTGACACATTTGTTACTGATGAGTACAGTGCCTGTCTATAAACATACTCTTACCACTGTATACAAACTGTTGGTAAAGAAGAGTGTATTTTCAACAGAAAATTATTTTTAAGAAGACTCTTATGTTCTTCAAGTCAGGATCATTATGCAGATATGCATACCTAAATAATATACACTTAATGCATTTTAAAAAGTGCCAAATCAATGTCCAAGTATTACCTGTCAACTCATTACCCCCCCCAGTAGTGTTGTGAAGTTTATCAACAGAATAGCCCAGAAACGGGAAAAGATGAAATAAAATGAGTTTGCCCAACAGCCCGGCTTCATAAAGCTGTAAAGCACAAAAATCTGATTGGAATAATACACCCCAAAAGGTCTCTCTATTTACAAAAAATACAAACACTTGTAAAAATTTCTGAGAGCACCTTAAAAAAAAACCCAGAAAATATACAAGTTATAGATCATGGTGCAGATCAAGTGGCCTTTCCATACTAATAAATATTAGTTCTTGACTGTAAACAGGGATACTTTAATTTACTCACAGAAACAAATACATGGCCGCAAACAAATACATGATGCTGAACTCCGGCAACTGAAGCACGATTGCCCCTTTCTGCATTTTTGATACTCATGGCCGGATAACAGTCAGTGACAAAGTGGACGGACTCGGAAAAGTTGGCATGCACTGTGACAGCTGTCTTCAAGATATAGAGAGCCAGGTCACCAAATGTCATGTTCAACAAAATCTGGACGTTTATCTCTTGTATGAAGGCCATTCCATCAATTATCCAGATGCTATTTTGAGGTATGCTGTCAGCCAAGGGAGGTGGATCAATAGCAGATTCTATATATCGCATCAAGTTGGCTTTGTTGGTTTCTTCAGCCCACCATTCTCATTAGCAAGTGCAAATGGAACTGAATTCAGACTGTACTCCAGCATCTCCAGGATGTCAACTTTCCTGAACTTTGACGTCATGAGAAGTCTTGCAAAAAGACTATGGTCTTGCTTTAGAACAACCTCCTTTCCTCCTCTCATGGCTATTTTCGTCTTTTTCAACATTTGAGAAAACATTGAAAGCTTCTGATGCTTGATGGCAGTATGAAACCCAAAACTTCCTTCCTGGAGATGTTCTCAGAAATACTCCTCCACTGCTGACTGTCCATGCATATGAACTTGAAGGAGATGATCAAGGACTTTTGGGGATGTTACTACACCAGATGTGAGATGCACAAGATCTTGAGTGACAAATGGGTTGATCATGCTCTCAATGGTATCACACACTGCCTGAACATCATTGTTGTCCTTGTTCATGTGAGACTTGCTCAAATCCTTGACCTTGGCCCCCTGCACAGATTTGCCTGCCATCACCTCACACTGTTTTGGTATGGCAGCTCGAAAATGATGACAGAGAATCCACCTGTGAATGTAAGCTCTTCTGGTCGTGAAGCCAATAACACCCCCTCCGGTTTTTGAGTCTTTCAGTGTTCACAGTCCTTGAGTGTTCACAGCCTGCTCAATCACTTGGTCAGCAGGGATACTTGGACAGTCATGATTGCTTTGTTGCTGCACAGCAAATTCACCGTAAAGTAAAGCAGCAGAGACGTCTGGATGGGTTGTGGGAAGTTGCTGCATTTCCAACAAGTACGCAGGGAGGCATCTCAAGTAGTTAGCGTGATCATATGCAAAGAACCAGGGAATAATGGACCTAACGGCAGATAGATGGGGGAGGCCAGTTTCCTTCTGTCACACAAATGAGTTTGCACCATATCTATATACAATGACCAAAATACAAAGGTTGGTCTTGCAGACTGAGACTCAATGAATGACTGATACTTCTCCACAAGCACTTGGTATTGTCTGCCTCCTATCGCACGATGCTCAGAGTCGGGAAATGATGTTTGCATTCTCTGAATGACACCTGAAGCTTCTTTTTGATGTGGAAGAATCACTGCCATCACTGGTATCGTCATTACTACTTGCTACTGCTGCCATGAGCTACAGCATATTCAGCTATGCTTGTCACCTGTAACTCATTTGTGCGCAAAGTGTCACTCTCATTCTTGTTTCAGGGCTGAATAAAATTCAGCTGAGGGACTGTTCCCTTCACTTTTCTTTTTAGGCTGCAAGTCTTGTATGAAGACGCATCCATATTATGAATATCATTCACTGCCTTAATAAACAGTTTGTTTAATATTGTAAGCCTCAAAATTTCTTGATTTCTTATTATTCTTGGCTCAATGACATACAAAATGTTTTGTATGACAGTGCATAATTGAAGTCCCTATTATCTGTCGTTGCCTTTGTTACATTTACACACTGTGTAAATTCTTTGTAGCAGCTCTTGTGATACTGCACCTCAATGGGGACCATGTCCCTCCCCTTCACCTGAGTGAGAATGTGCTGATGATGTTGCTTCTCTGCTGCTGCAAGGAAGGTTTGAGCATGTATTTGTTCACATTTCAAAAGAGGAACCTTCTGTCACGATCCAGTTCTCCTGTCCCATGTACACTGGTTCCGCCGACAAATTACACATTCACTTAGCAGCACATGACTCCTCTCCTGGTGAGATTTTGTTGGCGATAAGGTGGACTTCAGAAGCATTTTCTTCTTTGGGGATCGGCCTGGAGTATCCTCATCATACGCAGATTCAGAGTCAGCATCTCCAGCTGAAATAAAATCCACATGACATGCCATGTTGAAAAACCATAGGAAACAGTTGGAGTTCCCAGTGCAGCTGTTAACTTAGAATTTCAAGTATCTATGACAAAAAGAAAATTTTAAACATCTCAACTGATTAAAATGAGGTAAGCCTAGTACATGTACTTCTTCCTGGAAAATGTTATCTTTCATGGAAGGTACAATATTAACTAATTATGGGAAAGCTTTTTCAAAGTTCAAAAAAAAATTGCAGAACATTCTATTGTGGAGAATTTGACACTCTTGTCAGCCATCAAATGTAGGACAACTCATACCCGGAACAACTCATACCAAGGACATGTCATTCTGAAAATAATTCATATCCAGGACAACTTGTAACCAAGAGAAAATTACATTTTATCATAGCTTGTGGCAACATCACATCAGAATTGTAGAATAGCATATCCAATCTGGTTTTTTATTGCTGATAATGCAGCTGTCTGTTTTGTGTGTAATCCGATTTTCTTCAGTTAACCGCGTTGAAATTGTACGGTTTGTACGAAATTTCCTGGGTACCAGATGTCTCAGGTACGAGTTACCCGGGTACGAGTTGTCCCGAGTGTGAAATTTTGGGTACCAGTGGTCTCGATGCTTCAGCCATCTTGTCAACCTAATTGTCTAGTCACGCTTGTCATGACATGTCACACTTTATCATGAAAATTCATAACAGCAACAGCATACTCAACTAATGATACAAACTGAAAGACAAAATTTACCATTATCGACATCTTCTTTAGTTTTTCTGCTATGGGCCCTTCATATCTTATTTACGTTGTAAAACCTCTGGTAGCAACGATGGTCGGAGTGCCGAATTATTTGCCACGTCGCTCAAATTCACATGGTGTGTTTGGGCAAACTTTACAATAATTTGGGCCTCAACTGAGTCAGGAATCTGCGTCCACTGGCAACTGTAGCTGATAAACTTACTCAAACTTGAACTTTTAAAAGCTACAAGCATCCCACATTCATCCGTGTAAACATGAATACAACAAAAATTTGGCTGCATTTCCAACAAAACCTCGTCTTCTACGGTTGCCTTCATCTTGGTTAGTGTATTATTTTACAAAGACGGGAAAGAGGATGATCAGCAAGGAATTTCATTGGTTGATACTAGATGATGTAATTCTTGTCATAAAACTGTTGCCAAATTTAATATATTCTTGACAAAGTGTGCAGGTTTTTTGAAAGGCAACATTCCAAATCGGATTTTTTGTAATATTTTGCGTATTATCTGACAAATGCTGTGTGGTCCTAAAGAGGGAATCCCAGTTTGTAACATTTTGAGCGATCATCCTATGGTCTAAGAGGTAAGATAACTTGTTTTAAGAGTGAAAATAATGTGTTTCAGAAAATCATGATTTTTCTAGTCGATCCAAATTTATGGTCTAGAGTTTTTCTTGTTTTTCGTAATGAAAATGATCTGCAAAAAAATAAAACCCCAGCATGCTGCAGGGCACCGCGGGATGCTGCATTGATTGCATGTTTATACAGCATGTTTATGAAGTGCATTCAGCGGTGTCACCATTGTTATGCATGTTTCCCACCAGCACCACATGACGCTACGTATTGGCGGGTCTCGGGAGGCTGGGGTGCATTGCTGTGCAGCACTGTACGGCGCATTGAGGCGGATCACAGCGCGCCGATAAAAATATTGTGGACGCCTTCCCTAAGCGGACGACCGTCAGGCTAGAGCACACTCGGACACATGCCAAGTCCTGGCTAGAAACTAGAATTTCTCCACACATGAATGATCAAGCAGGAGTTTTGGAAAAATTGGTTTGGAAGATTCCAGTCAAGCCATGTTGTTTAAACAAGCCATGACCGATGTCCTCCTCTGGCGAAGCAGATGATGGCAGGCCGAGCACTTGAATCATGTCTCGCTGTGGAAGCGGCAATCGGACGGTCTGAGGACGCTGATGGAATAAATTTCATTCTCCTCGGAAGACAATGCTGGTTGCCCGATCAGGGACAGGGCAGGGCATCGTTCCAAGTCATGCACAGTCCCATGGGGAGCGGGGGAATGCCTAGCTGGTGATATTTCGGTGTGGAACCCTGCCTGGTGTAATCATGGCTCACAGCTGGAGAAGTCGGAAGGGGCTGGTCTGCCAGAAACGGGTCCGAGTTGGTGGAGGCTGGTGGCGGTCTAACGCAGAGGGGTGAGTCACGGAGGTCAGAACTTCATTGATGGACTGGAAGGCTGATATTGAAGCTGAAGAGGTATGTTTGTGGTGGTCGAGGAATTTGATGAAGATGGGGAGCCCTTGTGCTTGCCTTTACCGGTGGCAAGTGACCTGGCAGCAGAAGTAGCAGATGGGGCCAGGGGAGGCAGAACGCCCAGGGCATGTTCCCAATCGAGTTGAATGCGAACTGCAGTAGAAATGAAGCCTGATGGCCCAGGGATATCCAGTTGAAAGCCCGAGCTACAGTGGCTTGAAGCCCGGGTGGCAAGTGGGCCGGCAGAGAAGGTGGCGCACCAGGTGGGGTGGGCCCCGGCACTCACGGGGAGCCCAACCTGGTGACTTCAGTATCTGGGTTAGAGTGAGTACGCACGGAGGGCCATCGGAGAAGTGGTATTTTAGGCCGATGTCGAGCAGCGGGTGGAACTCTTTGGTGTCGCCGGGGAATGATGGCTGGAACACCAAGTGGATTCCTCTGGGCCATGTAAGGCGAAAGGCGTGGCGTACTTCACGATGATGGTAGGCCGGGCATGGGAGACATCTGGGGTACTCTCTGGGGAGTCCCTGCTGGATCGCCAGGGTAGCAACTGATCAAGGGAACAGGGTCCTTTCCAGATTCTGGGGGTGTCCCTAGTCGAGTCTTCAACAGTCGACTATGGAGCTTCCCCGGCAGCTCTGAACCAGGAGCCTGGCCAGATACTGTCCACGCTGGAACCCCCGGGATGACAACAAGGCCTCTTCCTTGTCCTGGTAGCCGGAGAAGACGGGATAATAACATCCTGACAGCGACCCCCTGAATTCAACCGGCTAAGGCCTATAATCCATTGGTAGAGTAGACACAGCGTAGCTGGAACAAACCTCGTAATGCCAACGGTAAACACCTGCAGGGTGCACATACAAAAAAACTGAAGAAAGAACACAAAAGTATACATGAAAAGAACACTCTTACCAATAAATAGAAAAAAAAATCCAGGTTAAATTTATTTTTAAAGAAGGGAAAGATGAGCAAATTGACACAGAACAGTGTAGCGAAAACGGAAGCTCGATGTTAAAATCGAAGATGCCTCAAAGGACAAGTCCATTATGTTACGGCTGCGCTGCATTGTGGGAGGTCAGGATGCACCCGGGTGATCAAATCTTCTCAGCAAATAAATAATAAGTGCATGGGAAATTTCAATATGAAGTGACTGTTATGAAGCACCGCAGACGTTTAAGTTATCTGTGTTAAATGTTCTTGGCACTGTATAGTGTATGGTGACTCAACTGCTTTCTGCCCAATTTTTCAGCACTTTTACTGAAATAAAACCGGAAATTTGACAGATTGTGCCAAGCATTTATATAATTCTAAACACAACTGGAAAGTTATTTACATAGATTTGTACCTCAGGTTTGTAGGCATAGCCGGGGGGCCCAAAATCAGACAAAGGAGCTAAGCCTTGTAACAAAAGACCATACTCAGAAACAAAAAATGAGCTGCGGGGAATTGCCACCATTTTCAGCTGTTTTGAAATGGTATAGCACTGTTTGCGGCATTCAGTGCCCACAGATTATCAGTGGCGACCAAACTGCTCCAGCACTCCAGAAATGAGTGATACACTAACGCTGCCGCTAATCTGACCACATCTGAAAAGACACCACTGCCATTCAGCAATGCACTGGGCCAATTTCAGGATCAAGGGAAATTACACAACACTGCACAGTCTGGGCTCTATTTACTGGGTGGCAGGCTTGGCCGCAATACTCAGGTGTCATTGGGGATTGCCTCTCAGATTACAGTAGCCACTAGACAGCCATTTCAGTGGGTGTAAATGTCCAGCTATTGTAGTTATGAATTTTTGAAACATTTTGAAAGCACAAAATCTTGAAAATTGCCCAGGAACTCATCGCGCATGTGCAAATTCCACACGAGAGGAAGAGGTTAACATAAAATCTTTCCCATACTTGTGTATCATCGGTTGATCCTGTAATATGGGCTGCCAAGGCTAATTCATTGATCACACTGTATCCATATTGTTACATACTACGTCTAAAAATATTGTACGTGTAACATTCAGATAGAGGTCTTTTACTTACCAGAGCAAGTCAAGTCTTCTGTCACATGTTGTTTGAAAGAAAAAAAAAATCTATTCCTCTCTTGCATACGGACCGTCCATCGGTGTCAGTAAAGAGTACACACAATTGGACTTGACTCGCCACTGCATACTTGCTAGTGTGCTCGCCCCATGTACATGTACATTCTACAAGGTTGAGTATGAGTGAGCTGAGGGCAAAGGTCACATGCATAATCCACAGAGGTGGCGAAACGTTGCAAATTGTTGCACGATATAAACTGCAATATAACTTCGCAGACTTGCATCTTAGCCGTGAATTCTTCTAACCTAAATGTGGCAACAGAATCTATGTGTGGCATTACACAGTTTGTCTACAGAATTTCAAAGTATTGGACTTCAATGTGTGACTTCAATGCAGACAAAAATTTATAGAGAAATAAATATTCAAAAATCAATAAAACTTCAATGGATGATGTCATGATGACATGTTTTCAGAAATAGGATCTGGGGTGACTTTCTACCAATACAGTGACTTTAGTATCAATCTAATATATAAGTAAAAAATGCACTTTTTATGACATCATGATGTCTCAAAATGTTCCAAACATCCACTTGGCCTATCTAAGGTCTTGAAAAAGAGAATTTCAGAGGTACCTTCTTTCGTTCAGAAGAAATGAAAACATCATTGAAAATCACATGACTCCAATTTTCACATATAACACGCCTTTGTATATGTCTGTACCAAGTTTAAAACCCAGTTGGACTGATGGTTTTGCAAATATACATATAGGCCTCCAAAGGATTCAACTTTGCGGCCAATCACCTGACTTATGAAATATGAATTTGGCTGTTGGTGGATTGGTCTCGTTGATAGCACATCTCACGGAGGAGATAATCCACGGAAATGTGGGAATTCAGGCAAGAAGTGGCCTATACCAGGGTGAGTGGTGATACTGCACTACCCATGTGGTCCTGACCGAGAAGCACATCTTTTAACTCTCATACAGGATTTTTATTAGTGTGACAGGATTTTTATTAGTGTTCTTGATGCGGCAATTTCTATGGATAGCCTATACTGTTGTAGAAATTTGTCCTTGATGAGGAACTGGAAGCCTAATGAATGGACAGTGCGGATAACAGCTGGGGGGAACATCGAGTGAGAACTCAAGGCATAGGGCGAGGAGTGCATCATGGAGGTTGCTATGTCGTTTGTCTTCTATGAAGCAAGCTCCTGTGAAAGATTTGACAGTCTCCAGTACAGCAAGAATGCGCTGGTGATTCCTTTTGATTACGTCAGCAGCAAAGGACACACCAACTGCATCTGGTGGATATGAAGAGATCTGGGGGTTTCAGTGAAGTGGAGGTGTTGCGGAGAGCAGCACATTGGTGACGATTTGATTAGATCTTTTCAATGGCCTTGTCCTAGTTAAGTGCATAGAAGTAGCAATGGACAACGCACTTGAGTTGGTGGTATGACAGGTGGTTTAACTAGATGTGAAGGGCACTGAAAAGGCCACACCAAACCTGCCAAGGGACAATGATGCACTTAAGTGTCAGACCAAGAGGTTCACCTTTGTAAACAACCAGGACACCATCTTTGACAAGGGTGGCCACACTGAGACATCACTTCACATCTTTGGCATTAATGACTTTTTGGAAGGTCGAGTCCATTGCAAGAGATAAGCATATGTAAAACGCAGATCTGAACACTCTGCCTGGAAGTCTGACTAGGCTGATTGGCTGGTGAATGGTAGCTTTGCTTTACCAGTGACAATGTCCTGTGTGGAGATATGCTGAATGACCTAGTCCTCTGTACACTTCACAAATGCACAGATCTGACAAGATGAGTCTGTGCAGTCAGGTACATTTTGATTGGCATAGTCTGATGGAATATTTGCCGATTCTGCTAGATTTCAAACTGTGGCTGGGAAATGGCTGACATTTGACAAGAATGATGACACTCAGGGGCTGGCAGAAAACTCTCCAAAGCATAGTTTCTCAAATGTTTGAGAAATGAACACAGGGTTGGCTGTGTGGGAGAATAGAAGTTTTGTGCCTTGACTGGATAATGTATGGATTGATATGCTTGGTGGCAGCGGCAATGGATAGTGTCTCAACTTCACAAGGAAGCCAGGAGGGCTGACGTACGTGAAGGTTTGGCACCAGCAAGAAACCAGCAAGGTGCAATGTACTTTGGTGTGTGAAGTACAGGTTGACTCCAGTACGGTGATTCTTGACAGCTGCGTCTGTGACAATCCATAGCTGGTCATCTGGGTGGGGTAAAGTAATTGTACAAGCCTTAGAAAGGGGAGCCTGAACGTCAGTGAACGCAACTTGGGGGATCTCCCAAGGACTTTTGCCACTGCAGTACAGGTCATCTGCAATCTTAGCCACTACGCCCTCCTTCCAGGACCTCTGACTCCAGGAACACAACACACGAACTCTTCCAAGGCAGTTCCTGACCATGGCATACCCATTGCTCATCTGGTGTAGACTCTGACTCTGTGGAAAGAATTGGCCTCTCCATGGAATTGGGGGATAGAAGATTCAAAGAAAGAGCTGGTAAGGTCAGTGGCAATAATGTGTTTCCACCGTGCAATTTGGCATGGAGTGGAATTGACATAAGACATTAGTGCCGGCTGTGGTTTGCTATAGCGGACAAAATCAGCAAAAGCTGTGACTAATTGAAAGCCATCACTTGGTTTCTTGACAGGATAGGAGGGGTTGAGGTATTTCAAAGTGATTTCTGTGTCTTCTGAAAGACACCTTTTTTGTCAAGTTTGTCAAACTTCTGTTGCAAGTATTGCAATCTGCCATAGAGTACTGTGGGAATCAAACTTTGCATTATTGGGGGCTGGACCGGGCCCATGTTGACAACAGCTTCAAAAGTCAAGTGTAATCGCTGCAGCCACTGAACTCTGGGTCGAAAACCTCATCACACTCCTGGTTGAGGGACCGAAATGCAGCATTTTTCGGCAGGCAGACTGTTGTCAGGATTAAGAGAGATTTGGTGGGAGTGTGGGGGATTCTTGGGGCAGATGCTTTGACAGGCTGCCATGGTCGAAATCATGCTTACATGTTGTGTCAGCATGTTGGGGTGGCACGAACACAGGGCAGACTTGACAAGTGCTCATGGCCTTTCAGCACTTGTGACCTGGTGGTCAGGTTAGGAATGTGAATCTTCCAAATCACACTGTCAGTTATGTCAAGGTGGGGAGGGCAGGTTTGGGCACAACCAGTCATGTTGGTATTCCAGCTATCAGTGTGGGGTTTGAGGGCAAAAGAACTGTCCGGTAATGAAATGTCTTTTGGAAGTTACACTTCAATGAACTCTCTGGGCAAGACAGTGGTAGAAGTAGAGGGGTGCATATGTACACGGCAGACATTGTGAGGCCTTGGTGTGACTTTGGGTGAGCCACAGAGGACTGTAGTTCCGCTGGTGAACGAAATGAAGCATTTGGCAGGTTGAACTGCCAAGTCATTGGTCTCCATGAAGGGCATGCCGCCAAGTGCTAAGACATCTAGGTTCAAAATCAGAAGGGCTTCAAACAGGAACTCAATCCCTTCATGAGAGAGAGTGATTTGCATCTCACCGATTAATATGAGAGGGGATGAATCATCTGCTGGATGAGTAGACTGGGAGTTCTTGATTGGGAGGCTGACACAGTTTGCAGCAGCTGTACTTACGATGTTTCCTATGGCTTCAGTATCGATGATGATATGGATGGTTTGATGGCCACAGAAAGTGTCCAAGAATGGGAATAGTCTTGTCTGGACTTGAAAGATGAAGGGGGTGTCTGAGTCATGACTCATGTCACAGTTCTCACCTTCATGTACAATGTAGGGCTTGCCATCTGGTTATGGAGCTCTGAGTAAACCTCTGACTACTGGTGACCTGGCCAACAGGCTTCTGGTAACCCGATTCCCACAGTGGGTATACTGCTGCACAAGCAACCCAGCCTCTATGTCTCCTAGCCACTACTTCTCAACCTACCACTTTAAGATAAGTGAACTACAATCATGGCCAAATCTTGTTGGGCCCCCACCCCTGGGCCCCCTCTCAATGTTGGGACTCAACATCGCAGTCTGCAATCCAGCTCAAGATGCTACCAATGTGTGTCCAACAATTTCAGCCAGGATTGTCTGAGTTTATAAGTGCCTATTATATGTATGTGGGGAGGGCCTGCTAACTTCATATCCTTGGATGTCATTGATAGGACAATAGAATATAAGGACACCAGATATCAACTTTGTTAACTAACAGAAGCATTAGGAACACTAAACTAACAGTGCATAAACATGTTTGTGTGAATTATCTATGCTGCCCAAAGACAAAATTGTAATGATTGCATTTCTTCACTTTCAGCAAACAGGATGCGTAGCATGCCCTCAAATAATATGGCAAGCGCAAGTGATATATACGACACGATAGTGAGCCACAACTCATCATTAAAGAATTAGAGTGCCTCACTTCCTTTCTTTTTGGATTTTGATAGATCATAGTTTCATTTTTTGAGCTGATAACGGAATAACAAAATAAGAGAACTCTAAAAGGATTGCAAGTTGTTTTCATGCCAATATGGGCCTTTCAAATTCTGAAACGTATCAATTTTGGACAGTTATGGGCCGAAATCCCATGTTGTATCATATTTGATAAATTCCTACAAAACAATTATTTTATACAACTAAATGGGTCTGTAGCATGGGATCTGTGGCAGACACTTGCATGAGGTCATGGGCATTGGAGGTCTAAATCATCTGGTCTTGTGCATGTGAGGTCAGGGGAATGAGGTTTGGGGCATGAGAGCAGGGGTAGGCCAAAATAGGGTCTAAAGATTTGAAATTCTGGAAGCTCGAGTGCCACGTACACAGTTTTGAAAGTGTCCACTGGGGCCTCTGTAAACTGCCCTATACCAATGTGTGTAAATACATTTATGACAGGTAGTTTTTCCCCAAAAAAATTATAGACAATGATTTGGTTTCCACAACTTGTATATATGTATTTGAAAGTGCATGTAATCCGTTTGTCATGTTCTTTTGTGTTTTGGCCAAGTTCTAACAGTCTCAAAATGTTTCCAGCCATGTTGGCTCCCACTCACTCTCTCATTTCTAGGGAGTCATACTAAATACGAGTGCATGTGCAAAACTCCCCATTACCTTCCTATGCTCTCGATGCACACCAGCTTCCAGACACACAGAGCTAAAGGCACTGAAGAATCTGAACACTTCATGATTATAAAGATGAACTAAGAAATTGACTGGAATGGGATTGAATCTGAACCTGCGACCTCCGGAAAACCATACTGGTGTTCAACCAACTGAGCTATCCAGCTCTACGTTGGTGGCTCTTCCCATTTGTCAGTATCTCTGTTCGGGGGTGCTTGCCAGAAGTCATTAAACCTGCACCATATGGCAAGGGATCATGTCCCAACTACATGATACAACCTGGGAAGTGGTCAACAGGGATCACTCAGAGAGAGGATACAGCTTTTTGAACATCAATCATGAAACAAACTACATACTTTCTGTTTTGAGCCTTTTTTCAATTCGGGGCCCACTAATACATAGATCACAGTGAATATCCATGGTACATGTACTTGTACGCATACTTACGGATTGAGCGTCACATATGCAGATAATCCTGAGTAGTCCCTGTCTGTAGTATAAATAAAAACACAAAAATGCAAAATATTTAGAATTCTACCAATTACTCCCATCAACTTCGAGACAAATGCCTGTAGCAATGCAGGAAACAAACTGTGAAAAAACACAACAGAAGGGGAGTCTGCTAATGAGTGATCTTATCTTGACATTGGTCCATGGCACTAAAAGGCATACTGGGGTTGTAATTGGACAGTCAGCATGCCAGTGGCATGCGAGTTCTGCAATTGGGTAGGCTGCAGCAGGCTTTAACTGCGGCATGCACAAAGCTTCCCTCAGTGCAGTCGCATGGCCACCATAAAGAATTGATGACTGGACTGCAAGTGTGCGGGCCACTTTTGGGCCACGATAGCAGTCAGGCTTGCTTTAAAAGCTAGAATTTGTTGAGGCCATGGGAGGTCGCAATTAGTCAATTACAATGGTAGTAAGCACCAGTGTTGTAGTCGAGACCGGACAGTCCAAGACCGAGACCTTAAAGTTCTGAGACCGAGACCAACCCCTTCAAAGTGGACCAAGATGGAGACCAAGACAGTCCGAGACCAAAAATAATAAACAACAACATTAGAAATAAACAAACAAGACAAAAAATTACAGTTATAAGTTATCACCTTTTATTCAGGATAATCACAGACGAAGTGACCAGTAGCTGTTTTGACAAACTGACACATAAACAAGACATGTCACTTGAGCATATAGTGGTTACACTTCAGGAATATCAGTTTTGATAGGTTGTCTGCACCCAGTCTTGCCCGATGTGGTCTCATGATGATTCTTTCATGTAAGAAGTAAAACGTTAAAGGTAGATGTGTCATCTGTTATAAGAACTTGGATTCTAAACTTCACAGTCACCCCTTGATTGCAGCTTTGACTACAAAGGGATATCTAGTGATGCAATTTTATGTTACATTGGCTTCTTTCTTTTTTCATAAATAAAAATAGGACTTAACTTCTACCAACAGATTTAAATACATTTTATAATTTCTGTCATGGAGTTGGGATAGGCGTTTATAGACATGCACATGTAGACCTGCAAGTTGCAAAATGGTAGCCAGATATTAATTTTTCTGACCAAGATTTTGATTTTTGAGGAATAATGGGGTACTTTATATCAGCAGCCAGAACATGGAGTCTCATCATACACTCTGATGGGAAAAGTGAGTGTTGGGCCTAACTGAAAAGACTGTGAATTCTGAAAGGTTTCCATACAAGATTTGCACTTACTTTCCTCTTTAGTAACTAATCAGTCCCCAGAAATCAATTAAATGTTATTAAAGTCAATTTTAACAGTGAGAAAATACAATCATTTTCAATGAGGACACTTAGCATTTTTCAGACCAGTCTCACAAGGTTTGTACACAGGGTGTCAAGTGCAAGTCTCATAAGTTATATGAAAACCTTTCTGTGAATTAATTGCTGGAAAATCAGGGAGGAAAATTTACTTTTTTTCCAAAAACTGTCCCAAATTACAGCGAAGATTGTGTGGGGTCAAAATATCACTAAATTGGAGCACTTCATTAGTTTTAAGAACACATACATGACAAAAATACAAGTGAATACCACCAAGGAGTGGGCCAAACTCCCCCCCCCCATAGAGCGGGTTGAGTCTACTACTGCACACCTAACAGATTATTCATTATTTCCTAGTCCAGTACTTCCATTCACTAAATTCTCGATCATCAGTAATGCACCCCCACTCGCTTGACCCCTGCCAAGGCAGCCGCCATGTTCTTTCTCTTTTTTCGATGCGCAAAGTGCGCTGAGGCCGCGTGGGGAGGGGGAGGGAGATTGGTAATCTTGTAGGTATGCAGTTGTAGACTCAACCCACTAAAGGGGAGGGGGGAGAGTCTACTACCCACAAACTACGCAGATTACCAATACCTATGCAGCGTAGCACCGAACCAACGGACAGTGGAAAAGCCAGGATGCATCTATCCACCACTAAGGAGACAAATGAGGTTAATACAGATACATGTATATAACAATAATAGAGCATGAGCCTTGTTACATTGTACTGTAATCAAAGTGGCCATTTGTTTCCTTGAGTTAGAGGACTATCGCCACATCATTACATGCATAGGAAATTAAGGTTATTCTGAAAGCATTACAAAAATAGAAAACTGCACATAAGGAGCATCTGAAGACAGGAGATCGCTCCATAATTTAAGAATCCAGATGTCCAATTATATTTAGCATCCAAGTATTATAACATTCCAGTTATGCACTAGAACAAAGAGCATGAGTGGATAAATAGTGATATTGACAAAAACTTGCTGAGTATGCCCCCAGTTGCGACTCAACAAGGCTGGTTTATCTCCCTCAACAACATACAGCAGCAGTTTGTGTGTCAGATGCTCGTATGTTACTGGTATTATCAGCTTCCCCCGTACTACGTTGGGTTCTCCTCCATAGGATTTCAGCTTTACTGTTGATGGCTCCAGTGGCCAGCTCTCAAGCTGTTGGTGGTAAGTTTCCGCAGATATGATGGATACTGCTACACTAGTGTCCAGCTCCATCTCAACTGGTGATCCTGCCAGATCAACGGTGGTAGTGATCCACTTCCAGTGGTTGCAGCTGCAACCCAAAGCCAATCTGGAAGTCAAAAGGGTGACTGCTTCAAAACCCAAACCGAGCTTCAGTCATCAGAAGAAGCCGTCAACCACTGGAAGTCATGCAAGTGGTGGTTCCAAATTAGTGCAGAACCAAGATAGTGGGAACTGCTACCGATGCTTGGGTCAACACTCCCCAAGAGATTGCCCCTTCAAGCAGGCAACTTGTTACTGCTGCAACAAAGTGGGTCATATCTGAAAGGCATGCAGAGAAAAACAGTATCAGAATCCGTCTTCTAAGGAGGGTAAAACCACCAAGCCTATGAAGCACCTAGGCACCAACACAGACAGTGATGAATCAGATTATCTGGTTTATACCATCAGTTCTGTCAGCTCACCTGCTAAAGGGATCACTACCACCGTTGATCTGGCAGGATCACCAGTTGAGATGGAGCTGGACACTAGTGCAGCAGTATCCATCATGTCTGCGGAAACTTACCACCAACAGCTTGAGAGCTGGCCACTGGAGCCATCAACAGTAAAGCTGAAATCCTATGGAGGAGAACCCAACGTAGTACGGGGCAAGCTGATAATACCAGTAACATACGAGCATCTGACACACAAACTGCTGCTGTATGTTGTTGAGGGAGATAAACCAGCCTTGTTGGGTCGCAACTGGTTGGACATAATCAGGGTAAACTGGCCAAAAATCTTCAGAGTGCAGGACAAGGACTACCCACATGTCAGTCCAGCCAAGGACATGGCAGGACTGAAGGAACAGTACAAAATGGTATTTAGTGATAAGGGAGGCCCAATCACTGATTTCAAGGCGCATATCCACATGGTTGAAAATGTTAAACCAGTGTTTTATAAAGCGCATCCTGTGCCATATGCTCTGAAGGAAAAGCTTGAAAAAAAGCGTAAAAAGCTGCAAGATGAAGGCATAATCAGTAAGGTTGAATGCAGCGAATGGGCCTCACCTATTGTCCCAGTAACAAAACCTGATGGTAGTTTGCGATTGTGTTGCGATTATAAGGTGTCAATCAATAAGTTGTTAGATGACACACAATATCCCTTGCCAAACGCAGGGGACTTGTTCGCGACACGTGAAGGGGGAAAAATTTTCACAAAGATTGACCTCACATAAGCTTACCTGCAACTCGAGTTGGATGAAGAATCCAAAAAGTTCTTGACCATAAACACTCACCTGGGACTGTTTCAGTTCAATAGGTTACCATTTGGTGTATCCTCGGCACCCGGGATATTTCAGGGAGTGATGGATCAGATATTACAGGGGACAGAGGCAGTTGTCTGCTATCTAGACAATATCCTCATCGCGGCCCCATCTGAACAGAGGCATAGTGACATTCTATGTCAGTGTATGTGAGGTCCTCAAGCGTTTGGAGAGATACAGTGTGCGGGTAAAAAGCCAAAAGTGTGAATGGCATAAACCATCAGTAGAGTACCTAGGGCATGTAGAAGATGCTGAAGGTATCCACACAACTGTAGAGAAGTTGGATGCAATCAAGCAAGCTCCCAGTCCCACCAAGAAGTACCTACTCAAGAAAGACATGACAAGCATTCCAGAAAGCAGATCGTGATAGGCTGAAGCTGGCTGAGCCCTGGGGAGCTGCGACGAAAGCACCTTGGTCGGATAGCCCAAGCCGGTGGCCAGGAGCCCTGGCAATGAATGGTTTTCCCGAAATGCGGTTGGTAAAGAGCCTGCATAGTTCGGTGGCACCTCTGAATGGGCGTGGGGCCTTCCCAGTGTGCAGCCTGGTGATCCATACCAATGAATAGACATCTTACACAGTAGGCAATGGTAGTAGGAAGACCGCTAAAGGACTTCCGAGCATTAAAAATTTAAATTTAATTAAAAAATAATTTATTAAACACACATAGTTTCTTAAAAAGAACAACACGCAAATTGCACGGAAAGAAACACAGACATTCTTCAGTATATGTAAAAAAAAAAGTACTCCAAAAGTAAGGGAACCCCAGTGGGTCAAAGACCATGAATATATACACCCTACATACTGGAGGGGTCATTCTTTGATATGAAGAGTAGTGTGAGCAGGAGCGTCATGTTTGAAACAAATCTGGAGGGCCTGACATTTGGTTGGATTTAGTCGAAGTTTGTTATCATTAGTCCATTGACTAAATTGGTCAAGAATCTTCTGAAGTTGGCTGTTAAAAGGATGAGAATGACTTCCCACTAGTGTTAAGTCCTCTATGTATTTCCAACAATTTATACTATTAGGGACATGGACAGCAGCATCATTAATGATAACCAGAAACCCAATAGGTCCCAGTTTAGTTCGCTGTGGGAGGCCACTGGTCAATGTTTTGTATGTAGACAATATCTGATTATATCGAAATCACTGCATCCAGTTGCCAAGAAAGCTGCACAACCAAGGGACAATGGATCTGCGGACTCCCAAGTGAATGAACTTTTCAATCGTAAGTCTGTGGTCCACCATGTCAAATGCTTTGGAAAAATCTGTCAAAACCAGGGTTCAAGGCACGGTGGGTGGCGGCGGGCGGCACCACCCAGTACTGCAAATTTCCGCCCAGCACTCAGGGTTGAAATTGGCTGTGCCGCCCAGCACGAATTTTCTAAAAAAATGAACTGAAATATTACTGAAAATGCAAAGATGCCAACATGTACAATTTAGGCGTAAATTTTATGATTTGTTTAGGTCATTTACAACTGTTTGCTCCAGACTAAGATTTTTTTGATTTCCAACTCGAAGGTAGAAAACCACATGTGTGCAAACTCTATACGTGAGCTAACGGAAGCACAGAGCTGGCCTCGTAATGTGCGTGTCAGAAATGTGTCGCTGGCATCCCGCACTTTGTGCACACATGATACGTGACTAGCGGCAGAAACCAACGTGGTTGAATCATTTTCAAGATGTTTTTTTTTTTTGCGTTGGGGAGATGTTAATCATATATAATGGGTTTGCCCTTACCCAACGTATATTAATAAGCACTGTATGCTCAGTGCTTATCCGAGAGCTTGCGAAAAAACCTCACAAGTGGTTGAATCATCTGTTCGCCCTGATTAATGCTAAGATGAACAAGAGGCGAAAACGCACGATCGCAACGTGATTGTGTACGTCCATATGCGCATTGTACATGTACATGTACCGATATAGTACACACGTGTGTTGAGCACCACGATCGTGTTAAAGTTGACCTGAGTGGGAGGACTGTCGAGGATTTGATTCTTGGATATTTGGTGAGCAACTGGACTTGTTTTGCACCGTGGTAACAAGTGAGCAGAAGTTCAGGGACGAATACAAATGGGCCATTGCAAAGTCTTGTCATGGAGAAGCGTGTACATTTAACTGTAACATGATAAACATTGCCAACGCTGGGTCTTACAACACTGAGAAGCAAATTAGTTAGGCCAAGAAAAAAATAGTGCTGCTTCCAATTAAATAGGGTTGGTAGGTAAGGATTTTTGACAATTTGGGGGGGTGATTGAATGGGATGAAAGTTGCCCCAACTGCCCCAAAAGTGATTAAAATAAATAGGTGGATTAGATTTTGTTATTAGTACTACTATGGCTTTCTTCCACTGTTGTGGGACTACACCCTCATTGTATGAAGAATTCAAAATATTGCAAATACGAGTGTTTAACTCATACGTAAACTCTTTGATGATTTTGGGAGAAATACCATCAGGCCACTTGATTTACCAGGTTTAACTTTCCTCAGCCTTGAGTAAACATTCCATGGATAGAGTTTTGGAAGAGAACAGTCAGCTGGTAAAAAATCTCCCAACGTGCTCAAATCAAGTGATGGAATGTGCAAGGACACCTGAATAAAGGCATCATTGATGAAATGAATGAATGAATGAATGGTTTATTTTTTTTTTATTTTTAACTGTATTCCTCACTGCCAAGGGCAGAATTGTGAATACAATTTACATGTACATTAAAACAAATAAATATACAATAATATGTACAATTACAAAAGAAAAGGGTATTAAAAAGCTAAAAGCCTTAAATTTCTACAAAGCCTTGGAGTAAACAGGAACATTATGTTCAATAATACATTCTAAAAGGGTTAAAATTAAAATGACAAAAAATTGAATCAATGGAAATCAAAATTTGTTTACAAACATTAACAAAGTACTTGGACAAAAGGGCAAAAAGACAGAAAGGGAAGAGGAAACAAACATATAGGGCTAAGGAGGGTCAAAATGGGGGAGGGGGTAAGGGGTAGGGGGTCAGGAGGAAGAGCGGTCAAAAGGAAGAGGAGGGGGATCAAAACACAAAATATTACAAAGAGAACATTAGATAGGGAGGACAATTACGACGCAGGAACCACAATATCATTTGTATTAAAAGCATTAAAAAAATGAACCAGAGCAAACTGTTGTGTGTTGATGTGGGGCTCTATATAAGACAATACCCAATTGGACACAAACAATTCTGCCAGCTTGGCAAAATTGTCGGTCAGTGAGATTGGTCGCAATTTGTGTAATACAGGTGGATTGGATTTCGGAACCGGAATTACGACTGCTTTCTTCCATCGACGTGGCATCATCCTTTCATTGTATGATGTATTCAGGATGTCGGCAAGAGGTGTGCTCAATTCAAGTGCAAATGTCTTGATAATTTGCGGAGGGATGCCATCTGGTCCACCACTTTTGATGATTTTTGTTTAACTCAACTCTCTGGGCAAGGATGAGGTGCCGGAAGGAATGCAGGCAAGTCGGATGTCACTTAACAAGGCAGATCACTGGCAACAGCAATAAAATGTTTATTGATGATTTCTGCCTTCTGTTGATCACTGTATTGATGATCAGGTGGCATTGGGATATCAATGCAGGGTTGAGCTTTGGCACTTCTAGTCATTATTTTGACGTGCTTGTGCCAAGATGCCGGATCTGCATTTTTCAATTGCTGTATTCTTCCATGATAATAGTTTTTCTTGGCAGATTTGATTTCTCTCCTAATTTTGTTGCGTATATATTTCCACAATGTGTCTTTGCCCATGTGAAATGCCCTTTGACGTTTCAAGATCAGGGCCTTAATTGCAGGCGACATCCATGGCTTGTCAGCCATGTGAAGTTTTACCGTCTTGCAGGGGTAGAAGGTATGGATGGCAGACTGCAGTGTGTGATAAAAGTTCTCACATTTGTTTGTCGCGCTCGCACCTTGCAGAACTTCAGTCCATGGGTGGTTGCTTATCCAGGATCCAAAGTCCCACAGATCCGAATCTCAGGGTGACCGAACAACCTTTGTGTGTGTTGTGTTCGGTACTTTTTCATGATTGTTCTGGGGCCATAAAACAGTGGAATGGTCACTCAGGCCAATTGGTGCAGAGATGAGAGGCTTCGCATAT
>NW_019091561.1:389445-400834 GCF_001949145.1 Acanthaster planci
TAATCCAGCGTTATTTTGAAACCCTATACCAGGGTTTGGGGTATTTAGAGCAAGCGGATTACCACCGGGGACAAAAGCTCTCCACCACCGCAGCGATGAGCCACACAGTACCGCTGCATGCTAATCTGGCCCCTATTGAAAAGAGGTCAGCAGTGCACTGAGCCAGGTTCGTGAACAAAAGACAGTTGTATAACACCGCACAATCTGGTCTCTGTTTACAAGGCTGTAGGCCTGGCTGCAATATTCGGGCGTCAATGAAAGTCACCTGTCAACTTAGAGTAGTGCCTAAAGATTACTCCGTGCGGCTATAAACGACTGTTAAACGGAATGATGAACTGTTGAAGGATTTTGAAAACGGAAAAAATGATAGTCATGCCGGTCCAGCATCCTCAATGTTTAAAAATGCCCCGGCTCGAAGTGGTTAAATTCATCTTGTGTGGGTCAAATCATGTGACCCTTCCTTCCGGTCAAAACCGGAAGTGGTCTTATTGTTTAAAAGTGGTAATAGGTATTAAGTTGTTTTCAACGGTGTCAGTCTGTTGGGTCATAGTATTTTTCAAATCATCCACTGATGACATCACCTAATTGTCGAGTGCCCTCTAGCGACAGGTTAAAAATTACGAAAAACTCATTATGAATAAATGCCTGTGGCGAAGTTTGTCTGAATCGCCTGAAAATTGATGTAGATGACCATCTTTACCCAGTCAACACGTGTGTGAAGTTAGGGGCTGATGATGTCATCAGACCGGAAGTTACAATAAAAACTTCTATTATTCTTCAAAATTTGGTAAACAATCAACCATAAGAGATATAAGTGTGAATTGTGCATGAGATGACAGCTAAAACATTGAAGTCAGCTGCATGAAGTGCATATTTGGTGTACTTTTTCACACACGTGAAGTGCCATCAACGAAAACCCTAAAATATAAATTGCCAACTCGAAAATCCCATTAGCATGCTGTGCATATGCTACTGTGTGTGTGTGGACGCCCAAAATCTGCCTGCAACACAGACAGCGCACTGTGCATAGGGCATGCACTCGACCATGTGCTGCCGACAGCAGATCGTATTGTATGGAACGCCAAAAGGGACAAATGTTTAAGATATCTAATCTCTTGCCTTTTCTGCAAAAAGTATAGTGTTTTGTATTGTATATTGTATTGTACATGTCTTATTGGATTGAAACCTTGCAGGTAGTTAGGAAGGGAAGGTTTACAAATGAAAATTAACCTCACGTGATGACAATACCAACAGCAGACGAGTCACGTGACATTAAAAGGTGCCTCTTTTAAATACTATATCTCCTGAAGTGCACATCCAATTTCGTTCAAAGGGAGTGCTTTACAGGAATTTTAAACTCATGTGATAATGGCTTCATCAGGAGACAAGTCACGTGACATTAAATGTGCACTCCTTAAGGCCCTACATCTCCTGACGTAGCTGTCCGATTGGGTTCAAATCTTACAAATTTCTTGAACAGGGAAAGCTTTACAGGTATATTGACCTTATGTGATCATGACGTCATCAGGAGACAAGTCACGTGACATTAAAGGTGCACACTTCAAAGCCCTGTATCTCCTGACGCAGCTGTCCAATTGGGTTCAAATCTTGCAGATATCTTGAAAAGGGATTGCTTTAGAGACCTCATGTGATGCCTCTGTTCTGTTGGCAAACAGAAGCTCTCGTTACCTGTTTCTGGAACCGGCCAAAACAGCTATTGTTTTGTTAATTATTTTTATTTATTTATTTATTTATCTGATTTTTTTTTTATTTCTTCTTTCACATCAAATCATCATCGTCCCATTAAATAACATGGGTTTTCGTTCTGAGCAGGACCTCTACCCTTTTACAATTTTCGATTGACTTCAAACTTGGCAGATCTTTTCACCATCATCCAAAGACGGTCCTAGAAGAAATTCACGATGATAACTTAATTAGTTTATTCATTATTGATTTTTGAATAATTAATCTTTCCCACAGACTTTGTTCACAGATTGCAAGGAGTTTTCGGACTGTCCTATATCAGGCTATGAGGGCGCTATTGCAGAATTACAGTTACACCTGCTGTGTGGGGCTTCAATATTCAACAAACTGTCCTATGTTGAACCATAGATGGTGTTGTTGCACAAGAACGTTAAGAGTACCTGAGCTTCGATTTTGTCGATCATGTGTGAGCAGTCCTCAACTTCGACCAAGAATTACTACCAGAACGAAAGAGAATCAGACTAAATTTTCCCCTCCATTCGATTGCAACTATACAAATAATATTTCATAATTTTTTTCCAGTTTAGACAAAATCACGTGACATAAAATTCGAGGAGCAGTCTTCCTGCACACATAACTTGGTAACTTTGCAATGTTTGATTGTTCCCAAGGTGATAGTCCACAAAGACCCTGATGCAAGATTTATTGCAAAGGGATGACGTCATGATGACATCTTCACTTTATTTTATATTGATTTTTGAATATTTTATTTTTCCCCATAGGTTTTGTACACGTTTTTCTAATTAACCTGAGTGAACAGGTAGTCCTTTACTTAAGCGCAAGATTGCTATTATTACGAAAGAGAAATCAGGTACTTTACACTCTGTTATTTGATTTTTGAAATATGGCTAAGAGTCCGAATACGAAGTAATTCCTCAGTTTAAGCGCAAATCACGTGCCATGAACTATAACAACAGTGTTTCTGCAAACGAGTGTACGACCCATTGACTTTGTACACATTTTCGAGCCAGAATTTTGGTAACTTGAAGATGTTTGATCGTGGACAAAGTGATAGCCAACAAAGACCCTTATGGAAGGTTTACAGAAAATGAATGACGTCACAATGACGTCATCACGTGATTTGTAATTGAATAATTTATTTTCCCCATTGACTGTGTACACAGATTTCGGCCCTTATTTTGGTCACTTAGCGATGTTCAATGTCCATCAAAGTTACACTAAGTAAAACCCTGTAGCAAATATTTTATCAAATGAATGACGTCATCACGTGACTTTTAATTGAATTTTGAATATTTAATTTCCCCCATAGACTTTGATCACACAGAAAATGCAGCAAACATGCAAACATATACCACAAACCTCACCATCTATGGTCTCATTCATAAAACACACAAATCATCTATATCTTTCAAACACACAACCAGCATTTACACAAAAGCCCGAAACAGCTCAGTGTTTGTTTACCAACAAACATAACGTTCATCTCGTTTCTTCTTTTTCAGCCCCAAAACCCTTTTGTTTTGTACACGTTTTTTGTTGCCGCCACTTTAGTGCTTTTGCAACTTTAGATCTTCATCAAACTTATACCAATGAAGAACCCTTATGCATTGATGGTCCTCGAAACATGACGTCATGATGATGTCATTAACTGATTTATTATTGATTTTTCAAAATTTATTTTAGCCCATTGACTTTGTCAAAATTACAAAAAAGTGCAGTTTGAATAGATGCCTGTGGCGAAGTTTGTCTGAATCGCCTGAAAATTACCCAGTAAACACATGTGTGAGGTTTGTGGATGATGTCATCAGACTGGAAGTTACAATAAAAACTTTTTTTATTCTTCAAAATTCGGTAACAAATCAACCGTAAGAGATATACTGTAAGCGTGAATTGTGCATGAGAAGAGAGCTAAAACATTGGAGTCGGCTGCATAAAGTGCATAACTGGTATACTTTTTCACACACGAGGCGCCATCGACAAAATCCCTGTTATCATCGCTGATAAGTTATTTTACTTGAAGCAATTTGGTGTTGTGTAATTTGCATAGTACAGTATGTCTAGTCCAGCTGTAGCAGCTGGGTTCGACTTGTGCGAATTGTTGCCTTTGAAGTTAAATTTGTATTTGATGTCAGGCCACACAGTTCTCACATTCCTTTATGTACTATTATTCATTGGTATGTAATTTGCGATGCATATTAAGTCATGTGGTAGCATTCAGCCAATCACGTTATGCTATTCCCTTGCCACGTGATCATACTGTGTATATCAGTGCGGGAAATTCCATTTCAGGTCAGTTTTCGTAAAACGCCGTCAGAGGCTGAAGACTGTTTTCTTTATATTTAAGATAGAAAATATGCCCATAATGTATACTTGAGATCACTGTGTATTTGGTTATATCTTTTCTTACGTGACTTGGGAAACTTATTGCAACACTGCTGTGTATATTTGTTCGTAATTTGAGTCGACATTTGGAAGATTTATTATCGTATTTTGCATGGGCGTATGCAGGCTATATGGAATTATGTGTAAGTATGTAAAGTATTATCCCCTTATAGATGCTCAGTGTATTTTTGTATTTTCAGCACCAGAATGCCACTGTAAACCCTGAAATCTCCCGCTAGCCTGTTTATTTAGCCATCTTGAATACAATTTACTGCGTGTATTCCAGGGGTGTCGATCCCGAATACAATTTGTAAGTGTGTAATTAAACATACGTTGTAATGATAGGCCTACATGTGATAATGTATGTGTACAACTGAGGGAGTGATCACTTTATTGAACATTGAAGACGTATTTTTTTTTGCGTTGGGGAGATGTTAATTATATATAACAGGTTTGCCCTTACCCAACGTATATTAATAAGCACTGTATGCTCAGTGCTTGTCCGAGAGCTTGCGAAAAAAAACCTCACAAGCTTACTCGGGTGGGACTCAAACCTACTCGAAACTAGTAAGCAGGTCGTGGGTTCGAGTCCCAACCGAGTAAGCTTGTGAGGTCTTTTGTGAGATCACATGACATTAAAGGTGCATCTTTTAACTAATAAATCTCCTGAAGTGAATATCCAACTGGGTTCAAATCTTGCAGATATCTTGCAAAGGGAATGCTTTTTAGAGGAATTTTGACCTCATGTGATAATGACGTCATCAGCAGACAAGTCACGTGACATTAAAGATGCAGTCTTTAAGGCCCTATATTTCCTGAAGTACATGTTCTTTCAGGTTGAAACTTTGCAGATAACTTGACAGAGAGGTGTTATATACGAAAAATGACTTGATGTGATCGTGCTTTAGTTGTTCAAATGTACAAAAAAATGCGAAAAAGCCCTCTGTTCTGTTAGCAAACCTCTCGTTTCTTTTTTTTTTCTCTTCTCATATTTACAAACACTTTATCTTTCTTCAAAATTTTAGTTTAAAAAAGTAACCTTCCACTAAAAAAAGAGAGTAGGTGCATTACACGATGTCTTCAAATTAGGGGAAACCGTGAAAAAAAACTTAGCCAAAAAAAGGAAAGAAAGCGGAGAGTAGTTGCATGACATGATGTCTTGACACAGGAGAAAGTTCTTGTGAAAACTTTGCAAAAATTGTTATTGATTCAAGTATTATAAACCTTGAAGGATTTGCCTCAAAATTCATGAACTATTTTTTGGAATGCAGGAAACTTTGCATAAATAAGCAATTGATTCAAGTGTGATAATCCTTGAAACAAGGAACAGCGCAAAGAGGCACTTGACAAATTTCATACATCACTTTAGTCTCTTTTCTTTTGCTGTTTCTAGAACAAACATCACACCGTCTGTATAATGTAGCTCGTTTTCCAGTTCGAGGAATTTCTACAGCAAAATGTCTTCCTATCAGTCTACCTGGACCAGGAAAACGGGTTGGCCTACCTCTAGATCAATACAATGGCAAATTTTGTACATGCAACTCTAAAATTTCACTTACCAACATGTGTCTGAATGTCAAAAAACTGTCAGTGCCACCAATTTCCTTATGCACAAGATAAGAGTTTACAAGAGCAACATCAAGCAAAAAAAGAAGTTTCTTATACCATTTGATTGATTATGTGACTGAACGGTGCGACGATGCCAGCTGGTCTGCAATTTCCACACAGTCGGGTTTCGGAATCAGTCCCATGACTATCATCATGGACAGGAACACTGACATTTCGTCTGGTGTTGTGTCAAACCAGCTTCGCATGTAACTTGGACTTGCTTCTGGTTGACTTTTTGGATGTTCAGCGGCATAGCAGTTGGTCTCTTTGGTAATGTTCAACGTCAGCTCTGGGGTCAAAAACTGCTTGAAGATTTCGAGAGGAGTGCTGTTCTTGTCCAGTTCTTGTACTTAAACACCCACTGTGCCTTGAAAGCTGTGTCAGCAGGGGAAGTTGTCACCAGCCGTCCATTGAATGGACGAAGTCTTTACCTTCTTGCCAGGCCTCGCTAATGGTGGTTGCCTGTTAGAATCACTGTCACAAGTTACATTTTCTGAACTATGTTCAGATTCCGACATGAAATCTGAACCCCTAGCTGCGGTCAAAGTTTCCTCGTTGCTGGAAGACATTGTACATTGTGTAATGCAACTGAAGGGCCGGGAAGCAGCTAAGCAAATGTATACCCAGCGCTAGAGAAAATGCTGCTTTTCGATGAAACAAATAACTAATTAGACTGAACAATGGCCCGTCTTTACCCTGAGTGCGTGGTGCTGGTGTGCTGCCCATGTGTTCTCAGTCCAGAAGGGCCATAAACAATGGCGCGCATACCATGTCAACGGCCTGTATTCATCACGCTCTGGGACCACACAAAACGAGTTGCATAATCCCTGTCCACGACCTCGAGCTCTGCTCCACAGAGATTACCCAGTGTATTCAATCAAAGACAAAGGGGTGTTTTGATGAAAAAAAAATTCACTCTCTGGGTTGCCCCAGATTTCCATTCAATGCAAAGGTCCCAGTAATTACAGGTGTACACTGAATAAAAGTTACATGTGTGGTGTGCGGCTACAGCCGCCTCCCGGTTATTAGACTTTTCTCCGGAACTTTTCGCCGCTTCCCGGCATGAAGGGTTAATGCCTGCCTACAGACAGAAATATAGTACACTATGTGGAAATAGCTTTGTATTTCTATAAATTTTTCTTTTTCCTTTTTTTTTCTTTTTGGTCCTACCCCACTTTTTCACATCACCTCTTTGGGCATTAAACAATCCCTATGATGTTGAAACTTTACACACTTACATGTACATATAAGTAATTTATAGCAAGGGTGTCTTCTGAAACATGAATTCATAATGACGTCATCACCTGATTTATTGTGGAATTTATAATATTTAATATTTTCCCATATTTTGTACACATTTTTCAACAACAAAAGTAACTAACCATCTGACTTGATACATATTAGGTCCATACTCAGTCCTCGGGGTAGACACGATTAAAAAAAAATCGTCAAACTGATATCAACAAGTGTCATATGACATGGAATGTGCAAATTTCAGAGGCCTGTGTCTCCTGAGGTAAACATCTAATTGGGTTCAAATTTTGCAGATATTTCGAAAGGGATGTATTAAAGAAAGACCACGTGTAATGATGACATCATCAGGTACTAAGTCACATGACCTAAAAAGTGCGCTCTTGAAAGCCTTTGTGAAGTGACAAGGTTCACTTGGAAAGGGAGGCGTGGCTCAAAGGGTAACACAACAACTCTATGGCAGCGATTAAACTTATGAGCAGGATGGTTTAATGAAGAAACTGTCTGTTTATTATACCCAGATAATTAGAAACAGGGGGTAGTGACTTGCAATTGGCCAGGATACCGTAGCAATCTTGGGGAAACTGTGCTTTGTGAACGGAATGGTGGAGCTGAAACCATTGATGAAGTCTTGGAAATATATGGAACAGGAAACCGTGGTGACTGGGGAATAAACAGAAATAAATACTAATAAATTAGCTGGAATGCACGTGCATGTGCCAATTAGACGACAACACAATTGTACATGTAACGTTGCAACAATTTTCCCCGATTAAGGCTAAGGTTTGTACTCTAAACTCCTCTATTTTACATAATAACACAAGAATCACTATATGATCTTATACTATAAACACTAAAGAACATACGGCTGTACTCATAATTGTCAGTAACGCACGGTAAGGGCAAATTTGGAGGTATTTTGATTGGATATGAGCTTGGTAAACCTGTCTTTAGAACGGAATGTATGGTGCGAGAATGAGTAAACTACTGAGGGCGCCCTACCAACTATTGCACGCGGTCAGTAGACAGTGAGGGACTTTCTTACAGCCGCCCCCACATTTGGGTACTAAATGTGAAACCAAGAAAGTCTTAAGTTAGTGTTCAGTCTGTGGATGGTCCTCAGACGGGCAGTTGTCGTCGTCCTTGCATTCTGACAGACGGATCAGGCGGGCAACTGGTCTGGTGTACACCTTGTCACGAACTCGGACCTTCGCCGCTCTCACACGTCCATCAGTTCCAGGATGTGTCTCGCATATCTTCTCTACTGGCCACTGAGCTCTAACCAGCTGGGGGTCGACGACCATGACGACGTCCCCACAGGCCAGGTCTCTGGATTCAGTCTGCCACTTTTGCCGACTCTGTAGACTGGGAAGGTAAGATTTGATGAAGTGAGCCCAGAACTGGTCAGAGAGCACCTGACTATGACGCCATCGTCGTCATCCCATGGATTTTTTGGAGGTGTAGACAACCTGTGGAAAGTTAGGATCTAGCCGCCCCATCAGAAGCATGTTTGGGGACATCGGATAAACGTCAGCAGCATCTGAAGAGACGTAACCCAAGGGTTTTGAGTTGAGAATCCCCTCGACTTCAGCTAAGATGGTTCAAAGTACTGGTTCTGTGACCGACTGGTCTCCCAAAGCAGCTCTGAGTCCAGCCTTGACCGACTTCACCTCTCTCTCCCAGGAGCCGCCAAAGTGGGGAGCATTTGGCGGGTTAAACTGGAATCGCATCTTTTGTTTGGAAAGCTGTTGGCTTAGATCTGGAGCCATGGAAGCAAAGAGACTTCAGAGTTCTGCTTCTGCACCCTTGAAGTTGGTCCCGCAGTCAGACAGGATTTCATATGGTTTAGCCCTTAGGGAGGTGAAACGCTGAAAGGCCATCAGCAATGCATCTGTGTCTAAGCTCTCCAGCAAATCCAAGTGTATGGCACGTGTGGTCATGCACTTGAAGATGACTCCCCATCTCTTCTCTGTGCGTCAACCAATCTTAACCACCAATGGCCCAAAGGAATCAACGCCCGTTGAGAAGAAGGCTGGCTTGAAGAGACAGAGACTGGGAGAGGGCAGGTCGGCCATCTTGGGAACTGCTGGTTTACCGCGCCACTTGCAGCAATCGTTGCACTGGCGATGGTGCTGACAAATTACCTCTCGGCCTCGCAGGATCCAGAATTTCCGCCGTATTTCGGCAAGAACACGTTCAGCTCCAGGATGAAGGAGTCGCTGATCATAGTCTTGGATAAGAAGCTTTGTGATATGATGCTTCGGGTCAAGAATGATTGGGTGCTTAACTTCGTGCGGGAGGTGCTCTGCCTGTCGCAATCGGCCTCCCACTCTGATCAGTCCAGACGTTTCATCATGCTCAGGACTAAGCTGTGCTAACCTGCTCCCAGAAGGCAACTGCTTGTTCTGCATCAGAGCATGGACTTCCTGAGGGAAGCAGTCTACTTGTACTTGAAGCAAAAGTTTGGTCTCGATGGCTTCTTCCCTCTCGACCAGTGTTGAAGGAGATATGTCAGCAGTTGCCGCTGCATCATGAAGCTCCTTGAAAGCCCGGATGAGGCCATTCCAGCTACGTTACTGTTCTGGGTTTGGCAACTGGGGCTCATTCACGGTGATCGCTCCACAGAATGTTGCTCCCTTCAGTTCTACGGTGTCTTCCAGTTTGTCGACAAAGGGGCTTGCCGGCCAGCGATGAGGAGGTAAGGACAGAAAGGATGGGCCATTTCTCCATCTTTGTTCATTAGAGAGTTCAGACACTGTCTTACCCCGAGTGATGTCATCAGCAGGGTTTTTGGCTGTGTCAACATAACGCCAATTCTCTGGGCTGCTCAGGGACTGTATCTCTGCTACTCGTGTCCCGACAAATACCTTGTATCTGCAGGAGTCGGACTTTAGCCAGCGTAGTACTGTAGTGGAATCACTCCACAGGGTAATCTTCTGGATGGAAAGGGTCAACTCCTTTCTGAGCAAATCTGCCAAGTGTGCACCGACCAGTGCAGCAGAAAGTTCCAACCTTGGGATAGAAAGTTGCCGCTTGGGAGCTACCCTGGAACGTGACAGGATGAAACTGGTGTGGATGCTTCCTTTGTGACCTTCAATGCGCAGGTAGGCGACCAAGCCTTAGACTCTTTCTGAGGCATCATTGAAGATGTGGACTTCTCGGTTGGTCGTCTCGGTGTCAACTTCAGGTGGTGTGTAACACCTTGGTGGTCGAAGCTTAGGTAGGTCAGCCAGTTCCTATTCCCATGTGTGCCATCTGGTGAGGATATCTCCAGGCTCTATTGGGTCATCACAGGTTCTCTTTGACTTCCACAGATCCTGGATGATTACCTTAGCTCTTGCAGTGAAAGGTGCAAGGAAACAAATTGGATCATACTAGCTGGCCATGATTTTGTAGACAGTTCTGAGGTTGAGCATTTGGTAAGCAATGGGTCGGTGCTTGTAGCCAAGGTCATCTGCATCGCATTGCCACTGCAGTCCAAGTGTGGCCTCGGGTGTGTCACTCTGACCAAAGACATGCCAAAGGTCAAATCCATCAAATCTGGCAGCAGCTGGCAGATCTGCTACCACTGAGGGGATATTGCTTGCCCATTGGCAAATGTTGAAGCCACCTGTGGCAAGCAGTGTGCATATCTTCATGACCAGTTCTTTAGCTGCTTTGGCTGAGGGCAGACTGTCCAGGCAGTTGTCTACATAAAAGGATTGTTGGACAGCACGTGCGACCTCTTCGTTGCCCTCTGGTGGTCGAGTACATGCCTTTGCAGGGCAAATGAGGCGCAGCAGGGGCTACAGGTTGTGCCGAACGGAAGAAACTGCCACTCATAGACATCAGGCTTAGATGCTCTGTCCATGTTCCACCAGATGAATCTCAAGAGGGGCTAGTCGGCTGGTAGGAGACGTATCTGGTGGAACATTGCTTGGATATCCCCAGATATTGCCACAGGGTGCTGCTCAAATCTGAGGAAGACTCCAAGGAGGGATGCTCCATACTTGGGTCCAGGTAAGGGAGGGTTGTTCAGCACCTGTCCATCATGTTCGAATGAGCAGTTGAACACCAAACGTGGCTTACCGCTGGTTTTAACAATGCGATGTGGAAAGTACCACAACTCCTCAGTCTGCTGGGCTTTTGCATCATTGACGACTCTCACGTAGCCTGCATCAAGTAGCTTCTGGATTTGCTCTTTGTGGATCCTAGCAAGGTCAGGCTGTTTCTGGAGTCGTCTCTCTGTACGCTTCAGGTTTGGGTAAAATGCTTCTTTGCCAGCATGGAAGTGGGTTCCATCATTCCTGCGCAAGAGGGGTGTGGCATAGCGCAGAACTCCTCCTTCTTCAATGCGAACTGTTTTTGCTTCAAACAGTTCCACAGCATACTGGTCCTGCTTGGAACAGGTTACAATCTTCTCACTAGTGTAAGGGATCACATC
>NW_019091561.1:413581-423912 GCF_001949145.1 Acanthaster planci
AACTAGGGAGTTCTAGGGTATAGGAGACCCATTGGACTGGGATGTGAGGATGGGGCGCCAGATATCGCTGACAAATTGTGTCATGGAGAGACATTTTTATTTAATTTTCCGTCTGTCTTATGATTTTCGACACTAACTAAATGACACGATTGATCGATAGTCCGAGTTCACTCGCCCACTGCGGCACAGCCGCCAACATGCAAGATGGTAGGTGAAGGAGCATGATGTCGTGAAGGAATAATTTTGCGGCAATATGAATAATTCAGTGATTGGGCGATTACTTGGGCTCTTGAGATGGGACAGTAGTCAAGCAAGCTTTTTTGGCCTATTTGTATCATAATAGGGAAGGGAATTTTTTTGCAGTTATGAATGATTATGACCATGATTCCATTTGTTCCACTTCTTGTGGGTGGTTCCATAAAAAATATGAAGATGAGAGCAATCCTGTCTTTTTTATTTATTTTTTAATGGTTTGTTTTTTAAATGAAATTACATGAAACAAAGTACTGTCATTAGAAAACCCAAGTGGAAACAGATCCGACATGTCACACCAAGCACAATTGGCGAAAAGATGAGATTTGCTACACGAAGTTACACGTACAATTAAGCGGCTGATTTTATTTATCAGGGGAAAGAAACCTTTAGGTAATAAAACACTGCATATAGTATCTCAATGTTGATTATTGCATCCCAAACTAAACCACGAGAATAAATAAAAAATGCAAAAATAATCACTACAATGCCGCCACAGCAAAGCCACGCGGCCACAGCTCACCATGGTGAGCATGTGCTCATGATTGCGCTGCATGGACGGCCAGCCCATTGCCCAGTGCGTGTCTGCACTTCATAGCTATAACCACATAAAAATGTACACGGTGAATGGGCGTGCAGTTGGGGAAATGAAAATTGAGCATTATATCGGTAAGAGTGTTATATCAGGGAGTGCTATAACGGGAATCTACTGTATGCCCTAGTCTTCAATAATGCCCCGGCAGCTTTTTTTATTGAGAATATCCGACGTTAACTGGTTAATTTTGAAATTATTCCCAAATTATTAAAGTCTGTGACTGGTTTTAGGCCTACAACTTCCAACATAGTACAATTAATATTCGCTGTCGCGCCGCGATATTGTGGAAGAGCATGCGGAGTGTGATCCGATCGTTTGGTCCACTCCCATATATGTTCCGTGGTCATCATGGGACAAGTCTTAGATCTTCACCGTTTCACGTATACTTTTCGTGGTTGATCTTATAAAAAAAACTGAGTTGCCTGCCTTTTTGCAAAAGTAAAATAATTTTGAATAGCCTATTTAAGTTTGCAACGTACACTAGTCAATGATTACAGTGGAACTACACAAGGGTGACCGCCCGGAAGACGGCAACCAGGGTGGTGGTACTATAGCTAAATACAGTCACAGGTCTACAGATTTATCATCGTAAACCATTGAGATACATTGAATAGTTTGCTGCTTAAGTCTTTTTATCGTGATTTTGAGTCTCCCGTCTTTGCAGGTATCTCTCAATCTCAGGCCATTCAACAAGTATATCCGGCCCAAGAAATTCCGGATGGAAACCATACTGACAGTAATACGCTCTATCGCAACGCCATCATGGGCTTCGACAATCGCCCTCAGGGACGCATATCTTCACATTCCTTTCCACAAGGTGGATTGCAAGTTTCTCCTCTTCATGTACAAGGGCCAAGTCTACGAATTTTGGGCCCTGCCTTTTAGTCTTTTGACATCCCCCAGGGTCTTCACCCGGGTGGCGAAGACTGTCGCCACCCATCTACGTCAGCTGGATGTGCTGATCTTCCAGTACCTTGACGATTTGCTGATCGTAGGTCGTACTTTAAAGGAAGCCGTAGCATCAACTCATCTAACCTATGACCTTTCTTCTCGCCTGGGCTTCATCATAAATTGAGAAAAGTCAACACTGTCTCCGTCTCAGTCCCCAACTTACCTCGGGGCAGAACTCAATCTCCACAGGGGTATTATCACCCGACGGCCGATCGCATCGCCAACCTCCGAGGGTACGTATCCCTTTTTTGCTCAACCCAGTCTCATCCAGCCGTCGCATAGCTTTGTCTCCTCGGGCTGATGGCGAGTATGATCAACCTGACACCATGGTGCAGGCTTTGCATGAGACCTCTTCAACTTCATCTGCTCTCCAGTTATCGGCCCAAATGGGATTCAATCAGTCATATGGTTCCTGTATCGGATGACGTTCAACATCATCTGCTTTGGTAGTTAGAGGAACGTCACTTAATCGTCGGTCTACCATCCCTACGGCCAAAACCGGCCGTAGTAATAACAACCGATGCATCATCTCGCGGCTGGGGGGGGCCGCCCTCCCTCCTCACCAGATCTCGGTAACCTGGCCCCCTGCCTTCCAGGCAAACCACATCAATGTGTTGGAGCTTCAGGCGATATTCCACGCTCGGCAATGCTTCCTGCCGTACGTCAAAGGGAAGAATGTCCTAAGTCGTTCGGACAATTCTACAGCTGGGGCGTACATCAATCACCAGGGTGGCACTCGTTCCCCCAAATTCTGTGCCCTCAGCTGGGAGATCCTACAGTTGACAAGGGAACATGCAGTCAACCTGAAAGCCTTCCACATAGCCGGCCCCGACAACACTATAGCGGAGGCTCTCTCCCACGGCAAAATACTCCCAACAGAATGGACATCCAGAGGTCATCAAGACCCTCTTCACCATGTTAGAGAAGCCTCACATCGATCTCTTCGCCTCTCCCATCAACGCCCAACTTCAGATCTTCTGCACTAGATCTCCGCGCCCCCAAGCCCGGGCCACAATAAAGATCCTCGGCCCAACCATGGCCGGCTTGGCTTGGTCAAAGCAAGGGTCGAAGCTCGACGTTGGGTTGGTTGCAAGAGCCGAGGATGAAAGGATTGTGTCCTGGGTGGCAGTGGCTTTGGATTCTGAGGCTGACGCGACTGAGTTTGTCGCAAGACAGGAGTAATCGGCTCCCAGAAAGAGAGCTTCTTAGTGGTGTCAATATGCTTGGCTTCTGCCTTGAGAGATTCCAAGAACTTGCTAGCAAAAGAGGTCCTTGCCAGAAAGCAGGAGATCTTGAAGTCTAGATTTTACGCCTTCACAAGGAATGTGCATCGCCTCCAAGGCACTGGCTCTGCAGGTAGAGGAAGCCAGGCAGGAAATCCAGGTGAACTGCTCGAACATGAGGGCCAGGCCCTCATTGAGGCCACAAAGCACCAGGGCAGCAAAATCTGGGGACACTGGCGAGTTCTCCTCGCAGGCACGTGCCTTGTATTCCGAGAGGAGAAGGAGGAAGGCTGAATAGCATAGACCGAGATGAGAAGCCTTGTTGACTTTAACCAATGCTGTTTCGAGGCGAGACTTGTCACCATCACGGAATATCGACTTCAAAGGAGGCTTGCCCAAGTCAGCAATGATTTTGTCTCTAGCTGCGTTGGGAACCTACAATAGGAAGTTATTGTGGTCCTCCGTTGGGAAGTGGTAGTAAGCCAGGGCACTAGGGGGATAAGGGCACCAACATGCTGCCTTGCTGATTCAGTCAAAGATTTGATGCATGAGCGGTTGAGCGGAATTTCCGAGAAAGTTGGACCCGAAGATTCCAGTCTGGTTGTGTGGCATTTGAAGGAAGTGTGACTGGTATCCCTTTCTGGGGGAGAGGGAGCCCAGTGGACGAAGGCCTGGATCATATCACATTGAAGAGGATGAAGTCAGCCCTCAGATGGGGAGAGATTGCCCACCGAATCAGTATCATCTTCTCCTGACGATGGTGTCTGCTGCTTGAACTGAAGCACAGTCATGCCAGGGTCAGATCCGTGGGTGCTCCAGTACATGACAGAATGTTCTAGAAGGGAAACACCAGCTTGACTCAAGCTTCGATGAGTTCTACACTCGGAGTAGTCGTCTGTGACTGCAGAACGGGTTGGGGCTGTAGGAGCCGGGAGAGGAAAGTCCGGGTCCGGAGCAGTAGAAGCCGGTGTGTGTTTCTTGCTCAGGCAGCAGACTAGGGAGGAATGAGATCCGTTGATAGACTGCTTGAACGCTGTCATCCATAGACTGGAACGCTGTCAACCATGGTTCAGGAGAGCGTTTGCGTTGCTTGGAATGATGTCTCTTGTTGGCTTTTGAAGAAACTGATGAAACAGAACACTTGCCCTCTGGTCTAGAATGCAAGGGTGAATCAGCAGCCGACACGGTGCGTAAGGTCGGAGGTTCATCCCCTGGGAGCAGGCGAGATCTTGGCTGGTACAGACGCCGTCTTCTTGGGGTGAGGGACCAGCCAAGGACGGTCCCGGTTTTCCAAGTATACCAAGCCGAAAGCCAGAGCCGCGGATGGGTTGTGGAAGTCGGGAGCTGTGGCAGGGTAGTAGTTCGGTAGGCTCCAAGGTGCCCTGTGAGTTCTTGGGTGTCCCTGTAAAGTGGACCAATTCATCAGGCACGCCTGACCTGGTGGAGCATGGGGAGCCTGTCCTGGCATTGTCGGTATGAGGCCGACTGGGTTTCGGGTCGGTCAGTACTAGCGAGGATGCGGCCTTGTGTGTGACACAGCTACAACGGCCGGTAGCCATTGCAGGCAGCGGGGGGGGGGAAGAGGACCCCCGTTGGTCTGCTGGCTTTTGTGAGCGATAGGCATTCAATCGGCCGATTTGCGTCTTCGACGGTCGGTGGAGGCACTGGCTCAGTTGATTAGGCTGTCTGTTGGAGGGCGGAGAGATAGAATGGTTCGACATTTCAAAGTCCCTGATGAAAGGCTTCCCCCACCATGCTTCCACAGATGAATAGGGGTTTAAGCGGATTACTGTAAACATTGTATAGAGCTGAACGATTAAAACCACAAGCAGGTTCCTTCTGGGATAGATTACATGTACCACTACTTGCAAACAATAGACCCCAGGATGGAGAAGTTTGAGATCAACAACCAGACCAGCATCCCAGGCCGGTATGAAAGGGGTTTTTGCAACAAGGCGAGCTTACCGGGGGGCCCTTTTCAAACCGGGTCTAAATGGTCGCTGGCCCTTAGGAAACGGAGCGCCCACTCAAGCAGTTAGGCCTTAATCCACAATGGCTGCTTAAATAAGGAAACGCCCACTCGAGCGGTTACAAGGGAAGAACCCCTAAAATTACAATCCGCCCCCTCATGCAGCTAGGATTGTGTGGATTATATGGGCCGCTAACGTGCGAATGCACCCACTTAAGCCACCCGGCCAATGGGGAGTTTAGAGTTGACTGTTCCTCGTAACACTGACGGTAAACACCTGCAGAATGCACACACACAAAAAAAAGGGCACCAAAAAACAAGGAAATAACACTCTTACCAACAAGAATGAAATCACACAAGGTAAAGGTTTATTCAGAAATGATGACTGGATGATTAAAGTCAACACACAACCGTGTAGCGAAAATGGAACTCGAAAAACTTGAAGACGTCTAAAAGACACTTGTCCTTGCTTTTGCTCTTGTTTAAATTAATGACAGTGATAACTTATGTCTTAGACTTTGGCAGTTATTAACCACTACCTGCCGGGGACTCCAGAATCGAAGCCGTATGGTTTATATGCGTGGCCCGGGTCTCCGAACTCGGACAAAAGAAACAGGGCCCTGTATCAAAAGACCGTACTCCAAACAAAAGACCAGGCTGCTGGGCATTACCACCATTTTTCACTCTCAAAAGTGGTGATAATCCAGCATTGTTTTGAAACCGTATACCAGGGTTTGGGGCATTGAGAGCGAGCGGATTACCACCGGGGACAAAAAGCGCTCCACCACCCCAGCGATGAGCCACACAGCACCGCTGCACGCTAATCTGGCCCCTATTGAAAAGAGGTCAGCAATGCACTGAGCCAGGTTCGTGAACAAAAGACAGTTGTATAACGCCGCACAATCTCGGGCGTCAATAAAGGTCACATGTCAACTTAGAGTAGTGCCTAAACATTACTTCGTGCAGCTATAAACGACCGTTAAATGGAATGATGAATTTTTGAAGGATTTTGAAAACGGAAAAAATGATAATCATGCCGGCCCAGCATCATCAACGTTGAAAAATGCCCCGGCATGAAGTGGTTAAAGCCTTGATCGAGTTGTTATTTTTGCGGGTTGCACGTGACATACAACAAGTAGTGAGTATGCAACCAACAGGAACCTCAAACATGTGCTTAGCAACGCTATGCAAAAAGTCGGGCACTGGGCCTTTATAACGTGCATATGCACACAGACTTAAAAGGGGACTGACTGCAGCAATCAAACATTTTTTAAACGAGTGGATTAGGTGGAGACTTTTGTTTCACTGGTTCCAGCTATTTTGGAGCATGGTTCAAAACCACATGTTCAAGCTATGACTGGAACCAGTGAAACTTAACTCCAAGCCAAATCCACTCATTTGGCTTGAATTTACCCACGAGGGCCAGTTTCCCTACAATCGTGACAATGGCCACGGGTGTGCAAGTGTGTGCATGCATCGCATGCGAGAGTGCGGCGTGCACTTGGCGACATAGTAAACAAAATTGTACCGTATTATGGTTCCGTGACTAGGCTGATCCGAAGTGAAGTCAAAAAGCTCAGGTATTTTTCATAACAAAAGTAGAACAAATGATAAAAATGTTTAGGTACATGGAATCAAACAGGCGTAAGTACTTGTGCCCGTCAGTATGATTTATGGGTGCACTTCTGAGACAAACAGGTGCATTTTAGCTACCTGCACCCGTTAATTTCGAGCCCTGTTGACGAGGCATGCTCTGAGTTTTTCCGGTAAGCCTGCCAGATTCTACAAGATTGGGTTTTCTGGCAGGTTGTCTCTTGTAAATATAGCGCCCTCTACTGGTAGAGCTATTTGGCTGCACTACCCAGCGCATGCTGGCCGCACGGTGCACTGGCCAGAACAGTAAAACCAGTCTTGGGGCAACTAGGCCTGGGCCTGCATTAACGTTATCAGTTGGGAATTCAATCCAATGGAATCCTGCTCTGTTAATTAACATGTAGCCTGAATTTACTTACCTTTCAACAATTTTATGGTTTCTGCCTGACAATTTAGCCTTGCGAGTCTTGAGCTCAGCCCGACAGCTCGAAGAGACAAATTTAACTATAGTTTTTGAGTTGATGCCATTAGCTTCAGTTCTTGATGACATTTGAGTTGCTTTGCTTTGAGCTACCATGCTATCAGCATTGCACGTATTATTTTAATAGCAGATGACCTGATGGCAGTATTGTTATGCAGCAGTTATGAAGTTGCAACTTTTACCTGGTAAGTTTGCAGAACTCTACTGGCAGATATTCACAAAAGTCTCCCATTGTTTCATCTCAGAAAGGAGAATAGTATATGTTGGCAGAACATACATGTAACTCTAATTTGACTCCTTCATTTGCTATGGATAAAAAGCAGAAACTGTGGCTTACCCTTGAGATGCGTGATGTCACCGTAATGTATTTGGAGGGTAAGATATTTGATTCCGCTGCTCCCCCCGATATGAAAACCAACACCTTGTATAAATAAAAAAAAATTTAAAAAGTTTCAGACAGTTACTGTACATGTAACTGATTGAATATAACTATAAATACAGTACAAACATGTATTTTAAGGCTCCAATGTAACGTTAACTTTCTGAATTTTGTCACACCACTGCAAAATAAAAATGGTGGGTTGATGTCCAACATTAACATATATAAATCAAGGGGTGGGGGATGCTGTATTTATTGTGTATAAAAATATTCTCTACAGAAAATCGTTTAAAATTGTTGGAAACAATGCAGAGTATTTCCAAACAATTTTTGTTTTTTTCCTTTCTTTCTTTTTTTTGGGGGGGGGAGTATGGTAGGGCAAATAGTTTCTATGCATGTATTGCTCTCCTTTCTCATGTTTACTTAGGTATGGAATGGAATTTGAATTTCTGAAGCAGAATTCAGGAATTGGCAAAACGAAATATATCCATTTTTGAAACGGGAAATCATTGGCTCTTTACACTGCATTGGTCCTTCACTTCACAAACTTATGAAAAAAGAGAAACAACATATATAATGTGTGTCTACACATCCATATACATGTACCTGTTGGAATTGTTGGCTGTGATGCATTCCTTGCCCAGGCAAACAGTATGTTACCTTTTCCCCTGCACGAACCCATACGAACACAGTCACTGGAATAAAGCACATGAAATATCAGTGATCTTTGTGTACATGAAGCTTGATGACACCAAAGTATCACAAAAGCACACATGAAAAGAGGAGACTGCATACCCTTTCTGCTTTTTAATCTTTAACCATACATATAAAGTTAACTGTGAAAACTGGTGAAATGTGCATACTTACTATGACAACCCCGGAGAAACTTGCACATCACCACAACCATAAAGGAGCATATGGTGGGCTGTGTTCATATTTGCATGTGGCTCAAATCCAACTGCAGAGAAAAGAAGACAACATTTACAGTTATAAACAGGAAAACAAAACAATAAAGAATATGCATGTTTACATGTAAAAGTAACCTGAGACAAATCAAGCCAAATCATACAGTTAAGAATCACTGAGTGATGTCTGAAACCATGCAAATTAAAGGTTGTACCTGGCAAATTTCATAATGGTCAGCATTGTTGTAAAATGTGTTATTTCATTATTTGCATAGCAGGCAACTCATCATTATTATAATAGCAACACACAAGATAAGAGATCTTATTCTTATCTGTTGAAATAACTCGAGTCAACCTATTTCCCCCAGCCTCAGATCTCATGCAACTTCCATAGAATTCAAGCAGTGCCAAGAAGAGCCACCTTCTGCAGCAAATTCCACCTTGACTGCTGAGCCAATCTCGTTAATATGTTCTCAATGGACCTGAGAATGGTACCCAGAGCAACAACCACAACTGGAACGACCTTAAACCTGACCTTGCAGAATTTCCACAGCTCTTTTGCCAAATCCTAGTACTTCTGGACCTTTTCCTTCTCCTTGCTGTCAATTCTGGTGTCACCTAGTATTGCCACATCTATAATGGGGCACAAGTCCTCAGCCCTATCTAGAATAACATCTGGCTGCCTATGTTCTACAACATGGTCAGTCTGGATATTGAAATCCCAGAGTACCTTAACATCCTCAGTCTCTATTACTTTTTCTGGGAAATGCTCCTACCACTTCCCCTTGACTGCCACTCCTCAATTCCGACAAAGATCCCAGCCGATTACCTTGGCTAATTTGCCATGCCTTTCCTCGTAATCTATCTGGGCCATCTTGCTGCAATCAAAAACTAAGTGAAATACACTCTCCTCTCTCTCCCCACACATCCTATACAAAGAGACGCATTGGCTTCCTCTATCCTGGGCTTCATCACATTCTCCTCAGGGCCTGGTCCTGTGTTGCTGCTATCAACCCTTCCGTCTTCTTCAAGTCACCATTTTTCAATCATTCCCAGGTCTTATTCCCTGCCTCCTCCAGTGTTTCAGAAATTTCCTATGAAGCGGCTTGCCTTCTCAGTCCTGGAACCTCCTCTCCTCCTTCCTCTTGTATGTCCCAGCCAAGCTCCATTCCCACGACATGTTTCTTGGCCACCTTCACCATCATACAATCGTACCCATCAAGACTCCTCTTCTCTATGCTCACACAATCCACCACACTCATCAGTTCCGTCCTCCATCATTCCTTAACAAGTAGAGCCTGCCGACATCAGCCCTCGGATACAGCATACCATGCATCATCTTCAGCTTCCTGGTCTTCCTGTCAATAGACTTAGTCCGGCAGCCAGACGGGTGAAACATGTTTTATTGGATATATAATGTTTCTTTGCATATTCTAGATAAGGAGGTCATACTTCAAAAAATCTAAATGATGACACCTTGTCATGGTTGGGCAATTTGAGTTATTGATTATGTTTTTATCGACAGTTTACCAATAAATACTGGTTGCACAGTTAAAAACAAATAAAAAACACAATTTCAAAGAAACTGATGTCCCATATTTACATATTAAAATATATAAGGAATAAAGACCTTTAAATGTAGAACTGAGGTTAGCTGCAGTTGAAAGTGGCCATGGGTGTGCTTGGGGAGTGGTTGGTGCATAAACATGTTCAAATAAATTCTAATATTAAACTACAAATATAAAGTGAGGTTGCCTTATATTGTAATGTTCAGTAAAATAAGCCGATAAGCCTAGATTTCTCAGAACAGACATTGGGACTATAAGAGGGGCATGGTTTGAAAAGGAGATTAGTGGAATAAGATGTTCACTTACAAATCTATCAGATTTAATGTAAGAGAGCAATAATACTGTTGATGAATGTATTAAGCCTTTAATTTTAGTGCCATAATTTTGTCGATATTTTCTACAGATGGGATTTCAA
>NW_019091561.1:427526-451769 GCF_001949145.1 Acanthaster planci
TGAAAGCACTGCATGGAAGAAAATTTCTTGGGCCGATTATCTTCCCATTGCTATTTTCTGATAGAGGGTGGTCCATTGTCATAATTTAAAAGTAAATTAAACACCTTTCACAAGATTGAATTTTTACCTATGTGTCCCATTTTTGTTAGCCAGTATTGTGTCCTTACACGTATGTACAATACACGCATACACGAAGCTGAAGCGAAGGCTCTGCATGTGCAGTGATTCACTACACATAGTCAGTCACCTTTGCGGTTGGCAGTCACAAGCCCTGCTGAGATAATGAAGTTCAGGGTCAGGGTTAACATACATTGGACCAGTAATGCATGGTAAAACCCGCAAAGCGTGTATTGAACAGCATACCAGGTTCACTGATTGTGTTAGCATGTCCGTTGAAATTCTCACCCCTTATTGTATGTCAATAAGGCAGAGATTACCTCATGTGGACAAATAATTCTTTGAATTCATCGAAAATAAGAAATATGCCCTTATGGCAGCAGTGAGATAGACTGAGGCTGTGAAATGTTTCACCTCGTAGCTATATTCAGACAGAAGAACGTTACCAGGGCTGATCATAATCCATCACGAAGTCAGGAAAATGCAGAGGACATTGAAACCTTGAGTCATGTGCCTATGGACCTTTGCAGTGTTGTTGTAAAACACCGTCATGACTGGTACCGTGATTTTCGGATTTCACGAGACATGCTATCGTAAAGTTTCTTCTCATCACATGTGTTCTTACCAGAACTATACATTTACTGCATGTAAAGAGCAGTATATCACCCCAGTAGTAACATGCAGCAGCTGAGCATGCAGTTTGCTACAAACGAAACACGGTCCAGACTGTGATTGTGGGGGAACCTGTATGTTCACACTGTACATGTATGTATGCCCTCTGTAACGCGACAGAGAAACGTTTTGAGTACTCACAGGCTAACGTAGAGGGTGCGCAAGGCCTTCCCCCCAAGCTAGCAGAAGGAGGACTGTCCAGGGTATGCTGATTAGCTACTGGTGGTACTGCCAACCTGTACCACGTCCACAAAGCAGGCATAAAAGAGGTGCACAGACGGCTGGAAGTTCAGTTCGTTGCTGAGAAGTATGAGCCCTGCTAGAAGCACTGCTGGAATTTGGAAATCAACTGCTGATCTGAAGTAGGCCTTAAGACAGTAAGCACTTAACGTATTGTGTGATATTCATGCATTGTGCCTTGTGAGTCTGGGGCCGCTGGTTTACTCAGCGATACTGTGCCCAAGTACAACAGCAAACAGCAACAACAAATTATTTTCCTGACTCTTGCCACAGCATCTATTATTTATTATTTTGCCAGATACTGAATCTGTTTTGGGCAAGCTGGCATCAATCATATGGGCTGGTAGGCCCCAAAACATACATCAAACAAACAAAGGACTCCCAGGTCCAATGTACATGTACATGTACCGGTACATCTATTGTCATTTGGCTTACAGGCAAGTCATAAATGAATGGACTCCCGGGCCTCAGGAACAATCGGTGCACATGTGATCATGGACTGATCTAAACACTAGCGAACTGAAGGCCTTTCTGCGCCTTTGCATAATGACGGGCATTGCGAAGCACCCCACCCTTCATAGCTTCTGGTCCATCGACCTACTACTGAAGATGAGCCTATTCCCGTCCATCATGCCCCGAGATCGCTTCCTTGCCATCCTGCAGTCCCTCCACTTCAACGATAACACTGCCATGCTGGAGGACTGCACTGACCGCCTCTTCAAAGTGCGCCCAGTCGTCGACCATCTTGCTCCGAAGTTTGCCACTGTCTAAGTTCCTTGACGGGGCATTTCTGTCGACGACTCCCTGTTGAAGTTCTACGGACGTCTCCGCTTCGCTACCTACAACCCCAGAAAGAGGGCCCACTTCAGCATTAAGATGTACAAGTTATGCCAGAGCACCAGGAGTGCCACGGGGTACTGCTACAACTTCAAAATCTACACCAGCCAAAGTAAAGGAGACCTCCTAGCAACTACACAAGTGGCGATGGACCTGGTGAACGACCTAAGCCGCAAGGGCTACAACCTTGCCCTCGACCGGGCCTTCAGCAGTCCGACAGTTCGACGACTTCACAACCAGAAGTTCAACGTTGTCGACACCGTCATGGCGAAAGAAACGGGATGCCGAAAGACCTGCAGTCCGTTAAGCTAAAGCGGGGCAAAACAGCATTCCGGTCGGCCAACCTGGGTGTCAGCGGTTCTCTCCTGGCCATGGTGTGGCGAGACAAGCGCAACATCCGTATGCTCTCCACCATGCATACGGCAGATATCTGTGGCTCCGGCAAGCAAGACAGGACGGGGGAGGAAAAGCAAAAACCGACCTGTGTCGTCGAATTCAACGCCCTATTGGGGGGCATTGAGGAGCGACCAACTCGCGCCAAATCATCGAACTACTCGTAAGTCACTCAAGCGGTACAAGAAGCTCTTCTTCTACCTGCTCGACTTGACGCTAGTGAACAGCTACGTCATGTACCTGGCCGTTGGTCACCACCTCTCCTTCCTCGACTACCGCTTGAGTCTTGTCCATGAACTGCTGTTCGACGAGCCCTTGCCCGAGTACTGCCCCCAGCACGATACTCCACCAGTCACCAACTCCACTTCGTCGGCCGACACTTCCCCTCGGACTTTGAGAGGAGCAGCTATGGCGACTTCCGCTACCGGCAGTGTGTCCTTTGTGCTTCCCGTGGTCAGCGAAAGAAGACACAGTTTGAGTGCGACACGTGCCACCAGCCGCTCTGCATCACCCCCTGCTTCAAGGAGTACCATACTGTCCACTAATTGACACTTTGAACATTTACTTATACAGACATTATTTTTTTCTGTTTTTCATGACTTGATGCACCACTTATCTGGTGTAAAACAATATGTCATTTACTGGTGGTTTTAAGAGTTGTCATAGTTTCATCCCTTGAAAAAATGACGAAAAAGTCAAAGTTTCTGGAAAGTACTGCGTTGAGGATGTTGTATTTTCATCTCTTGAAAAAGTGGCAAATTTCCTTGTAATGGTTTCACTAATTGGTCATACTTTCAAACTTTGAAAAAATGACAAAAGACACAGTTTCTGGAAAATATTACTTTGAGGACGTTGTATTTTCATCCTTTTTAGTCTTTGCACCAGTGTTAGGAGTTTGCTCATTCTTGCCTTTTTTAATGAGTTTTGCTTTTTATTTGATTGAAAAGAGTGGACATTTATTTTACTACTTTTTTGAGTTCAACTATTTCAATGAGAAATGAAAAGAAAACACAAGAGAAATGACAAGAAGAAAATAAGAGGAAAAGAAGTTCTCTCCAAATATTTGTCTGTGTGTGTATTTCTATGTGTACTTGATTTTATTGGTTTCTAAGATTTTACTTGAAATTGTTGGGGAAATAAAGTTTGGGAAGGAAAATATCCATTTTGAACTAAAACTTATACTGTGGGAGGGAAAATTAACAAGTTGGGAGATAAAATATGTGAGTGGTTTGCGGGAGATACAAGTTTTGTAAATGGGAAAATATATAACAGAAAAAACCCAAATAGCTTAAAAAAATGGCAAAAGTTATATGCAGCAGCACTGCAAAAAACCCACACTTTTAGACCCCTTTTTTACAGCATGATTCATTTGTCCGTCATGGCCCGCACTCATTGAACAGTTTACAAAGCCCAGTGCATGTGAGCACAACATATTGCATGCTGAGGTCTTGACCGTCAATCACTCTGCATAGCAACACGGCAGTATAGCAACGTGCTGGGCCAAGGCCCAGAACAAAGGAGCCCTTATGTAACACCACACTATGGGGGCTCTATACGGAGCGGGCGGCGTGGCTGCAAAACCGAAGGGTCAATGGAAGTTGCTTGTGAGGGCTAGACTTGCCACGCAGCAGTCTTTTTATGGGGTTTAGATGCTCAGAAAAAAAGATACGAATTTTTGAAGATTTTTGAAAAACGAAAATATGAAAAACGGCCCGGCAGTGCATATAATGGTAAAAAAAAAGCACCCGGCAGCAAGTGGTTAATTGCATCTTGTGTGCAGAGTGTGATCTGAAACTGTTGCACCATTTTTTGTTGGTTTTGTTGATTGTTTGTATGTAATGTTGACCCAATTTTGTCTTTCTATTTTACTATGTCTTGACTGACCCAAGGTTTTGCTTCGTTTTTCAGAATCACACGCCTAGCAAAATTACACCCTGGAAATGTCCAGGAGTGTTTTTTTTTACAAGCCTGCAATTTGTAATCACAAGGACTGAAACACACAGTGCTGCCAAAAAGGGAAACAAGATTTGTCTATACAAGTACATGTTATTCGCAGTAGTGTACAATGTACATGTACACTGTACATGTGCATGTAAGTAGTAGATACAGGTACATATACATGTAGATATAGTAATTTGGTTCATTATCCACAATTCATAGCCAGAAGGCCAAATTGTTTGTGAATTTACAATATCAATTAAAAGTCACAATCATCATTAAGTACTGATGAAAAACAGTTACACATATTTACTAGATAAAACTATTGCTTCTCAGCCTTTTGGCTAAGATCATGTGTCTCGGTCTTAAGGCTTAGAAGACCATGTACATGTACATGTAGGTATCTGTTCCTATTGGTGAAATGCTTCAATGCAATTCATGAAGCTACAGAGGGGTTGCGTCTTGCAACCGAGGCAGTTCCCATCGTTGGGGTTGATGTCCGGGCTACGGTACTTATTTTGATGTGTTCCCTTTGGGGAGTTTTTTTACCTTCCGGTCTTTGTATCCCGCGGGACGTTATTTCTGGTCTTCTGTGTAATTTGTTTCATGATCGATAAAACTATTACAAATATAAAACAAAAACACCAAAACAAGCACAAACTAACGGGAACACCAAACACAAAGATAAAACAGGTTCCGCAAAATATGAGCCATTACAAGAATGAATGCAGGGGATAACACTTTCCTGAAGTGAACAGCTCTGAATTAATTCAAAATTCTGATGAAATGAGGGGAGTCATGACTGATATCTGGAACACGGATGACCCTGCCCATCTTTCAAGATCAAGTAAAGTCTTAAACCTTAGCATTTTGACAGTCATGCTAGCTATATACATCCTAGCAACCTAAAAATTATAGGGAAGTAATCATTCCCGCAGTAATTTCTGAACAGATTTGTAACTGGTGACAGATAATAATATTTACGCATATCAAAACTACAGTAAAAAAAAAATAAAAACATGTCTCGCAGATAATCAGGTTCAGAAGTCAGCGATTACATGTACATGTACTTACCAATGTAAGAATCTTGCCTTGGAACAAGCACGGAGGTACATACATATTGCTCAGACTGACGGAAGATGAAAAGAGATAAACTGCATGTAATGCAAGTTATAAGTTAACCAAAAACCAAAACAATAGAATTAAGAAACCCATCACAGTAAATTTTATCACAAATCATCAAATAAAGCATAAACACCTGTGCAGAGTATACAACTACCAAACTGTGGCATTTGATATATTCGAAGGACCCTGGTATCAAGTCAGCATTTTTTTCCAGGACGGCGGCAAATTTGAAATTTTGAATTTTCCACCGGTCCTTTTTCCGAATGGATAACAGCATTTTATTTGAAATCTGCCAACAACTTAGAGCTCTGGAAAAATTCTATCACATTATATACGTGAAATGATTTTGACCAAATGAAAGGAAAGATTATTTGGCCCCTGTGTGCACCAACTCTCATCGCACGCAGAAGCACTGCTATACTCCGCCTGGCAAAATCTTTTTTTTCCTCCGGAGTTGCCTTCGATTGAACACGAGTCCAACTGCGATCAGCATCAAATCAAAATTTGTTTTGCACATTCATTTATGACATCATTGACCTAATGTGGAACGTAAGGGCGTGAATATTGGAGATTGGCATACATAATGTTGGTCTGAATATGCATGCCCACAAGTAATAAGTACTTGTAAGTAAGTACCACAAATAGATGTAGTAAGAATTTAGTAATGCTCTACAACTGAAATGCCGTACCTAGCATGTTCTTGGTGGGTTATAGTGCATTCTCACCACGTGTGTTTTACACCATCATATGATCCGGCGCCATCAAAAATTTACTGTACATGCCTGCACCACGTGTACTAGCACATCTGCCGAGCGCAGATGCGGAATATAATGTACATGTACCAAAACTTGATTTCCATTTTTCATTGTATTGCTATCTTATTGAGTTTTAAGTACAATCCGTTTGCTATCAATACCATGCCACATCAAAGCCCAACATCCAAACCGACCAGTACATGTGTCGTTCTGTTCTATGATTTTGGGCTCGATCCGGCAGCTTGGCTCCAGTACTAGCTGTCGCTCTCAAAAGGTGGTTTTGCCGCTGGTCCCTTTTCTTTGTTCCTCCACGTGACCGAGTGCTTGTGGGTATATCTCATGCTCATAAAACTTTAAACTCGGAACAAAGCTAGTTATTGTTTGATGGCAGCACGTTTATATCCTGTAATTTATTTAATGATTGTCAGACAGCTTTCTGCCCTACGCTGGGGTGTGTAAGCCTATGGGATTTGTAAGATCTAAAAAACGGGACTGTCAAATTATCTTGAAATATCTTACTGTAAAGTAAGTACATAATACTGTCAGACAATCTGTGAATTCTTACCACCAGAAATTCTGTCATTTTGAAAATTTTTTTCTCAGAAAATTGCAACTATTGCAACCGTTAATGGGAGCTGTTGCAAGAGTCTATATTAATGGGTCGTGTGCAAAATGACAACACGCCATCGGTTCACCTGAAATCATTAGTAGCTAATAAAATAGATAAAGAACCATAACTAAAGACCTGAAAGAGAATTTGGACTGATCTGAAATTAAACTTTATTTATGAAACTTTGGAAATTTACCTCACGTTAATTATATCATCTCGGTTTCACCCCTCAAAATAATGGTATAGTTCAAATCAATTATGACCTCTCTGGTGGAGCTCCGGGACCAGTTTTTCTCAAACAGAATCTCCACTCCAACATCGAGACATCTAGCTTTTTAATTTTCAAATCACAGTAGCTCACATGACCAAAACGCAGGGATACATATGGTTACCACATTTGCTGATTTACATGTGTTACGTGTCAACGATGGGCACTGATGATGTGTATGTGAACGGTTTTTGACAGATATACATAAGCCTACGTGTGAAAACCGAACTGTACATGTGTATGATTCGTGAACGTGATCAAATGTGCACATGTACCTTACATGTATAGTATGTGTGATCACACCTCAGGAGATATAGGGCCTTAAAGAGTGCACCCTTAATGTCACGTGACTTGTCTCCTAATGACGTCATCATCACATAAGGATATACTGTATGTACCTCTAAAGCACTCCCTTTCAAGATATCTGCAAGATTTGAACCTGATTGGACATGTACTTCAGGAGATATAGGGCTTTGAAAAGTGCATTCTTAATGTCACGTGATTTGTCTGCTGCTGATGACGTCATTATCCCATACGGTCAATATACATGTACCTCTACAGCAATCCCTTTTCAAGATATCTGCAAGATTTGAACCTGATCAGACATGTACTTCAGGAGACATGGGGTCTGAAAGAGTGCAGTGTTAATGTAACGTGACTTGTCTCCTGATGATATCATGATCAGAAGAGGTTAAAATTCCACTAAAGTACTTCCTTTTCAAGATGGCTGCAAGATTTGAACCAAATTGGATATACACTTCAGGAGATATAGTGCTTTAAATGAGACACCATTTAATGTCACATGACTCGTCTGCTGATGGTATTGTCATTATGTGAGGTCAATTTCCGTTTCTAAACCTTCCCTTCCTAACTGCCTGCAAGGTTTCAACCCAATAAGACATGTACAATACAATATACAATACAAAAAATTATACTTATCACAGAAAAGGCACAGATTAGATATCTTAAACATTTGTTCCTTTTGGCGTTTGGCGTTCCATACAATGTGATCCACTCTCGGCAGCACGTGGTCGGCATTTTGCCAAGTCCAGAGTATGATGCCCTACGCACTGTGTGCCATCTATGTTGCAGGCAGATATTAGGCATCCACACACACACAGTAGCATATGCACAGCATGCTATTGTAATTTTTTACTTGGCAATTTATATTTTAGGGGCTTTTTGTCGGCGGCGCTTCACGTGTGTGAAAAAGTACACCAGTTATGCACTTCATGCAGCTGACTTCAATGTTTTAGCCGTCATCTTGTGCACAATTCCCACTTATATTGCTTACGGTTGATTTTTTACCTAATTTTGAAGAATAAAAGAAGTTTTTATTCAAACATCCAGTCTGATGACGTCATCAGCACCAAACACACGTTTTGACTGGGTAAAGATGGTCACGTACATCAATTTTCAGACGATTCGGACAAACTTCGCCACAGACATCCATTCAAAATTCATTTTACGGAATTTTCAACCTGTCGCTAGAGGGCGCTCGATAATTAGGTGACGTCATCAGTAAATAATTTGAAAAATACTATACCCCAGCAGACTAACACCTCTGAAAACAACTCGATACCTATTACCACTTTTAAACAATAAGGCCACTTCAAGTTTTCGACCGGAAGGAAGGGTCACATGATTTGACCCATACAAGATGAATTGAAGACCACATTTTATCCTGGCACTTGCTGCAAAAAGAATGTTGCAGGAGGCCAGGGCCAATTTTATATGAATTTTTATAAATTTAACAGAATATTTAAATATTCAAAATTTAATGATAAATCACTTGATGACGTAATCGTGACGTCAATAATTCAGAATCATCTTTGTTTTATAGTTAGTACTTGCTGCAAGTTTGACAGCGATCAACGATTACTAAGGTACGAAAACGGTGCCTCAAAATCATTTACAAAGGCAATGGGCTGAAGTCAATTTGTAAAAATCGATAACAAATCACTTGATGATGTCATCATGACGTCATGTTTCTAGGACCATCTACACTGTATGCATAAGGGTTTGTCATTGGTATAAGTTTGATGATGATCCGCAGTTGCAAAAGCACTAAAGTGACCAGTAGAAAAAACGTGTACAAAACAAATGGCCTTTTGAGCAGAAGAAAATAAAGGAAGAAGAAGCAAAAAAAAACCAGAACAAAAAGAATGCCTTTTTTGCAAAATTGCGAAAAAGCCAAAAAAAGGAAGAAAACCCAGAAGGAAAACAATAGCTGTTTTTGCAACAGCAAAAAAAGGAAAACCAGTTGTTTCGGCCTACTGCCGAAACAGTTAAACAAAAAAAATTTACGAAAACTAGAGGCAGTGTTTGTGAACAAACACAGGCTGTTTCGGAGTTTGCTGTTTTGGTCAAACCGTGTTATAAAAGAAGAATGTTTGCAAAATTGATTTGATATGATAATATTGGAATACAGCTGAGTTGCCAAAATATTTGCTATGTTGGCTATATATCTGTGTAGAAAGTCAATTTAAACAAGAAATCATTAATAAATTCATTGAGTGCACATTTAACGTCATGTGACTTGTCTCCTGACGACGTCATCATCACATATGGTGAATATTCCTCTCAAGCACGCCATTTTCAAGATATCTGCAAGATTTGAATCCGATCGGACATCTACCGGTACTTCAGGAGATATACATGTAATTCCCTAAACAGTGCACATTTAGCGTCACTTTATTTATAGCCTGATGAAGTAATCAGCACAGCAGGTCAACATTTGTCTGTAACACTTTGCTTTCTAGTTATCTGCAAAATTTCAACGAGATAGGACATGTCCTTCAGGAGATAGAAGGCTTTGAAGTTCATGCCAAGTCAAACAACGTGTACAAAACATATGGGGAAAATGAAATATTGAAAAATCAGTAAAAAATAAGGTGATGACATCATGACGTCAACCCTTTGCAATAAATCTTGCATCAGAATCTTTGTTGGCTGTCACTCGTTTGCAGAAACACTGCTCCTTTAAGTTCATGTCACGTGATTTTGTGCTTAAACCGAACAATTTTTATGGCATTTTTATCAGGGTCTTTGTTGGTTATCACTTTGGGAACTATCAAACATTGTAAAGTGGCCAAAATTATGGCTTGAAAGCGTGTACAAAGTTAACGGGCTAGAAACACATGTACAGGAAAACTGCTGCTTGAATTTCACATCACATGATGTGTCTAAACAGGAAAAAATTATGAAACATTATTTGATAATCTGACTCTTGGGTATATTTGCAATCAAACAGAAGGGAAAATTTAGTCTGAATTCTCTTTCGTTCTGGTAGAAATTGAGGACTGCTCACGAATTATGCTGGACAATTGTGTGTACAAACCCTATGTTGTGCAACAACGCCATCTATCGTTTGTAGTTTGCTTGTTTTGTTTCATTTAAAGGGGTAAGGGAGGTTCAAAGTTTCTTATATTTGATGATGCCATTTCTTTCCATGGTTAGAGAAAAAACAAATTGGGGTAAATTTTTTTGACAGCTTGTAGCCCAACCCATGAAAAACCTGGAAAGGGTGAATGTATATGTACATGTAAATGTAGCGAATATGCAAGTAAAATACTTACGTTTTGTGGAAGAACACCTGGCATGAACACATCCAGATAAAAGAAGTTTGGGTCCGGCTCATTTTCATCTTCCTCTAACAGGTCACTATGACGACGTATCATGTCCATCCTCCGAGGATCTAACTGCTCCCCAAAGCAAACTCTCATAACAGCAAGCAAGAAGAGGATATCTCTAAGTGGCTTCAACGAAGCCAAAAATGATTCCATGATTTTCCAGTTCCACTCAAACATATACATGTACATACACAGGTCAGTTTTCACAACAATCCATTCTTCACCAGTTTGGGGGAGGGATGTCTTTACTTAACACACATAATGTGTATGTACGCATATACCAGTTCACATGCAGGTATCAGCAGTACATGTACGTGCAGCATCCCATTAACGTCTTGCAGTAAGCACCGTCTACATGTAGCAATGTACCGTACATACAGGGTATGGTAGATTCCACTGATGACCTGAGAGATAACTGTTGAGAAATATATACATAAAATAGACATTATCTATTCATAATAAGTGGCATTCAATTGATCATAACTACATGTTATTGAGAAAATTGGAAAATAGCTAGCAAAATGATTGGGTGTGATGTCACAAGTGTTCAAGTTCTGGTGGATAACACACAGATGCTCCATTTCCAGAAGATAAGAAGCAGAACATCTAATCAAATTCAATGCTTTTTTGAGTCTGAGAGAGTGAGTCTGGGAGAGTATACATGTACATGTACATATGTCAACATCAGGTAAAAACAGGTTCAGGAAAAGCTTTCTACCATGTGCAATACATGCCTTCAACTCAACATTTAAAAGATGATTGAAATGAATTGGAAAAGTTCTATATCTGATGTTCTACATGAGCAATACTTTTCCCCCAATTTGGCATTTTAAGATAATTGAAAGTGTGATTTAACGTATCATTTTTAAGCACATATAACTGTAAAGTTGTTTATATTAAAAAATTTACATGTTGTATGATTGTATTGTTAGTGTTGTATTGTACATGTATTTTATGTACATGTAATTTTATATCATCAGGAAACCAAATTTCATTTTCTTTTTACATGCTTGAAGGAAATGACAAAGAAACAAAGAAAAAAATAAATATACAAAACAGGTGGTTCCTCTCTACTCCTTAATTACTCGGTATCTTTTGACACTGTCGATTATGATACATGTATATAATGTACAACCAACTCTTTGGTTCCAAATACTGACGCCAATATTCACGACCCACTCTATGGTAGTGAATATTGCCATCAATATTAACAACCAAAATTCATTACTCGCTCTCTGGTCGCCAAAACTGCCGTCAATAATTGCAACCACAATACACGACTTGCTCTTCAGTCACGAATATTGAAGCCTGAATTTGCGACCAAACTTCACGACTCATTGCATCTCCAGTCACAAGTATTATTGCGAATTTTTTTCCAGCAATCCAGATAAAGAGAGAAGTTACTTTTAAACATTGTGCCCCCTGCATTGTGCCAAAACTGCCCAGCCAAATAAAAACTTGAGATCAAGCTAAAAAATGTAGGTAATTACACATGCGTGTGAACACAAAAGTAGACAGACACCTGTCTACACTTCTGGAATGATAGCCATTGCCAAAAAAAAATTTAAAGTGGCTATAGTTACTGTTCTGCTGAGGAACTTAGTTTAAAACAGATTCTTGACAGAGCCTCTCATTTGAGAACTCTGCATTTGACTTTTCATTTTAATTAGGGCATTCGCCAAATTGAACCTTTTATATTTTCTTATTTTTCTTTTCTTCCCGTCTGCCACTTTTACTCTTCAAGACACACGCTGTTCGGGTGTGCTCCACCTGAAACTTTCTGTGCCAGCGTAAAATAATGTTTTGTAAGTAGTCAAAGTTCAATGAGCTTCTGATAAAATTATCTCCACTTTATCTGATGTCTAATTTGAATGATAATGATGTATTTGCTCAAGTACTAGTATCTTTGCCTATTATGGCATGTTTTGAATATCTAAATCAGAACTCTGAATTTTCTCTAGAAATTTATTTTTTCGGTAATTTATTTCCGTCAATTTTGTGTTGATTGTGTAATATCTGGTGTTGGCTAAAGGTTAATTTTAACATACTTTCACGGACTGATTTTGCCATGTTCCTAATTACTCAAAGTTATTTTTATGTTCAGAGTTCTTGTCCAGAAACACATTGTATATAAACTCTTGCTTAAGGAGCAATTCGTTACTGTTTCTTTTTGCTGCATCAGACTGTCTGCACTGGTGTAACTGTTCTACACAATTCTGTTTCCATGGATTGCTGGGGTGAAAAATTTTAAGTTGTATTTCTGTGTCTGAAATGTTGTTTCATTTTATTAGAAACTGTATCATTTTTTATTTGAAACTGTACCATTTTTGACTGCTGTTTAACCTTTGCACTATAACAATGTCTACACAAAGACACAATTACAATGTAGATCCACTGTTGACTTCAACTGTTTACCTAATGTTTTTCTTTTTCCTAGTTTGATTCTTTTCAGAATTGAATAAAACATTTACATTATTTTGATACTTAGAACTCCACATCCATCTCCCCTCACAACAGTTAAGTTAAGGTTCCAATAACCATTCTACTTCTAAATTCTATATTTAGAGCACTCCACAATTATCACTGCCAATCTACATGTACATTGTATGTAACAGTTTTAAATTCAGAGGCATTAGGTTAGCTCTATCAGTACGCTCATTGCTATGCAACCCTGGTACGCCAGGATCGAGCCTGATTGATACACATTTTTTTTCCTTCTTTATTTTCTCAATCAGATCGCATCTTTGCTTTCTACACCTGCTTTTCTTTCCATTTTTGGTAGATCTGTTCATACCCCTGGAGGATTTTTAAGGAAAATAAAGTCTGAAATCCATTCATTATGACTGGTCTTGTTCCTGTTCCCAACAAACATGACTGGTGCAAAACTCTAGACCTGTAAACCGTCTAAACTTAACTTCACGTAGCCAGTCCCTATAAAATTGAAAAGAAAATTGAATTTGGGGGTTATCACCTTATATTTCTAGTGAAACACGCAAGGCTAACATCTTTCTGAAAGTCACCAGAAGTTCTGTTTTTGTCTGATTTTGCACTGTTTTCTATGGGGGTATATTTAGTATAGAGCAACCCTAAGAGTAACACTCAGGCTAAGGGCATGCTTATTGCAATAAACAAAACATTGTTAAGTCTGATACATTTGGACATGGTTGGTGATAGTCCAGTTCTGGAGCACTTCATTGGCCCTCCCTTCCAATATTGATTTCATTCAACATCAATATCCTCGGATTTCACCTACAAAACAGTCCTAAAACTGTCTAATGTGCCCACTTTAAGACTCCGTGGGAATTGGAGATGCCAACAATTGTGAGGTAGTTTACTTATTGTTTTGGGATAATTCTTCATTGGTCTACACAGGGCACTACTCCTGCTTCGAAGCGAGGATCTCGAAAACCGCACTCATAAAAGCACATTTCTTTCCCAACGTAAATACTTTTCATTCAATACAATATAGTTAATCATTCAGTTGCAAGCTTTGTTGGACCCTGAATCCTAAAACAGTGGTAAGGAATTTTGTTACATTTATTAGATGCTCTGTTGATGGGATTTTGTCATAAATTTGGAAGGTAATTTGTGCGTTTAATAGTGACCCTTTAGTTTCACTCTTGCATGAAGCGTGAGGTCAAAAAACAGACGGTTTAGAAACAGTTGAATGGTTGGTGTTAATCCCCCTTCATGTTGTCTTTTGGTGTTGGACAGTTCAACGGTTTGAAAGGAACCGTCTGCCCTGGACTGTCTAGCTCCAAGAGCAACCCTGGCAACAATGGAGTTTGTGGCTTACACAGCCATAGTTGTGAACAAAAGATCTTATTCAAGGGAACTTCACTGGCCCCGGTTGGTCGGTCAGCCTTCCTGGGCTGGCCGTGAGGATTAGTGGTTAACACCTTGTGATAGAGACGCAAAATCAACTGCATTCTAGGCTACAGACATTTATCTCGCTTCAGATACATTTTGAGTGGGTATTTCACGACAAAAAGGCATCGCCACAAGATCATTGTTCATCTTTAAGCATTTTTAGACTAGAAAACAAATACATTTATATGGGAGTGACAGGAAATGCCCAACACGGTTGCCTCAATTTACCGCCTGATTTATCGTCTCTTAAAGGAAATATCAACATAGACACAATTTGAATTTATTTGGAACTTCAGTCACGTGTACCATATTCTTTAAAGGTAATAAAAAGTCAAACTCCGCATCAAATAGTGCTTAAAGTATGTGTCAAGGTTTGGTTCAGACAGGGCTTGGCCATTTTTTGCCAAACTTCGGATCGGTTGGGGTTCGGACATGTACACATGTATACACGTACAGTGCACACTGAGACATCGAAAGGTTTGCTACGATCGTGCCGCAAAGGACTATAAAGTATTTTTAAGTATAAAATTATGAATCTCTTATCTCTCCCCATCCACGAGCAACTTTGATTTGAATACCTTTTTCATAAAGTGTTTCCCCAGAGTTTGTTTACGAGTACATTCCATATAAAGTTACCACCGGAGGTGTGACAGTTTCTGACCATGTTTTGCCGACCAGAAGTGCTTGTGTTCGGACCACGCTTGACTCAACAAAGCGATCATAAGATATGTGCAAATAGGAAAAAACATCATGCTCAATTAGGACTTTCCTCCAGATTAAAATTAGATTTCGAGCAAATTGTGTTTTGGTTATTTTTGCGAAATAGATGGCTTTCAAAAACTACGAAAATGGCTTTTGTTGCATATCTGAGGAGGAACCTTTCCAAGGACGGCGTGCACATGACCAACAGGGCGATTTTCCATCAGCCTCTTTTTAAAGGATAACAGCATTTTGTTATTTGAGATCTGGCAAATTCCATTACAACGTATTCGCACTACGATCAAACCCTTCATGGTCAAATGAAAGGCAAGTTAGGCAACCGCGCGAACAAAAATCTCCTCGCGTGCTGCGCTGAAGCACAGCATGCACCGAACCGCTTAGCAAAATTTTCATCCGGGAATGCCTTGGATCGAGCGCAAGTCCGACTGTGATCGGCATCAAACCAAAATTCGTTTTGCACTCCATTTATGAGACCATTGGCCTAATATAGAACGTCATTACCCTAATATGGAACGTAAGGGCGTGGCTATCAGAGATTGGCAAATAAAATAATAAATCTGAATATACATGAGCACAATTGGATGTAGTGAGAATTTAGAAACATTATGCAGCAACAATGCCGTATGTGGCGTGTTCTTGGTTGATTTATAAGTGATTCTCACCACATGCTTTTTACAACCATCTCATGATGCCGGCCATAGTAAGTTTCAGTATGTCGCCTGTGTGGAGCACGCCGTACAACTCGTTATCCATTTTTCGTTGTGTTTGTTTTTTATTAAGTTTTCTTGTATTTTTGTATGTATTCCCACGTGCTATCAAAGAAATGCCTTATTAAAGTCGTAAATCCGAACCGAACAGTTTGGTTCGGTTCAAAAGTGCCTTGTTTGATGATTTTTGCCTCGGTTCGGTGATTCGCCGGCTGCCCTAGATTAAATTGTGTTTGTTTTGATTTACTGTGCATTTAAGTTTAATAGGTAAAGTCAAACACCAGAGATTAGTGTAAAACCTGACATGTTTGTTTTTCCAACATGAATTTTGTGCAGCCACAAGGTATTCAAAGAGTACAAAAGAATCGTACGTACAAACATATTGCAACGTGCACGAGTGTACTATTGACTTCAAGAAAAAACATGTATCCTTAAATCGTGCAGGTGCAGCCGCGAAGTACATGTACATGTACATGTAGAAAGCGCGTAGTTCTTCCTCGATCCTACACATGAAAACCTGCGAGTGCGCAATGCTGAGTCCCAGCTTGTGCACACGGGCAAAAAAAAAAAATAAAAAGTTGTTTTATCTATAACTACATTTTGGCGAACAGAACACTGCATGTACGTCATGTATGATTCAGGTAAATACTATTTCGAGTTAGTATATATTCTGCAGGTTACATGAATACAGTAAAGTGTGTATTTGACTCATGATAACGAGACAAAATATCAAGATTACAGGCTATCGAGACCTGAGAAGACTTGTCTGGAAACCGACAGCGCAGATACATTTCACACTTTATTAGCAACACAACTACTCAATACACATATTTATTCAAGAAGTTAAAACAGTCTCCCGATCTAAATCCTCCTGATCTAAATCCTCCTGCGGAGCTGCAAAGTAAAGATCTATTATTATGACTCATCCACCAGATCGCAGAAGTCTATGATGCAGTAATGCGATGAGCTGTCCATTGTTTACAAGAAGCTGCAGAGAAACCGGTGTATTCGACCGCAATGGTTTGGCCAGCCTGGCTGAAGCGTTCGTCTGTTCGATGATGACTGTCGGTGGGCTTACCGTTTACAAAGCGTTGAACGCTTTCAAAAGCATTTGTACAGTGTATTTTGACCTCACACCTAAATTCTACCCAGTGCTCTCAAATAATCTGTGCTTAATATCATTTCTTCCAACTTATAAGCTGACTTCTTGTGTTTTAAAGATGTATTTTCCTGCCATATGTACATGTTCTGGGGCCAGTGTGCATAGTCCATGGCATAGTCAACAGTGCCCTCTCGTGGTGAAACAGTTTGTTGTGCTGTAAGTTTAGCTATGCGTTATATGTATTGTTTACCTTTTCTCTTTATTTCTTATTGTAGTTAATGTGACAAGAAGGCAACTGTAGTGGCATAAATGGCAGTTGTAAGCTGGTTACTAGAGTGAATAAAACATGAGCTGTGTTCATAAACCGGTGTTTACACTTACATTCAGGAAGGAATGAGTAATTTTTCCGTTTAAACCAGAAACGCTTCTACCATTGAACTCAAAATTGAAGTTACCATCTTCTTCTTGTGCAATTAAACAGCATGCCAATGATACAGTGAAAATTGAGATGTCAAGACACACCTGCCAACATGCATGCTGACGACTGTTTCCTGAGCAGAGCAACATCCAGTGTACATATATCTATAGTCACAACCAAAGATCTTATGGCACTGCATAGCGGCCCACGATGAGGAACTCTGCCAAAAGAGTAATCGCCATGGGCACCATTCGAGCAAGCAAGGCGCCTGCACAGTGGACGTTAATGCACAGGTGCAGGCACGCACACACTAAGCCTGTTCGATATGATGATATTTCACGATATTTTGATATAATGTTGATATCAGATATTGTATCATTAGTAAAAACACATATCAAGATATCATGCGAATCGATACGCTGAAAATTATCGCGATAAGCTACAAACAATCATACTGTACATGCACATAGGGAAGTCAACACACCACGTGTTGAGCCCAGCATGCATTACTGCATTTGGGCCACACAAATATTCAATTGAAAACTCCAAACTACAAAGTCACTGTTGGCCCCATGCAGCTGCAAAGGTCTTACAAGTATTAGGGAACAGAACCAAACCAACAGACTCTACGCACCTGTAATGTATTGTACATTTCGGCTAAGTCGGCTCTCTTGCTCAGGACTCGAGATTGTCATACTGCACATGTACACATAGGCCGTTTTCCAATACTCAACTTCATCTCCGTCTCAGGGTTCATCTCCTAAACCAATTCCCGATAGTGGACTTGAAGCATTTCACTTATATTGAAGAAAAGTTCTGTAATGTCTGGCTCTTTTGCATCTTACTTGATGTTTTGTGCCACTATCAACATTTCCATGTTGAAATTTGCTTTCCACCAGCATTACAGTTCTAAATATAGAGAAAATACATATATGCATCGGGTTTTTTGGGTTTTTTTTTTAAGGGGCTCTCGAGACATAGCGGTGATTTCGGTCGTGTTTACTTTATGAATAGAAATTGACGGTATCACGATCACATCAGATATTGCGATACTTTTTCATGATATCACAATATAAAAAGAAATGAATATCCAACAGGCTAGGCACACACATACCAGGTGTGCAGGCCTGGCACATGCCTGTGCATTAACGTGCATTGTGAAGGCGTATCACTAGCTCAAATGGCACCCAGGTGATTAAAACCTTTTATACATAATCACAGTTAAGTTCTCCATCTCGTGCCACTACGTGGTGCTGTATAATCTTTGGTCACTGCTACTGAATGTTCTGCTGTTAAGGAAACAGTCATTGTTATAGGTCCTTCCAGAACTGTAAGGTTTACACAAACCTTACAGACAGCTGTACAAACTCACATTAACACATTTTGGCTGATGTGATTGTGCCAACTTACTCTGCCATCACAGCTACATGTATTTGTGCAACAAAGTTCATGCACGCTTCTTAGTGAAGTTAATGTCTAATGGGGAGGTTTATTCACCTTATATCCATATTATGTCCATCCACACAACCAAAAATCAGCACCATGTGCATGTAATCTTAATCACTGTCAGCTGCATGACAGCTTGACAAATCACAACCAAGCTCCTTCATGTATCTTTTCCTTTTTTCCTGAACTTATCAAAATGAAAATCAAGCTACATGTGTGATTGATTATTGGAATTGGAGCAAATTGGGCCAATCACTGTGTGGCTGTCACCTGTGGGTGACAGGAAAACAAGAAGGAAAAGATCACGTACGATCCTGTGGCTCATTCTGCAATGTACATGTACATGCACCAGCTTTATTGCGATTGGCATGCTCAGCCAAACCCAGAAATGAATATGCAATACAAACGGGTCAATTTAATCCACTCCCATCTTAGTTGTGTCAATACGAATATTAATTTTTTTGTCAGCAATGCTTGTTCACCTCTTCCACTAACATAGAGATTTTTAAACAAAATAGTGTTCGCGTGGTTAAATATAAGACAATGCAAAATTTGCTTTACATTCTCCCTAAAACATAATTTAAAATCCGAGTATTCTAGTGCTATATAAAACAAAATTTAGAGTTTTCCTAGGAGGCATGGAATTTTTTTTAGTCGGCAAGCCTGTGGCACATCAGTTTAGATTGATAGGTCAATGCTCGAAATATTTTTAACAGAGATTTTTGGAACATAAGGCGGTGCTCGTATCTGCTCACACTTGACAGAACAGGTGGATCTTGCCAATGCATGGTCGGATATTTCTCCAAAATCGTCGCAAATAGTGCAAATAAAAGTGGAAAAATGACAAACGTTAGGAACACAAGATAGTGTGGTGATGGTATCGTATCCCGGCAGTATCATTAGGCAATGCCGGGCAATCATGACATTTTTGAAATTGGTCATTTCCATGATGGTGATCATATACACTGTAGGAGTAGGCCTACTCACTAATCATAAGCCCATGAGTACAAAAAGTTTTGCAAAGATTAATGTCACAGTCTCTCTTGGATGTTCATTTAGCATGTTTAGGCATTAATAGTAATACCTGAAATACTGGGTGATACTTGTATCTTACTTTTTCCCTTGTTTTTGTTTAACAAACTCGGGTTAGATTTAGTACGTATATAATTTGGTTTGTATAAACCTTACAGTTCTGGAAGTATGGTATAGGCATACATATGCCTCAGGCTCGATTCTGAATGGTCTGCTCAGCTAACATGTCGTGACGTCTTGATATTCTCTCGATTATTTGCATACAGTTTGAGTTGCTACATGACAAAGATGGCGACCTCAAGTTTGGCCAACAAGCAGACAACTTTTTTCCATTTTAATGGTAGGGTCATAGATCATGTAGATTGGATTTTGTCAAAGGAATGCTGATTGGTAGGCAAAATTATCAAGAAAGATACACCTGTCTTCCTTCCTCTATGATTCAGAGTTATCGTAAGCCAATAACTCCTCTTCAAACAATGATGAAAGAAGGCAGTACACATTCAATCAAACACAAAAGGAACATACATGCTTAGAATGACAATGCATCGACAGGCAACAGTGTACTAGAAATGTTTGTGGGGCAAGATTTACGGGAAATACAATTCTTGCAAGTTTCAAGATTTCAATGTACACACACTAGCAATTTTGTATAGTTTGGGAGAAATATAACTCCTGGGGGGTGAAATTTCTGCTTTTAAGTGGGTCTCTGTTCTTTTATTGCACGCCGAATTTCACTTTCTGCCTTGGTGTCATTGATTGACCAGACGGAGGGCAGCATACTTGCATGCGATTTTTGTACATGTACAGCACTGTATACTGACATGTTGATGTACATGTAGATATACATGTACATACCGGTACATGTATGTGTAAATCCTCCATGTGATGTAAATCTGTGGGAGCATACATGCACATCACGATGTATGCTCGCACATCGGCACAGAGCTGTGTAAACAGCATCCTCATACCATCAGGTTATTGTGCTGTGATTGGTTGACAATGAAATGTCAATATTCAGTGAGACTTGTTGCAGCCATTTCTGCAAGAGTCAAAATAGAGATTAACAAGCTCCACTATAACTCATGCTAGCACACATTTCACTGTAAATTTGCAGCTTCAAAATTTGGCATCTAATAATAGAGGGCTTTGTGCCAACTGGTGCGGGGTGCCCCAACTTCATGAGTTCCCACATGGTTCTGCATCGTTTTGCACAGGCTTTCAAACAATTTTTGGACATAAGCTCATCAAAATATCAGTGCAGTAAAAATGTACTGCTGTCCAAAGAGGTTTTGTCTTTGATAAAGTCTTTAACAGATGCTCAAGTCACAAATCAGCAGAAATGGACGTGAATGGAATTACACTGTAGACGGGCTGGCAACAGTCTGCACCCGGAAAATCCAAATTCCAATAGCCTGGACATTCAATGTGGGCCTACATGTACAGTGTACATACATGCATTCTGTCAAGAATTGAAATTTTGAAAATGTGGTCAGATCAGGTGGGGGCCAGCTCACTCTACAAATGTTAATGTCTACAATTTTGGTATACCTATTACTAGTTCATTTTAACCTTCAGGAATTTCAGCCAAATAAAAAAGTAAAATTCCAAAATACGTGTGTTCGCTCTTTTCTAGCGTATAATTCAAATTTCCTATAAAGTCACCGCAATGTACAACCAGCCCAATTAAACTCTCAAAAGCGGCATGATTGTCGCAATAAATGGAATTCTTATCTCTGATTTCAACCATATTCTGGTAAAAAAAAATTTAATTTTAGTGAGCAACTTCTTTAGGGCACTGGTAAAATTAGGATTGTTAAACATTCCACATGTTCCACAGACATAAGAAAGTAAATAGGCATAGAAAACATGTCTGCACGAACATGACTGAACTACACGTACATGTAGAAACTTGAGGCAGGATTTCTGGAACTGATCAGTAATATTAATACCCCATGTTTCCAAGCGGTTGCAAAAAGTTACTAGGTGCATGGAACACACTGCATGCAGAGTATCCGCCTTAAGTTGGTGCTGGGGGATCAATTAGCCTTCGACATCCTTGCTTCTATTTCACAGTGTTTTATTGGGGTTATGGGGCTGACATTTGATAAATACATTGTAAATATACCAATTACTTTTTCCAATGAAATATTCTTTGTAAAAAAATCTGCCAGGGGAGGGGGAGAGAAGGGCAAGTATCCCCCTGCTGGATTCTTCACTGCCCCGAACATGAACCATTGACACCGTATTTCGCTTGTTCTGTCTAGGTATGTTTAGCCCTAACCCCCAGGGCATACAGTATGTAAAATCATACTGAAATCGGAGGATTTGGGACTGTTAGGGTTAATGCAAACCAATCTCATGTGTAGCAGCCAAACTCATTTTTGATTTCTAACCCATTGAGGGCACTGTAAGCGGGGACCATAAAAAACAGCACTGAAACTAAGATGACTCCATCAAGTTTTGCATCTGACAGATTTTGATTTGCCCATCCTGCCGAAGTTTATTAAACGGTTAGAGCTCATTATTCTCAGGATTCTACTATCAAATTAAAGAATTTGATTTAGTAATTACTGGGTTATTTATAGTCTTGTATAAGCTGACACTCACTCATTTAGGCCACGCTGTTACATCAGTGGAACACTTTATTGTAAATGGTAAATAATGCAGATATGCACATGGGGGGCCTACATATTGGAGCTATAGTCAAATTATGGGGTTTCGTATAGTCCAACTTAAATTTTGGGCATCATACTCTTTTAGGGGAACTTAGATACATGTATTAGTGTCGCTTAGATACACCTAAGTGCAAGTTATAATTGAGGTCGAAGTAATATCATTATTGGGTGCATGTATATTTACATGTTCAACGTGGGCACACATACATGTATTATTATCACCTAGACGTCAGATGTACCGTACTCTTGATTTATGTTTTAATTTTATTTTAGTCAATCTGTGCCTGTACCTGTGTCTGTGCATCAAGCTGTTTACATGAACAAGAAGAGAAGCATTAAACATCTGGATCTGAAGTGCACACTGTACATGTACAGCATTGCGTGTGTATCCTTTGGCAGATTCATCATGTATGTTCATGCCCCTCACTCAGTTGGTGCCCATGTGCACTGAATCCCACTACACTGCCAGAAGCCAGTAAAATGGCTCTTGACTCGGGCAGGAAGACCCCAAAAGTAATTGATCAACATTAATCAAGCTCAGATAAACTGGTTGTTTGTCCCTCACTGAACTTGCAAACTATACAAATTTATTTTCTGCCAAATTTTTGCCATCTTTGTCAGTACCTCCAAAGTAACAGGGTCAGAAGTTAGAAGTGAAGTCAACATTTTAGAGGGGATTTTTTCTGTTTTGCCGGTTATCCTGACATTTCTCTACTTGTGAATGGTGAGGAATATCATGAACGCTATAATGATAAGGCGTCATTTCCAAATTGACATGTTCCAGGACGCGGACATTTCGCGGAATCACGGACACCATGCTAATCCCGGCCAAGCAAAAGAGCTGTTAGCAATCCGGCAGCTCCGCGGACGGAAAGCAATATGCAAGCTTTATGCAAATTACCAACCTCATGAATATGCCCGATCTTCCGCGTATCGGCCGGCAATCTTTGGCAGGGCAAATCCCTTGAAATTAGCACGTGGCCGAGTTTCCCCTAACTGAATGGTCGACTTCCAGTTAGAACAAGATCAGCCGCCAACTTTATAAAAACCACAATTATTTTTTCCCGAAGTTGGCCGGCTGCCCTGGTGGGAATTTCGAAATGGATGCATACGTTTAACTACTGTGCGGGATTTGCATGAACTGCAGTTTGCCAAAATTGACAAATTTGGGGGTTTGTGACTTAATTACTTTATGTATCACTCAAGGGACTATTTCAGCTTCTGAGTACACTGTACACATCACTCTTTTTATCTTTATTCATTCGCAAAGTGCTTTAAAGGCCATCGTAGAAACCATTTCTCAATACTGTGTTAATAGATACTCCACCTTCACTTGCACCACATACAGTCCTGACGGTACGCACACAGATTTTCTAAGGGTGCATGCCACTAGGGGTGTGCATTTGTGGGTATTTTTAGAACCGGGTACCCGTTTTTTGTTAACATCGGGTACCCGGGTACCCGGAAAAGAGATCGCCTGATAATGGCATTGCGCGCAACCCGGTGGATCATATGCCCGAAAGACGGTTCTTTTTGGTACCTAGGAAGCAAGCAGAACATTGTTCTAAATGTCGGAGATAATCTCTCCTACCTTTTTATCAAACGAAATTGTTATCTTCAGTTTTCAAATTTTGTGTGGGTGTATGAAACAGAAAAACAAATCTTCACGGGAAACGTCAGAAAATA
>NW_019091561.1:468474-478796 GCF_001949145.1 Acanthaster planci
GCTTTCTCCTCGCCAGTAACCCTGTGGGCTGTAAAATAATTTTTTAAAAGTTTGGTTCATTTTAAAATAAGTTACGCAAATCGATAAGCTAACAGCCCCACCAAGGTCGTCCCAGATATAATCCAAACAAACTCGCGAATCTTTTGATCCTCGGAAGGCTCGTAAAAATCGGACAACGTAGGCTCTGGCGGTAATGGGGTAATGTTTTTACCAGTTACTCTCGAATACGCCCGCGGGGCTTCGTCTATGTCTGTAAACACCTTTTGACTCGCACGTTCTTGTTGCATTTGTTTGTTTAAAAAGTCTAGCATGTGTACGCGGTTTCGTTCCCACTCTAGTTTGTCGACTTTACTTTTTGATAAACTGCTAAATAAACAATTTGAGCCCATGAATGCCAAGGCGTTTACTATCGCTCCTCCAACCATCATTAAAACACTAGCCATTTTTAAAATAAGGTTAAATTAAATATGGATAACGAAATTAAAGATAAATTAATCGAGATTCAAACCGAACAGGTAGAAACTCAGCTAAAGATCGACGACATGCATGCTGAAATCGCCCATATGTTAGATAATTCCCAAAGTGAAAAATACGAAGACCTGTTTTTTTGCAGCGGGTTTAACGTTAGTCGTGTTTTCTTTTCTTTTTAAAATGATAAAATACGAATCGTAAATAAGAATATTATATATTAAAAGTAAATATGTCGCAACAATACACCAAAAAGCTAAACCTGAGCAGGCGGCTTAAAGTTCCTCGCGCAATCAAAGGCGAAAGGAGGGAGGTAACCATTACGCACAACCCGAGTACCATAGCCGCGGGTCACACGTTAAACGTAAAATTTCCGGCTCTAGGCACAGACGAAGTCATGGTACCCGGCACGGCAAAGTTGGCTTTTAAACTCGACCTTGACAGCGCCTCGGACGACAACAGGACAGTGTATAACAACGTGGCGCGAAACCTGGTTTCGGAAATAAACGTGAGTCTACAGGGAAACAAGATAGTAAGTGACCGAGATGCGGACGTATTTCACAATTTTAAGGACAATTGGTTGCCGTTGTCGCAGACTAAAAACATGGCGTACTTTGGGCTAGAGAAAGAAAACGTGGCCAAGATCAGGATCGGTGCTGGCAATAAAGACGAAGCCGCAAACAACGGTAAAGACAAGGCAATTGCCGATGCTTTTAAAAACAGATACGCGATTCCACTGGACCCGCCGATGTTGACGGATCACGCTCCGTTTTATCCTTCGTGGTTTAAAGAGCCTCTGACGTATCAACTGGTTTTTAACGATCACGACAAATTGGTCAACTCGTCAGATACCGCGGCTGAATATCAAATTTCAGATCTCACCTTGAAATACGAAGAAGTAACCAATCGAGACTTGGCGCAAACACTAAAAAATAAAAAAAAACGATGTATTACCTATTTCACCGGATTCATTCGTGGAAAAAACAGGTCGTAAACAAGAGTGACACGGTATGGAAACATCAGCATCGATCAGAGTATTAAAAGTCTTAAAGGTGTGTTGATCCTATTCAGAGACCCGACGATCAAAAATCCCCAGAGATTTTATAATCCACATATCACTAAAACGGTCGTCACGGTCGAAGGTAAACCGAATCAATTGTATTCGCAGGGTCTGTTTGAATATCAACATTTTGCCGAAAATACAAAATATTTCGGTGATTCAGATAAAGAATTGCCTAGAGGGGTCGTCTCAGACGTATCTTTGTTGGGAGTAGATTTAGCCGACTATTTGAAAGACAAATACGGCCTCTGGCTCGACTTCCACAGTTCTGACGATAACTCGGCTCACGGATCGGGTAGACCACTCGGTGGAGGAGGGGATATATCTACACAGATGGAAAGAGGGAGCGAAGCGAGCGGACCTCTGATGATGTACGTGTTCCTGGTGATGGATTCTCAACTCATGGTCGAAGAAGGAAACTTTAAGAGTTTGGTTTATTAAAATGAGCGAACAAAGTGAATGGTATAAAAATCCTCACTGCTCCTTAATCGTGGGTAAAACTGGGAGTGGCAAGACTCAGTGGATTTTAAATCTTTTAGAGACTGAGTACCGATTCACGTTTGAATCTATCGTGATTATCTGTCCGACGCTTTTTAAGAATAAAACTTATCTCGACAGGTTGTGGATATACAGCGACGAAGGCGTTTACCTGTGTGATTTAGATCGGGAAAGGCTAGAGTTAAACGAGGCGATTGAAATCTACCAGAAAATATTTGACGGGGTGAACACGTTATTCATCATCGACGACTGCGCGGCTGATCAATTTATTAAGTACCGAAAGAAATCTAAGGGTACCAATACGTACGCTCTCAGCAAGATGGCGTTCTCGGGTAGACATTATAACCATTCGTGCTGGCTACTTACGCAAAAGTACAATTCGGTGCTAAAAGACTTCCGAGAGAATACGGCTATCTTTCATTGCAAGGATCGTAGTTCGTTCGACCAATGTCTAGACAAAAACGACGTAGTTCCCGACGAAAAACGAGATCAGATTAAAAGGTATTAACGAGACGTTCGGTTCAGTAAATTGGTGTTAAATACGAAACCACCGGTGAATTATTGCGTTCAATAAAAATGAGAAAAATTTTTAAAATATATTAATAAAAGTAAAGTATGATTGAAAGTAAAAAGAATTGCGCTAAGTGTCGTTGGCTCCTGGACCTGACAAACTTCGCTACGCAGCGGACCGGTAAAATTAACGCGACCTGTAACGGCTGCATTGAGAAAGTACGAGCTCAACAAGAACAAAATAAGTGCCCGCACTGGAAGCAGGGATCTCAGTGTGTAGAATGTGGTGGTTCGGGGATTTGTGAGCACAGGCTACTAAGATATGCTTGTAAACGTTGCGGTGGAGGCGGCGTCTGTCTGCATGGAAAACAGAGGTCATATTGTAAGACTTGTTCTAACCCGATTGAAGTAACGATTACAAGATGGATTAACAACGCTCGACAAAAGGACAAAATGTACAATCGATTTGATCCTGACCATTTCATTGACACAGACTTTTGCCGCGGCTTGATTGAGGACCACCCCTGTTGCTTTTACCCAGATTGTGAAGCTCAGATGCAGCTTATCGAATATAGAGACGATCTGTGTACCATCGAACGATTAGATAACAAAATCGGTCACATTAAGTCTTACGTTGTGCTCTGCTGTTTAAAGTGTAACAACGCTAAAAAGAGCGATAAGCTAATTGTCACGTCGTCTAATGATTTAAAAACTAGTTGTTAAGTAGTTACTAATTACTTATCCTTTGCTTGAGCATAGCTAACTCAGCTGTGCTTGAGCAATTTTTATTTTAGTTATAACAAATGATAACGGTGCTAGAATACGTTCAACTACTTACTCAACTAGTTATAGTAGCTAATTTAACCTACTATACGGTTGAATACACACGCTTCAAACAAACGTACAACAAATTTAAAGAGTACTTATTATTAAAATGGACGATATTAAAAATATTCTCACCGATTCAAAAGCGAAGCGAGCGTAGCGAGCGTCAAAGACAGACTTTCTTCGGTAGTTGCGTCAGGCGAGAGTAAAAAATATCTCGGCAAAGAATATTCGATCAAAGAAATTGAAACATTATCCCCCAAAGATCAAGAAAAGTTGTTTAATCTGTAAGAAGTTAAGTTTGGCAAAGAGATCGTAAAAACTATCGTAAGTTTGAATTTTTGCTTACTAGGAATAGCTACTCCGATCGATCTACTCGGGTTCAACGTCAACTTAACGTCCGAAGAAGCGCTGACCAAAGACCTAAACGACGACCCGATTATCAGCCAGACCATTGGGCACCTACTCACTGAAGTTTGTTACAAGTACGGTGTATATTTGTCACCACTTACAGCCGCGTTGATTACCACTAAGCATCTAGAATTCAACAAAAGCTCTGTTATATTAAAAGAGGATGTCAACAACAACAACAAACGAAGCGAACGAAGTGGCCCCGACACCAGCGAACAGTCCGGTAAGAAGAATGTACAGACGGTAACTAAAAGTAAAGTAAACGTTAAAAATCCAAAGCGCTTAGAACAAGGTAAGAGATTAGCCGAGCATAACAAAAAGATGAAGCAGCAGCTCGCCAAGATGAAACAAAGCGAAGCGAGCGAAGCAAACAGCGAAAATAAAAATGAAAGTATTATCTACCAAACGGCCGTCGAGAACAGAAACTTGATATTTGGTGGATTGGCCATCTCAGCGCTCGCGGTCTATTTAATTTGGAAAAATAAGTCGAGCACTCAACCCACTCGACAAATTATTCAACCAAAACGAGAAGCAAGTAAAGGCGAGCGAAGCGAGACAATTCCTAACCAAGAACCAATTTTGGACATGGAATAAAAATTCCTTAATTTAAAAGTTCTTTATATATAAATATGAGTAACGCTAAATCAATCGACGTAAACGGAATTGCTAATACGGTTTACCACGGTGCGGTCGTTTCGGGACTATCGCTAGGTTACGCCATGCTATCGAGCTAGCTGTTCAAGGTCAAACCGCCGGGCCTAAATAAGTTGTCTGCTGAAGACGTGTTGAAATTGACCGCGCTGTCTAGCGGTGCCCTGTTTACCCAGGGTTGGTTGGTAGCGCAGGGTATTCTGCCCGCGAGTTTTCCTATGAGTACCAGTAGCAGTTAAGTTTCCTTATTTTAAATGGCTGAAGGGGGATTTGAAATGGACGAAATGGGACGAGAACATGAACAAGAAGAATTTGAGCAAGACATGCAAGACGACCAAGATTTTGTTGAGACTAACCTACCCTCAGATCAACTAGAAACGAGTTTTGTGGAAGGTGCAGATGACCCCATAGTGAGGCTGGGGATAACCACTGAAGACCAACGTAATGATGTCACTAAAGATGCAATGAATAGTTTTTATAACGAGATTAAAGAAACTACCGGATTTGAACCGATCATGAAAGACACAAATATATTTAGCCTTGATTCTAAAGGATTACTTTATGCAGCCTTTAATGGTGAAAAAATCCGCCTGACTAAAACAAAAATAGATAAAAGTGGACGACGGTTTCTCGCGTTGTCTAACTTAGAACAAAAAGGCGGCAGAGATTTTATTAGACGCACTTTAGGGTTAACAAATTACAAAAACCCTGCAACTCAATTAATTGAAGAGGGAGAAGCTGTTTCAGACAAAATAGAAAAGATCACAAATGAAGACGGATCTATAAACGAACTAGATGAGGCGCTCGATCAACTTCAAGAAATATTGCAACAGTCTAGAAACTTAAACCCAGAAGATACAAATTCAGAATTTACTCTCCGAGAGATCAGAAGTCTAGACGAAGGCTTACAAACATAAGAGGTCAATTAAAACTTGTAGAAGCTAAGATTGCAAGAGTAAAAGAAAATATTCAGACAACTGAAGATGCATTGAAGGAACCAGATATCACGCAAGAACAAAAAGAATTAGAGCTTAAAATTCTTAGAGATTTTAACGATGAATTAGCATCATTGAATACCCAGCGAAAAAAGTTAAACATGGGATTTAGAAACCAAATTGAAACGTTAAAAGAAACGATTCAAACAGCTCTAGGTAAAGATTTAACTTTACACGAACGAATTAATATTTTATTTAGAGAACAAGGCGTTACGATCGTAAGTATTTTATCTGCTTTTGGGTTAGCTGTGAGTACCATCGTTAGTAGCGTCGTAGCTAGCGTTAGGGGTGTCGGAGCGAGCGGAGCGATCAAACCGACACCTGAACCGACACCAACGCCTAAACCTCCTTCCAAAGGTGGAACCACCGATTGGATCAAACGTCAACTGTGGAACCTGGCTAACGTATTGAAGAAACTCGGGTTGAAAGCTTTGGGCGCTTTGCCCGGAATCATCGGTAGTGTTTTGAGTTGGATTTTCAACGTGGCGAGTAAAACTGTCGGATGGGTGGCAGAGCACGTGTGGACCTTGTTTGTAGGCTTGGGTGTTTTGCTTTTAACATACGTGCAAAAGAATGGGTAAATAGGGCAAAAAAAGATTAAAATTCCACCTCAAATTTGGGGCGGAATTTTTTAATGTCTTAGTTCAAACCGTTCAAGTTAAAACCTTGTATAACGTAAAACCGATGACACCCACGGCAACGGCTCCAACGGTTAATGATAGTTTCTCTTCGTTGTGTATGTCGAGCGGTTTAGAAGGAATAGCTTCGCTTGGTTTTGGTACAGGAACTGTCACTTCAGAAATGCTCGCTCCGCTCGCTCGCTTCGCTTCGACAATGGTCGTTGCTCCCTCTGGTCGCTCCGCTTCGGTAATGATCGTTGCTCTGCTTCGCTTTGTGTCTTCTGCAAAACTGTCTTCAGCCACCGGTTTTAAGTTTAGACCTTGCACATATCCAGTCTGCATGTCTGCTGTCGCGATTTGTAAGTTATTGTTATAACCCTCAAACGTACCTACGCGTAAGTCCATGTCTGAAGGCACCAGGTATAACCTCGGACCGATTACATAATCCAACGGCGTTTCAGCGTTCTGTAACGAATCTTGAAATTGGTTGATCGATTGTTCGAGGTCAGGAGCTTCATTAAATAATGCTTGTATATTTTCTTTAAATCGTTGTTGCGCGTCTAATCCAGTGCTGGCGGCTAAAACGCTTGTCATGGTCTGTGCCTGTGCCCCGAGTAACGCGTAGACGTAAGCTCGAATTGATTCATTCACTTTTCTAATTCCCACGTTTGTCAACTGGGTCCTTTCGCGAGGTATAAAACCCCACCATCCGGTAGTAGCGACTTTTGGGTCTTGCGCGATATATTCTACTACATATTCCGCCGTTACGCCAGAGTCAACTTTAGAGTAACCGAGACGCATGACTTTGTGTACAAAGGAAAGGTGAGGCGAGTTCTCTACAAGTCTACCAATGATCCCAAGATCTGAATAATATTTGATCCAGTCTCTATCTGTATCCCCGGCCACGTCTAGGTTTGGGTTATATTCTTTTCCTGGAACGGGTAACCACTGTCTAACTCCTCTGTTCATCAAACCGGCTCGGTCAAAATAATAAGCGGTGCCAAGGCCATTTGTAAGAGGATCAACGGTTTGCCTAAAGTTCATCTCTGGGTCAACTCCAAAGTCGTTGCAAACATTTAAAAACTTCTCGCTATCATAATAATTATCAAACGGATCAAAGATGTCCTCAGTCGGTAAACAAAAATCACACAAATGAAAGATTCTTCTAACCGTGTAATACACGTGAAAGTTGTACAAGGCAGATATATATGGATCCGCGTCGACGATTCTCCCAAAGTCTACTCCACATGCAGTCGTCGCACAATAGACCGCAAAATTTAATTGGTTTTGATAAAACGCCATCGGATCTGAGTTCCACCTATTTACCACTTATATACGAGCGAGCCATTCTGCCCAAGGTCGTTATGAATGGGGCTAAGATCCTGTCCCTCGAGGCCTTGGGGATCAGAATCATCGACTCCTTGAGCTTCCTGTCGATGCCTCTTTCAGCGATCCCCTCCACGTTCGGACTAACGGAATTGAAGAAGGGATATTTTCCCCATCTCTTCAACACCAAGGAGAACGAGCGCTATGTCGGCCCTATTCCGGACACGAAGTTTTACGACCCCGACGGAATGGATGCGAAAAAGCGAGAGGAATTCTTGCAGTGGCACGCTAGTCAACGTGGGCGGCCATTCGATCTACAGAAAGAAATGATATAATACTGCCGCAGTGACGTCGACATACTACGGCGCGGGTCGTTGGAGTTCCGTTCGATTTTCATGCAGCATACCAATGTCGACCCCTTTGAATCCTCCATAACTATCTCTCACGCCTGTAACGTTGTATTTAGACAGAATCATTTGCGGGAAAACACGATCGCTCTCATTCCAGCCGGAGGACACAGGAAGAATCACACTCAATCTGTCGTGGCCTTGAGGTGGTTGAAGTGGGTAGCACACTCCAGAAACATCCGTATCAGGCACGCGCTCTACGGCGGCGAGGTTACCATTGGCAAGTACCGCGTTGACGGACTTTACGAGAAGACCGTGTTCGAGTTCCATGGTTGTCTGTGGCACGGATGCCCAAAAGTTTTTACGCGCAGAGACGTGACAACCCCGCTTACTTCGCTGAGCATGAGAGACCGCTATGAAGCCACCGTCCGGCGTACCTTGGATCTGAGACATGCCGGATATAACGTGGAAGAAATGTGGGAATGCGACTTCCAACGAATAGCAGACAGTAATGGAGATCTACGAGTATTTTAGATGATCTTCAAGAGGACGCCCAAGATGTGATCCCGCCCCTCAATCCACGAGACGCTTTCTTCGGAGGAAGAACAAACGCTACCAGGTTGTATCACAAGTGCGGTCCGGATGAAAAAATAAAGTATGTGGATGTATGTAGCCTCTATCCCTGGGTGTGCAAGTACGGAAAGTGTCCCCTGGGTCATCCCAAGATCATCACGGAGAATTTGGCCGCATCCATTTACGATTACGAAGGATTTGTGAAAGCCGAAGTATTACCACCGAGAAAGCTGTACCATCCCGTTCTTCCACGCCACGCAGGCGGAAAGCTCATGTTTGCTCTGTGTGGAGAGTGTAGTGAAATTCAGCAGATGACCCTCTGCGAGCACGAGGATTCCGATAGAGCTATCACCGGTACGTGGGTCACGGACGAACTGAAAAAGGCTGTGTCATTAGGATACCGCATTAGGATACCGCATCGTCCAAATTCTTGAAGTGTGGCATTTTGAGGAAACCGAGCGGTACGACCTCGAGAGTAAAACAGGGGGGTTATTTACGGGCTACATCAACGCCTTCCTGAAGCTTAAACAGGAAGCCAGCGGGTGGCCTCAACGGTGCGACACGGAGGCAAAGAAAAACCGCTACATCCGCGACTACGAGCTACACGAAGGCATCAAGATCGACCCCTTTTTGGGGGAAGTTTGGCCAGCGAGAAAACATGCCAAAATCTGTCTACGTGGATTCCCCAAAAGATTATTTTNCTACATACATTTTGTGGAAGGTTTTCCGGAAGATCTTCTTTCCTCGTTGGACCGTTCGCAGAGAAACATGGTTGTGATAGATGATCTCATGTTGGAATCCGGCAACACAAAGGGTAGCCACCACAGACATTTATCCGTTGTTCTCATTTTGCAAAGTTTGTTCTACCTGGGAAAAGAGCTGAGGACAATCAGTCTGAACTCCCATTACATGATGCTGTTTAAAAACCCTCGAGATGCTTCCCAAATCATTCATCTCGCCAAACAGATGTATCGTGGAAACTCCAAGTTTTTAGTCGAAGCCTACCGCGACACCACATTGTCACCTTACGGCTACCTGATGCTGGACTTAAAGCTGGACACGTCTGAGAAGATGAAATTAAAAACTCAAATTTTTCCAAACGAATATACCGTTGTCTATGTGCCCAAGGCTTAAATAAGAAGATCCAACGTGCGCGGCAGTCATTTGAAGATGTCCAGGCGGCTGAGAAACCATGCTTCGTTCCTTTGCATTCTGGCCCGGTGTGCTCCGAAACAACGACAGACCATCGTGCAAGGGGCCAACAGGGAGCTCGTTGCCTGTTTGTGCGAGTGTGCTCTCAACATTTTAAACGGTAACATTCCCCTCACACCAAAAGAAACGAGAAAACGTAGAAGTTGCAAGCAGCAGATGGGATACCTAGCAGACAAGAAAGTCAGCGTGCTAAAAAAGAAAAAATTCTCCTTCAGAAGGGGGGATTCCCTGGGGCTTTGCTTACACCGATACTGGGCGCTCTGGGTGGCATGTTGTTTAAATGAGAAATATGGAGCACGCCAAGAAGATGGTTTTGATTCCCCACGAGACCTTAAACCGATTACAAGCAGCTAGACGACTCGAACAAATCCCCATCACTATAGTCGTGCACGGACTGGACTCTGAAATGAGACGGCATCTGGAGAGACAAGATATAGGGGCGGAAGAAAAATTAAAACTGTACCACCACACCCTGGGAAAGTACATGCAGTATAACAAACAGAGAAAAATTCCCATGAAATTGACTCTGGAATCGAAATCATAGGACCACCCCCCCTCGTCTTGAAAAACAAACGGGCAAGATCGAATCCGATTCATTCAGCACAGAAAGAGAACTCCCCAAACTGGATCCTGAGGAAGGAGTGGAAGAAAAAATACCCTTTGCCACTACTGCACTCGACAGAGATGAAGATTTGGGGCTGTCCTCTTTATTTGCAGAAGCTTTGGAAAGCTGCGTAAAAAGACTAGGAAGGGAAGAAAGCCGGACGGCCTGCCATTACCCGTATGAAATGGACACCATATTAAGCACCGTGACCTTCTTAACCGA